>VXBI01006237.1:1836-30714 GCA_013397375.1 Toxostoma redivivum
AACTCCACCAGTCTATTTCCCTTTCACTTTCCCTGATACTCAGAACAATTCTTTCAATTTCCTCCCAAAGCTCGGCTACCGGTGAAAGGAGGTCATTCACCTGTTCACACCACAGGCAGGCTTCCTCTGCAGCACCTCCTGAAACCACTGATAAGCTCAAACACTCCAGGCAGGAATGGATCTGTGTAGACACATCCTGTCATGAGGGTTCCACTTGGTTACATACATTTGTACTAACCACAGGTTTCGATCGCGTGAAAACCATTACTAACAGAAACCCCAAAACCAACCAGCCAACAAAAACACTGCAAACATCACACAAACCTTACTAGCAAGAAAACCTGCAACCCTGCCTGCTTGCCCTGGCTGTACGAACTGCTGTGCAAACTGCCGTGCCATGCTCACAAAGACACTCCTGTCTGCCAAGCTCTGGTTCGCCTGCTCTTGTTTGCCATGCTTCCCAGAGGCCTCTTGTAAGCAGCCACTCAACAAGGAAGGAAGCTCCACTCTGTTCCTGCCTGACTCACAAGTTGATGGAGTTCCATCCTGGCTTGCCCTCTGCATAATTAACTTTGTCAAATGTGAATTTCTCATGTGAGATCTCCCATTCAGGAGCTGTTTGGACATGTTATTGAGTCTTATTAAAGCATAAAAGGACTGGCAGGGAAATGAAGGAAAGGAAAATGTACATCCTGTGTTTTCCAGTTCTCTGTTAGATGCTAGTGGGAATGGAAATGACCACATGCTGTTCAGTGATTTGACAGTACCCCAAACAGACAGATTTTACTGCCTACAAGTTCTGTTTTAGGTTGTATCACTAAAGCAGACCTAAGAGTTCATGCAGCCACTGGTGCTCAGATGCTTGCTGCTGTTTCCATAGTTTGAACCATGCAGTTCAACCCCCAGTCCTGGTGCCCAATTCTGCTGCCCTTTGCATTCAGACAACAGTGTGTGAAGGCACTGGGCCTTGCTGATCTGAGGCTACAGGTGCTGGAGATGTGGCACAGACTACCAAATATTATTTATTATTATATTTACAAGGAAACAAAAGGCTAAATTCGCAATGCTACACAAGAAAGTCTGATAGCTATATAGGTAACTTGGATTGATTGAGTTTTGTAAGAAAGATATGAACTTTAGCTATGTGGATATGTGGTAGGCAAAATGGCTCAATAACTTTAACAATGGGTCTGTACAAATACCATATAGTCTTTCTTCATACTCTTTGACAGCCACAGACTGTGACCTTAGACTAAGAGTCAATAATAACATTTTCTGAGACCCTAGATGTTCTTGTATGTGATGCATCCATAAAGTTAAGTTTCAAGATCAGAAGAATTGTCAATGATCAGCTTCTGTACTGCAATAGCAGCTATATGTAACTCAGCTAAGGAATAGGGGCTCACTGGGCTTTCCTAATGTTTATAAACCTTTGGGTAGGGATACATCAACACTTTTCAGTTCTATATGTAAATCGCTGTAAAACTACTATTGGCAGAGGAGGGTGAACAATTCAGATTACTTGATATAAGCTTTGGAATTCCTTTGCCTATTTTCTGCTCCAGTTTTCACTATGGTAAATTGTGGAGGAAAAAGTGTTATTATTGCTACTATTGTGGTTTGGCCATCACTGTGAAAAAACAAGTCAGCAGCATAATTTTTTTTTTTTTTGTGATGGTGTTTCAACACTCCAGCATTCACCAGAAGGTGCAATAATGGGCATTGACAGCAAAGACCCTGAAGATTTGGCTGCCAAATCACATCACTGGAATGATGGAAATGAGCAGAGGAAATGACTACTTTTTACAGTGACAATTTGGGTTTGTTTTTTTACTAGCCTTATATTTTCTTGGTAGAAAAGTGTCTTTTTAGATGAGAAATTATAGCCTGCAGAAAACATCTGCTAGTAAGTTGATTAATTAAAGATTACATTCCCTGAAAGCAACTGTTGTGTCAGTCAGTCTGGAAATGAGAGAATATAGAAAGTATGGCTGAAAGGCTGGGTGATATAATAGATGGTAGATTAAAATGATGGTAGTAAAGGTTTCTGAAAGGCCTGGATTTACTTGAACAAGCCATGGTGTTGCAATAGGCCAAAAAAATCTGACGTTCTTTGTTCTTTATAACCCAAGGAAATTTAATTCATTAAGACACAAACTACTTAAAGCTATCCTGGGCATACAAGCCTGCAAGTTTCCCTAGTCAGCTGTCTGCCAGATATAAAGACAGGCACCAGGGCAGGTGTATTGCATTCCCCTGCTAAGTGCAACATTCCCTGGGTCTCATTGAAAGAGCCATGGCAGAAGTTTTAAATCTTGCCACTTCTATTGTGCTTTCTCAGGTAACCTCTGGGGATTGCTGCTTTTCCCCAGGCAGAAGTGAGAAACCAAAGTGCCATTCCTAGGCCTCCTGCCTCAGGTGGAAGTAGCATGGAGAGCCCTAAGCCCCACACAGAGGTCCCATGGTGGAGCATTCTCCTGCCTCTGCCTCCAAGTGTGCCAAGCCCCAAGCCCTAACTGCACCTACTTGTATTCCACAGCTGGTTTAGGGAAACCTATAAAAGTCACTTGAAATTGCACTTTCTGTGTGGAGTCAGCCACAGGGACCTGTGTTTCACGCCTTCTTGAGCACCAAGCTGCAGAGTGTGATGGTAACACAGCCAACGCTGCCATCATGCTTGTATCTTTAATGGCATGCTTGGACAGTAGCTCAGGAACTGCAATTTTTCACCAGTTGCCTTAGTAATTAAAAAATAATAATGCTGGAAGATTAATGGCTCATGACGTCAATAATAGTTGCATTCTCTTTCCCAGGCTGCTGCTGAATGGCTGAGGGCCACTGAAGCCCCAAAACAGGTTGTGTGTAGTCATACTGTGATGAACCAAAGAGCTGTATATTCTCTCTCATCTTCCTCTCATGATAGTTTATTGGATTCCTCCTGTCTATTTGATTCTTTCTGCCTGTAATTAGGTGGATAAAGTTTTATATGTGGAAACCCCTCACACACTTTCCCATGTGTCAGAGGATACGCACCCTACTCTGTGAGGAGGAAAGTACACCTACTGCCTCCCTGAGGAATTCAGATTTGCAGTAGCAAAACAGCTCATAGATTTGCTGCTTCAAGGTCCTATTTGCCATCTTTGAATTCCTTGAGCAAGAAACTGCCTAGAGAGCCTGGTTTTTATTCAGCTTCATAGTACAGTGTTTGGCCTCAATTACCAGTTACACGACCTAAACCCCTTTTGTTAGAAAAGTAAAATCTCAGTTTAGTAACATGACCCTCTTTCAGCTTGTCAAAGAGAGATATATAATCACAAGAGAATTAAGCTGGTACAGAACAAGCTCTTGAAAAAGAATCTACAAATATAGGAAGGATGGTCCTATGATTTTTTAATATAATTTGAATTTTTAAAATTGCTATAATTCAATAAAACAATTACTTGTTATCTTTAAAACATAATCTAAAATTAAAATAGTAGAAACCGAAATGATATTGTCTCCTTATTGCAAGTTACTCTTGATGAATTCCATGCCATAGAAACATATTTTTATTTAAATCACGGGAAAGAAACAATGTGTTTGTGCACATGGTCTATGGTGAAAAAGGAGTAGCAAATGGTCTAACAAGGATCTATCCTCTGATGCAGAATTAAACCTACAGATTTATACTCAAGCGTAACAGCCAGTTGTTCAGAGGAATTATTACAGGCTGCCCCATAGTGTTAGGTACAGCCCAGAGCCTGGGAAAACCCATTTACATGAAAGACAATGGAAATGCTAAACTAGGAATTTATTATCTGCTGCTTTTCTTTCCCCTCTTTCTTACAGAGGAAAACAGAATATTAACACAATATATGAGAACAAATTGTAAAGGGCCAGAGAGAAAAACCTATTTCCAGCTGTTCTAGCAACACCAATGTACTCACTCATCTGCTTGGCTCCCTTTAAATGGAACATTCAGCATTACTTTTGAGCATGACATAACCACACTCTGTGTCTGTGTACGTGTGAATGTGCACGTGGAGAGGACACATTTTGGAAGCAGCATCACACTGCAATTTCTCCTTTTCTTTGCAGCTGGTGCATAACATTGCCTTTTAAGTGGATTTTCTTGCATTTAATTTGTTGGATTAGCATAACTAAAATGGTGGTCATAGGACAGAAAAACATTGTGTCTCTGTCTTCTTTTCTTTATTGGCTTGCCCTCTGACAGTATTGTATTTCACTGTCTGCCAGCTGGGTGACAGACTGCCTATGAAAATTTATCATGTTGCCCTCCATGGTAGACACAAAGATATGTCATGAGGAAAGTATCCATGATGTCATAGTTTTAGTCTCTAGTGAGCATACAACACAAAAGATAAAAGCTATAAAAAGCTATTTCTCTGTGTAAATTTCCTTCCTCCTGCTGGTGGCTGGCATTGTTATATTTATTAATTTTCTTCCATTAAAACATGTTGCTCTGTTACACACTAATAATAAAATCATATCCTTTTCTTAAAATAATAATTTTTTAATAACATAGTAATAATATTCAAAGTACAAGATTTTTTCCAGAAACCCTGAAATAACATGCTTCTTTCTGCTTGTTAAATAGACATATCACCCAAATAAGTTCATGTTCACAATAGTGCTGGATCTGTATGTGCATCTGAATACATCAGAAGACAAAACTTTGTTTCCAACTTTTTTTTCAATTTTTTTTTTAAGTAACACAGATAATTCTACCATTTAAATATTTAAACCCATGAAGATGTCCTTTGTCACTCAAGGCAGTTTGAATTTTGGAATGTCAAAATATTGACTATTGAAATATGTTATATATGTTGTCTTTGCATAATTTCAAGTAGGAGAATTCCTTCTGGCATTTGACTCCATATGCTCAAAATAGATTTCTCAACTCAAAAACCCGAAGAAAACTCTTTTGTTTCTTAAAGGCAGATCAATATTATCCTTGAAGAGGATATTCTAAACTCAGGGTATGTCCTTAAAGCTTCATTGGTTTCTTAAGCTGGTATAATTGTGACAAACCCTATTGACTCAAGAAGATTAAATTGTTATGCAATAAATATACACTTCAGATCTTTATAGAATCACAGACATTTTCCCCTTGTGCAAAGACTGCTGTTTCCTGCACAGAGCAGTCAACAAGATACCTGACAACTGAGACAGAAAAGTTCTGCTGTAAATTTAACCAATTCATCTCAGGAATATCTTCCTTACCACTACCATTTAGACTGTTCTGATCCTGGGGATTTTTTTTCTGTAAAATGTGTCCTGCTGAACTTAGTTGACTGTTACTTTCAGGCTACTACTTTGGCTGTGAAGCTGCTACTTTGAGGAAATGAGGTTTCAGTCCCAGGGTCCAGCTCCTTGTGGATATTTGAGGAAGCATTGTGCTCCAGACTCCACATGACCATATCTCACATACACTAGGGTCTCAGACACTGAAAATTATATTTTTATACTGTTAAAAAGGAAATTATATCTAACTCTGAGGCAGTAACCAATTAAAAACTTCCTGATACACGGTACTTCTTTTTGTAATCCATGCTATTCCTTTTCACCCTTTATCTAAAGCTAATAATTTTGTTTTGATTTTGCTGAAAGCAGGACAAACTTTCATAAACATTCAGAAAAAAAATCGTTCCACCTTAAGTGTGCACAGTGCTACACCTAATGTCAATTGTTATGCCTGGGTATAGTCACACATGTATTTCAGTATGGGCCTCATGTTCATTAGCTGCATGAAGTGAATTTTAATTAATTGTAGTAAGGATTAAAATGAATATACAACAAAATTTGCAGCTTGTTTTACATCAAACAAGCTATTCTCTTTTGCCTCTTGTATAATCGATTGTCTGCACACAAAAGATTTAAAAAAAAGCTGGTCAAGGGTTTAGTGCTGTTGAGCTACCATTTGGCATGCCCATTAAATTACTGCACAAAGCAGACAACAATGCAGATTCAAGCCCCGAATCTTGTGTTAACTTGACTGCATAAATGGGTCTCAAGTTTAAAAACAGTTGAACAAAAGAGCCACCATGGAGTGATTAAGACTTATTTGGGTGCTGGAGTGCACAGCTGCTGCAGGGAAGAGGGAGAGAGACAGTACACATCCTCAGGGCTCGCCGGTGCTTGGCACAGGTCCCAGCTGCAAGGGAAGGAACTGAGCAGCTGTGCAACCTTTGTGCTCCTTCGCTTCTTCAGGGCTGTCCCAATCCCCCCGCACGAGCAGGACCAGAGTCCCACAGGGACTCAGCAAAGGGTTTGCCAGGCTGCAGCAGTGCTCTGGTTAAGTGTGATCTCCTGCCACACCACACTCCAGATTTGTTCAGTTCTCCTGCAGGCACATCTCTGCTCCTTTTGTGTCATTGCAGAAGGGCAAGGAGAAAGAAGCCAGGTAGGGAGTGGTCTGCCGACTCACCAGTGAAATTTATTTCTTCAGCACATGAACTTGAATGCTCAGCATTGTTTGCAGAGAAAAAAAAGCCTGTGATTGCTTTGATATTGTTAACAATATAGGGGTGACATAGCTTCCAGCAGAAAGATATCTCTTCCTACGTTACTGACTCTGGTGTCTTGCTTCCTATGTAACTGATTGTCCCAGACTGCTCACGTTTGCTAATGACTTCAGGAGACTGTTGAGAGGGAAGTTCAGCACGGTAGAAACTAAAAATGAAAGCATCATATGGCAATGCTAACACCAAAATGAAACATTTCTTCATGACTGTTTTAAAAAAGACTACCTAGACAAAGTCAAGGAACCATTTACATGTTCATTATTACAGTTTTATCAAAGAGCTAACAAATTACTGATTTTTTTTTTTAATGTTACCATGCAGTTTTCTAATAGCACATTTTATTCAACTGTTCTCCTTTAATACAGCAAAGGATGGGCAGATTGGTACAGTACATCCAGCTTCTATGCCGGTCCTCTGTCCTAAAAACAAAATGGCAATGGTAATTTAAGCTGTGTAAAATTGATTTTTACCTTTTGTCTTTGGGATGAATAACCTAATCAGCCCAAGACACTTTCCTTTTTCTCTCCTTTAACTTACACTTTTTATAAATTCTCCACTTCTTTGAGACATAGATGGTTTAGCACTATCACAATATAAATGTCACAATCACAGCAATGTATCATAGTTTTGTTAAGTTTGAGAGAAATCTTAAACTTAACGAATTTTTAAAATATTCTTAGTGGCATAGTCCTATAAAACTGAATAAAAACATTTGAAGGTTGGCAACTCTGTATCCTTAAGGCCTTTTCTCACAGTATCAGCTTGTTGCTTTTGAAAATGTATTTATGATGTTAATGCATGACCAGTACAGTAGGGATGTGCATGAGACTTCCAAACAACATAAAGTAAATCCAGATTATTGTTGAATTTCCCATGTAACCTGAATATATACAAATATGAGTCTTGGAGCTACTGATTGAGGCTGTGACCTAACAAAAAAATTCAGTCTTAAGCTTGTCAACATATAAAGCTCACTGAGTCAGGTCCTGAAATATATTTCTTTTCATCAAGAGCATTATGATAGTTGTGCCAAAGAACTCATTCTTACTCACTCTGATGGCTGACATCTGCATTTCAGTCCATTTCTCTTTTCAAACAATGCCTTGTTGTGTGTCCTTGTATCAAAAGGTCTTGTCAACTCATTGCTAAAAGAAACTAGCATTATAAAGATATGTTAATCAAAACTGAGTAATAAATTATGCTCTAAGTTGCAAACTCAAAACTTACCTAGCCAAGTAATCTGATTTAACTTTGAAGGGAGCCCTGGGCTGTGGGTGTAGGCTCTACAAAATGCCCTCCAAGGATTTTTCCATGGCTGTTTGAAATCCAGTTAATGACACAATATTTTGTGCTTACTCTTTCTGTTTCTTTCTTTGCATCTTACTAGTGCAGTAAGTCTAGCAGAATTTCTGAACATATACACAATTTATGTAGTTGAATTAAACTTCATATATATGTAATTTCTGTCTTCTCTCTCCTTTAGAACAGCATGTTTAATGCAAAATCTTAACTAACAGAGAAGTAAACGTCCTTATGGTGCACATCTGTGGTTTAGGAATGGTATTACCCAGTTCAACGCCCCCACTGAGACTCTCTCAAACCACATTGCCATTCACTCCCCCATTTTTCTCTTCCCCTCCTGCTTCCCACTCCAGCAGGATGAAGATGAGAATCAGAGGCACAAAAGGTTAAAATCCGGTTGAGGTAAGAGCAATTTACTGGAAACAGCAATAAGATAAGAAAATGAACAGTAACAACAACAATATTAATAACAAAATGCTTAAGACAAAGAAATAATTTACATGGAAAGCCCACGAGGAATCCCAACCATGCTTTCTCACAGGCAGAAATCTCACTCTTGTTGGAAGAAAGAATCCCTTTGCCAGCGCCCCAGTGGTGATCTGAGGTGATCTGGTGTAACATTAGGGTCTGGCCACTCCTCCTCTCGGCTGCTGCCAAAGATTAACACTGTCCTTGGCCAAAACCAGGACAATCACCTACACTGCCAGAAAAACCACAGAGGCAGAACACCTCTGAACAACTCACCTCAGGTCTTTCCTAAAATTTGGTTAAATAGTGGCGTTGGGCATCTTCAAGTGAAATCTGCTTATGCACGTATGTGCCTGCGTATGAGTACAGCTATGCACATTCACCCATTGTTCCCCTAGAGCTTTACAAGCTCTGGTTTATATTTGCAATAGTCCCATGCCTTGGTACAAGTGAGAAAGCTGAGGCATAGAAAAGATTTCCTTAAATTAAACAGGAAACAAATAGCAGAATGAGTGCAACACACTTTCCAGTTACTTACCACGTGAGCTATTTAACAGCCTTTCATACATACCTAATTGGAAGGCAGCTGCGACTCCTTACAAAGCATAGGACTATATTGTCTAGTCATACTTCTAAGGTCCATGAAGCTTAAACAATCAAACATGATGGACCTGTGCACAGAAACTCTGGAGTGCCAAGGAATCCTGTGACAACTCCTCTTCATAGCTAACTGTGTCAGCTTGTGTGCTTAGCATAAAATGCTGAGTGAGGCATTTTCTTCTGAGTTTTGTTTCCTCTCTCAAGTAAGCTGGGCTCTTTGTCAGCACACTTCTCTGTGTATTGCTTTTTAAAGCAAACTGTAAGTTCCTAGCAAGTCAAGCTACAAATTTGCCAAGATGAAAGGACATTGGTTTGATAGCCTTCCTATTTGTAAGAAATACAAAGAACCAAAATTAGATAATTGGTAATGTACATTGTATATTCTCTGCTACTGCCTGGTAATGGCCCTTCTAATCCTCGTCATTTTAAGAGCTGATCTATGCCTAGCTGGTCTTCTGGAATTTTATTTATAGTCAAACTAGAGAATGGTATTTAATGCAGCTCATAAATTAACATAAATGAGTAGGATTCCTTGCAAAAAGAATATGGCAGCTTCACCTTCAACTTAAACTGATTTTATGCTCTCATCTTCAATATATTGCTCCACTTTAATATTAATTTCTGAAAATCTTAACTAACACAGGATGTCGTTCTGCCTGATTATCAGTCCTTGATCCTTTGTTTCAACAGATGGATGAGGCATTGCATGTTAACCTCAGAAGAGGACTGGAGCCTTTCCATAAGACCCAGAGCTGCTGGCAGAGACAACTCCTGCAAGGAGCATCTAGGGATGTTGCTGCAGGCCAAATGGAGGCCTCCCAGACTTCGTGTGCTATTTCAGTTGCCCTACCTTTTGCAACATGAGCAGCAGGGGGGTTTCTGCATATCTTGCTTTTGTTCTCAGATTTATGCATGCATTTGCTTCTGATTGCTACGAATTTGGGCTAGGTTCCTTCCTGTGTACTATGGCTAATGCTAAAGCTCTTATTTTACAGCATCAAGAGTCTTCTAAAAAAAAAAAACTAAAAGAGGAAGTGAAAGCAAAAGGGAAGCTGCCACATATCTGAGCACACCAGAGGTACTGGAATATTCTCTGAGGAGGATTGAGCTCCTCACAGCAGACCCCTGGCTCAGCCCTGTTTCTTGAGGCAGAGTGTGTCCTCCCCACAGGACAACAGGCTCTGAAGATAATTGATTTACACAGGTTGTGATTATTTCAATTCTTCACTGATTCATTAATGTGATTGTTAGGCTCCTAATGATCAGACTGGCTGTTTGACTGCCTTCTATTCTGAGGTAATTTAAAGGCAGTGTCACTTTCTCAGCTGTCCCTACAGAACCATGTAAAAAACTGCCACTTAGTTAATTTAACACTAACTGCTATTGAAGTGTCAGATGAGGAGAACAAAATGAATGTAAGGTCTAATTATTAATGCTGTATGTCAGAGCCACTTGAAGAGGCCATACTCTGGAGTGGATCCTTTTAACTGCTGAACACTAAAAGAAACTGTTGGGGCAGTTCCTAGTGAAAGTCGTGTCTTATACAGGGAACACTAAACAGCCTTCTGATAGAGACCCTTAAATAAGATCAGATAAGTGGCAACGTCCACTGCTTGTCTGTGACATTTGAATCACAAAGACGGCTAACAAAATGTTAGTCTTCAGCAGTCAGTGGGTATTTGCATGTGAAACCTAAGATGGTGAAAAATGGCTTTTCCGAGTGTTTTTCTTTCAGATGGATGCACTATATCAAATACTGAAATGCAGTTCTCAGGACACCATTTGAATAATGCTCTCTGTAAGCAAGCAAATTTACAGCTTTTCTTTCACCCCATTCACTTATATAAATTAAACTAGCAGTGAAGGCTGCCAGAAAGACAAAGAGCTATGAAGAAATAGCTCTTTCTGTATGCTACAATCTGCCAGCTACCCAATTCTGTTCAAGCAATTCTTCAAACTCCCTTTCTGAGACAAGATATAGGTACACTACAATTAAAAAATCACCAGGTTTTACCTGGCACCAGGAATTTGTTAACGTGTATGGATCACAGCCATCAACTTATACGTGAATTTATGGATACCATCCTTCCACTCCTGCCCCCAAAATGACTTTGACTTACTCTTCCACCAAAAAAACATTGGGGGAGAGGGGCAGTGGGCTGAATGCTGCCTAATTAAAGAATAATCAGTGTTTCTTCTACTACCAGAATGACAAAGTTGCTCCAGTATGAATATAGCACATGTAACTTGAATTTTGTACTGAGGCTTCATTAAGAATAATTATTTGTGGAAAGTTAATGGGATGAACTTTTTTTACCACTAGAGGCACCAGACAAAAAGTTAGAAACTCACAGTATTTGTCACTTAGACAGTAGCAGCCACAACACACTATGGAATTACCAAACCACAATCTTTCAAGAAAGTCTTCATTTAAATGCACATATGAGCTCTCATCAATTTAAGGGCCCAAAAAAGGAATAAGCTATCTAAACACACTTCTCAGTGTGCACACATCCACAAAAGAGGCATCAGAACATGCAGCACTGTTTCTAGATAGTTGTGGCATTGACTGTTTTCAGTGATCAGCCTTTCCAAGAGGTCTTTCAAAAATACTTTCCACTGGAAAGAAACAAGTGTTCTGAATATTAAGTTAATCCTTTTATGTTACTACCCAACTATCAACTTTAAGTCTATGCCCTATGATAAAACATGTCTATATATTTTGAAGTTTGACTCTAGAAAAGGATGTCTAGGAAGGAGGAAAAAATTGCTTTAAAAGTGTCTAGTTTTTCTACAGAGGACATCTCCACAGCAAAAATCCATTTCTGAGAAATGTGTTTTTCCCAATCATTTGTTTTGATTGAATGCTTAGTGTTTCCTATTTTCAAGTAATTTATTACATAGACTATATGTTAGTGAAATTAAGCTTCAGTTACCTGTCTCGGTTGTTGGGGTGGGGGGAAGTTTCATGTATGATATGAAGCATTTTCCACTGCTTGACAGCAGTGTGGAAGTGTTCCAACCAGGGCTGTGCAAGGAGAACTAAGACCATCAATCATTCTTTCTGCAGAGAGTCTTTATTTCAGATGTTTAACAGCCTGGATATTCAGTGGCCTAACTGATTGCAGAGCCTGTCTGTCCCTCCCTGCTCTGAAGAATTTTCATTTGATATGGGCAAATTGAAAAGCTCTCTCATGAGAGGAAAAGCAAAAAGCAGCAAGCCAAGGATGTATTAAGTTGGCTTTTGCGTGTTAACAGAGTAGACAGACCTCTCCAAACATCTTATTCCAGTAAGTGACAATACCAACCCCTGTTGTGATCCAGCTCAAAGAAGGAACAGGAGTGCATTTCTTCATGGACATGCTCTGCCATATCTACAGAAAGTACTGGCAGACCTCTTCTTACACCTAGGTTGCAAAGTGAAGAGAGCTTCTGTAGCTGTACGCTTTTTTCCTTTATCTGAGGACTCTCATACTATTTCTTTGGGCCTAAGCCTTTATTTCTGTACTTTTTCCTCTTATCTAGCAAGATTCAGCACTTATATAAAAATAGATAAATGCATCTTTGCTGCTTCAGGAAAGATGTAATTGGAAACAAGGTATGTTCATTAAAAATGTAGGCAAATACAAGTTAGGTTGGAAAAGGCATAGTGTAGCTAGCTGTAGAGGAACAAGTTGCAAAAGGGGAAGAAAAATCACATGAGCAACATCAATTCCCTTAAATTTTCCTCTGAGCAATAATGTAAAATATTTGTAGCACTATGAAAACAAAGAAAGACTAAACAGAAGGCAAAAAATAATGCAGGAGCAGAGGGAGTATATTAAGAGAAATTTGTATGCTTATAAGGGAAAGAAAAAGCCAAATTCAAATTAGTTTTGCACTCACACTGGCCAGCAAACACTGAACAGAAAGAGACAGTATTTAGAACCAGAGGGTTTACATATTCTTCTGGGAAGCAAAAACTATTCCATTACCTTGAATACTACCTCAATAACCAACTACAGTCATATTTTTGTATTTATAAGCAGAAAATTCTTCAGGAAGAATATAGTCACCTTAACATTGAAATCTGACCAAAGAGGTTATTAATGTCCCATTGCTCTGGGATACCACAAAACTGCAGCAGAGGAGTTGAGACAGGGATGACGACTGAGAATTCCTTTAGTGGACACCAGCACAGCCACAGGGTGCTGCTGTAGGAATGCTCAGTACAGCTATATGACATTCTCTAGATGCCAAAGGAGTCATATGGCAAGGAGTAAACCAGAGTCAAAGACTTCCAGATGGCAGAGGGGAAAAAACTGAAGAGAGGAAAGTATTTGTCAATGCAAGTTGGATCTGTTTTCACAGAAGGAATCCCTGACCACTCTCCAAGCCTGCTGTGGAAGTAAACAATGATTTCATAAACACAAAAGATGAAGAGAGGCAGGAAAGAATAAACCTAGTGAGACTAAAAACCAAACAACGTTTGCAAACAAGTATAGGCCGTCTTATATCATCTCTGGCTACTGCCTTATATTCTCCACTCCTCCTTCCTGCTATATGAGGCCACAGATGTTTTATCTGGCAAAGTGTTAAGCCCCTCTAGACTACCGGAAAAAATTTTGTTTGTCAAGGCACTATTCTTTGTTCAGCACATTAGAGTCAAGTCAACAAATAAATTCCTACAGTCGACGGTGTCTGTAAAAATTACCTCAGGTTCCTAAAATAGACAAGTTGCTACTTTGAGTAAATATTAACCTCAGGAAGAAATGTCTTTATTGGTCTTACTGGTCTCTCTATAGTATTTGGTATGATACTAGTAAGAGCAATGAACTTCAGCAAAAAAGTAGAGCTGTTCTGTACAAAGACTGAGCATTTTGCCTGTAATTAGCTGCCATGTGAATTTATAATCAACCATCTAAACTGAGAATTTTGTTTTGTTACATTTGAACACGAATACTTCAAAGTATCCAGAGTCAGAAGTCTAACTGAAAAAGTTGAATCCTACCCCATAACTAATGAACCTCACGTATTAGGCAGGTATGAAAGGCACTTTATCCCAACAGGTACTTGGTAAAATATGATACAATATTGCTAGCCAGAAACTTTAGAGGCCCCCTTACATCCTAACCTTTGCAAGACAATTTAGTCTACATGAGCTCTAGATATCTTAAATGCCTGCAGTCAAGAGCTTCCAGAGACAGTTGGTTAGAAGCTTCAACTCCCCAAAGAGCTGTGAACTTGCTAGAAACAACTTATTTTAAACCTGCACAAGTTGACAGCTGTCCTCATCTGCTAATAAAGGAGTCCACAATACAAGAAGATCATTAAGAGAACAGACCCCAGCTGTAACTGCAATGAGAACAGGCATTGGAAGCAAGCCTAGGAATTGATCCAAGTTCTGACTCAATGATTTTCATGGTTACCATTTCAGAGACAGGATTGATTGAGAATGATTTAACATGTCATCACTAAAGCATAACCAAGAGATTATTGCTTCTTCCAAACTATGTCTTAGTCTTGAAACTGCATCCCTCCGACGACAAGCAATTTTTTCTTACCTTGAAGGGGGAAGGATTAGCAAGAGTCAAGCAGTGCCTCATACAACAGAAGTTATAGGGAGTAACTGCCAACAGTCTGACACTGCAAGGACCTCACACTCACCTGTCAGACCATGCTCTGACCTGTCTCCACCTTGAATGTCTGCCAATGCTGCCTCTAAAAACCTTGCAGTAGTAGTTGAGTAATTTCAGCCAGTGTCAGTCCTAACTTAGGAGATCAGCTGGGCTTCTGTGATAGGAGAACCACTCTGTCCATTACTCTGTGCAGACTATTAGTCTCAAGAACAAACATGTCACCTGGAAAGTGTCTTAGCTGCCTAGAATGCTGCTGAAGTAACTGAAGAAATACTTCATGATCTGGCTGGCAGTGGTAGTGTAGCCCACTAAAGCTTTCTACTTAGAAGATACATAATTTTACTTTGGTGCTATCATAATAATTGAAAACAATACTTCAACTGCTTGACTTGTTTTATTTTTATCCCCTCAGCTGCATTTGAGTTTTACAGTGGTTTCTTAGAGATCATTCATTCTTACAGACCTCTAAGAGGTAACAGACAAGATTGAAACAATCATACATATAAAATTACTTATGTTTACAAATTTTTGGCAATCATAGTAACCCGTTTTTTCCTATTGCCATTGCCCCAATAATTGAAAAAGAGAGTGTACAATAATTTACATCTGAAGTATTTCAAAGTGCTTGGTAGTGATTTTCCAATAATTATTTACAAGTGGCCTATAGACATATGTACAGGTGTTACACAAGTTGTGGCTGGAATATGGCTTTCTATGGAAAGTGCTTTATATTTGGTCAGTGATGTTACTAACTAACCAACCCAAGGGTTACTGATAAAACTGTAACCACAAACAGCTGAATTGTTGTGGACAGGTATTTACAGAGTTATTAAGCTGTAGAAAATAACTATTTACATAAGTGTTCCATAAATACAGAAAGTATCTTCTTTCTTCCAAGAATGGAGGAAGTCCTTCAGCCACAAACCTGGTTACTATCCCCAAAGAGTGTAAGACACAAGTAAACTGAAAGTGATTGCTGATCCAGTGCTCATGCCATATCATCATCTGTGCTGACTACAGATATCTGTAAAAGAGTAAGTACAAGTTAGCTACAGTCGCACTAATAAAAGACATAGAGCAACATACATAATTGCTAATTCTTCAGGCTAGTGACTACATTCAGCACAGATTACTCCATCCCAGGTACTGACACTAGTTACCTACCACCTACCTTTAACCTTGATTATAGAGTAATCAGTTGATTCAGCCCAAGTAATTTGTCTACAGCCAGTAGCTTTCAAAAGCAGAGACCTTTCCTAAATTCAACTCGGCCATCATTTGGCAGTCTTTCTACTCCAATTATTAACCTTGAGTCTCAGACATAATAGGTTAATAGGTGTACTTACTGCAGGGTAGGTGTGCCCTACTGAACCGCTGTGTCTTCCAATATCAATTGTGAGGTCCTCTTCCGTAGTTTTTAGGTAGACTGGATTATCAAAATTCATGCTTTTCATGTTCTTGTGCTGCCAGTTACGCCACATGAAGTAGCCAGCTGCTGCAGCCATCATCAGCAATACTGCAGAAAGAGTGCAAACATGGAGTAGAGTCAGGTCAAGCTCCTAAGAGTGGCTTGTCCCACCACATGGGATCCAAAAGGTTAGTAAATGCTGTGCTCACCAGCAGGAAGAATGATCCAAGCTGCTGATGTTCTTCCAGCTGCAGTGACTTCAGAGGTTGTACCACTAATGTTGAATCCTGCACGAGAATTTGACGCAGTGAGCTTGTGTACTGACAGGCTGGCAGATTGTCATGTGCAAGCATTTCCCAAACCCAGAAGCTCCTATTTGATTAGCTTCTCATTAGCACCCTGCTAGAACAGCCTAACATGCTTCATCCTGTATTAGTTGGAAGCTTTCTTTATTGCTCGCCTTCTTTGAGTGTTCCTGGGATTTCATGGAACCTATAGGTTCCACACTGTCCTACAAGAACTAAATCTGTTTAACACATGCTCCAGCTGTTACACTACACAAATGATCTGGCCTGTGTCCTCTATTTGCATGCAAAGGAGAAAATTTCCAAGTAGGCTAGTTGGTCAGTTTGCATTTAATTTCTCTAATGTTTAGCAGTGTGAGTTATTGGGACCAGTACCTCCAGGAACTAGTCCAACAGTTGGAGATTTTTCTGTTGTGCTGGTATCTTTAGCCTCAGTGTAAGCCACAGTTGTTCCAGTACCTGAAACTAATTATAGATCAAGAACTAATTATAGATCAGTTAATTCTGAAGTTCTGCAATGGCTTTGCTATGAGAGCCATGGTAGTGAAGGTTTAGCAGATGGCAAAAAATGACCATGCAGCTTGTTAGCGTCATTGGGAACACTGATACTAACTATTTCACTAGCACACCCTCAGCAGAGGGTTCTTGATGAAAACAACAAGGCCAGATGGTTAATCAGGAAAGAATTACAGGCATTTAAAGTCACAACAGTCCCACCCCTCACATAAGGTTTTCTGAATAGGGTTTTATTTTTATATGTTTACTTCTTAGGTACAGCCTTTGATACCCATAGCAACCTTTTAGAGCAGCCAAGGGAGGCCAGCATGCCTGCATTTAGCACTTTGTGGCAGTCAGAATCAAAATGCAATAGAGTCAGTGGCACCTTGGAGCTTCTAGTTCCACTCCACTGGACAAAACAAGCTTGCTGCATAGTCAGTGCTGACAACAGTAGTACAGTAGTATGTTCATATGGACCGACAAGGACGTACAAACTTCCTCAGACAGCAACATTAGCTA
Organism: Toxostoma redivivum; assembly: GCA_013397375.1. Lineage (NCBI taxonomy): Eukaryota > Metazoa > Chordata > Aves > Passeriformes > Mimidae > Toxostoma > Toxostoma redivivum. The sequence continues at coordinate 19,079 of VXBI01006237.1, forward strand.
ATCACCTTTTAAACACTGTACATTTATATGTACAGCCATGTCAGTTTATACCCCTGTTTTATAAGAGGCTGAGTATGTTTCATCCTTGTGCTTGCTGTTTGCAGAAAGCCATGGAGGTACAAGGTCTTGTTGCAAATGATGATGAGGATGCAGAAGCAAAGCATGGACTTTGAACAGCAGCTGCAGACTCTGAGGGCCATATTAATGCATAAGACCCTCCCCTCCAAGATTAATTACATCAGATTAATTTTAGCAAAGCTGTCAGCCTATATCACTTTATTTCCTTCCCACTAACAGGTTCAATACTCCCCTACTCCTTTGCCTTTCTTCCTGAGAAAGATCTCAGTAGTGTTACAGTACCTGTACATCTCAGACCATCCTCCAGCAAGAAGTACCCAGCAGGACATGCACAGGTGTACTTTGGAGAATGTTCATTTATCTGAGGAGCAGGCAGGCACAGGTAGCTACAGCCTCCATTTGCCATGCTCTCTTCACACCAGTTCCTACCTGTTGATACAGCAATTAAGGAGTGAACAAGAGTGAGCCTTCATGCTCCAGATGTGTAGCAGAAGTATTTGCTCAGTAATTGTTTTAGTAGAATTACTTGTCTCAGATGGTTATAGATTTATATCTGCTCTGCCCAAGAAAGAACAATTGCAACTAGACCCCTCAACTCCCATGGGGCTGCCTATGTAGAAGCTCCAAGCAGAAGTAGAAATGGACAGTACAGTGAAGGGATATCATTTGCCACTATCCAGGCAGGGCAGGCTTCTTACAAGTATACACTGACTTAACTATAAACTATACTGAGATTACCTGAAGGCTGAACTAGTTCATGATACACAATGATGTCCTGTGCATCATTGAGGTTGTTCACTAGGGTAACCAAGTCAGTTCCAGTAAATTTGTTGGCACCATAGACTGCCTCATTCTCTCCATCAATCCAGTACACACGGTCCTAGAAGACAATGTCATTGCATCCCATTACCTCCATGATGGCATCAGCCCCATCGCTCCTGTCACATACCAGCAAGAAGAGGATCTCTGACAATGACCACAGGAAGTCATTCTTACCTCAAAAATGGTTAGAGCAAGAGGATGAGGAAGGAACATATGCGACTTCAGCACAATTCTACGATCCTGGCCATTCAAGTCCACGCTTGACAGCATGTGTAGTTTAGAATCCAGCCAGTACAGGCGGCTTTTTACAAGATCTAGGAGGGGGAAAACACCAAATATATTAGTGTCCACATGGAGGAAACCTCCAAAGCTTGCTGCAAGAATTGAAACACCCACAGGTTTGAGAATGGTGGTGGTGTTGGCCTAGTTTCTTACCATTCCAGAATACAGAGGGCTGCTGCAGTTATGTCTATACATACAGCCTGTGCCTCAACTATAATATAGAGCAGTTCAGTAAAAGTTACTATTTCTGTACCTGAGAAGTGTTGATGCCTGTTGCAGTGTCTTCAGGCATACAGAAGCTTCCCTTTCTCAGAAGCTGAAAATAGTTTTCTGAAGAATGACCTTGGCTTTTGTAGCAAAAAATTTGCTAAAGTTCCAGAATACCTCTGGCACAGAGACAAGTTCAACATACCTAGAGCAATTCCATTAGGCCATTGGATTTCTGTTGTCACAAGCTGCTGTCTGTCAAATCCATTCATTCCTGCTTTCTCAATTTTTGCTGGCTCACCCCAGTCTGACCAGTACATAAAGCTGTGAAGCAGAATTTATGTTGTATGATGCACTATAGTACTGCGTAGTATTACTCTTTATTATGACCAATAACTAACAAAGGCTACCTAAGTCAGTAATCATAACATGTAGCTGGTAGGTCTGCTCTTTTAAAAGAACCTGGACAAATACTCACCCAGAGATAGGATCTACAGCAATAGAAGCTGGCTCTCTTAGCTCAGATAGAAACAAAATCTTTCTTTTTGTGCCATCTAGGCTAGCCACTGAAATGGTCTTTGCAGTTGAGTCAGACCAGTAGATGTTCTTATAAACCCAGTCAACAGCAATTCCTGCAGGGCTGTGTATGTTGTCCAGGATTCTGATGTGTGTTCCAACTTTATCACGGGTATCAATAGAGGCACTGGAAGACAAGAATTACTTGCTTTCAACCACTTCCTCTGCAGATACTATCCATTGGCACACTTCAGCAAATACTGCACAAGATTTCAGGCAGAAGATGCATGTGGGACTTTCTACAAAGTGCCTTTTGTACAAATGTAGCAGCAGTTACTATGAAGTGCAGTAGGCATACAAATGCTAGCTGTGGGAACTTGCATCAACTGCACTATCTCTTTAGGACACCAGGAACCTAGTTTTCATTACCAGAGACTAGAGCAATAGCTTGGGTAAAACATGGGATGGTTTAGGGAAATACACTCGGTTCAGAAGCTATGCCTATTTACCTGAAGATTGCTTTTTGGCTGAAGTCTGCCCAGTAAAGCTTTTGCTCAGCAATATCAGCATCTAGAGCTATAGAGTTTCTTAGCTGCTCTACAAGCTGAATGTACTCTTTTCTCTCAAGGCCAATCTTCCTGATGTCCCGACGGTTGGTGAAAACTAGACTTGGTTCTTTCCCTGTGAAAAGAGTTCAAGTGTTATCTGTACTTCCAGATACTCAACCACATGCTTTTCTTTTTTGTAAAAGTGTTAAGAGTCATAATATTTAATATTTTTCCATTGCATGCTTGGTAGCAGATGCTGATAGAGGTCTTGGCTGTACCATGCTTCATCCTTTTCTCTCTCCACAACTTAATGGGGAGGATCCTCCTGCCCAGGGAGCAGACACAAGCAGTTTAGGTATGGCAGCTTTAAGTACCATATCATGGCATCATTCAAAGTGTTAGTAGTGATCAGTAACACCACAACAGCTAGTGTAAAAACCATAGTAATATAAACAGTGCATCACTTGCTGACTCATTTGAAGTGTGGATATGAAAGTCCTACGTCAATACTCACCAACTGCCTTGCACACCCCAGTAGCAAGATCCATCTGATAGCCACGGCTACATTCACATTTATAGCCTCCTTTCAGGTTGATACAGATCTGACTACAGATACCAGGGTTCTGACATTCATCAATATCTGTAAAAATAAGAATTTAATTTATGCTCACCTCCAATATCACCAGTAGAGTCCATGTTAAACTACTAGATACTTGCCTCCACAGGTTCTCCTATCCAGAAGCTCAAACCCAGCTGGACAGTCACATTCATAGCCAATAATGAGATCTCTGCAGATATGAGAGCACCCGCCATTGTTCACCAGACATTCATTGACATCTAGAAGAGAGAATTGGCTGCCTCTGAGAAGGGATGCACGTTTAGTGTTATAGACTTAGCCATGGAACACTTCACCAGGTACACATCCACTTTCTAACAATGCCTGCCACATCTGAGAAACTGTTCTGGCACTTCAAGTCATATGCAAGAAAGCTCCCTCAAATTCATGTTCACTCAGCTACCAGCACCTTCTCTGTGTTACAAGCAGCTGGCAATAAAAGATTGAGGCTCCTGAAATTCCATTGTTTCTACGGCATTCAAGTGCCTTCCTGGCTACAGAGAAATCATCCTATCAGCCAGTTTGGCTAGGATAAAACTAGCCTATGAACTAGGTTGGCCACAGTTGAAAGTTTGCAACCAAGAAGCAAGTGCCAGTGGGCATTCCAGCTGACACCTGACAACTCAGAGGCTATATCCAAGTATTCAACATTGTGCAAAGAGTTTATTTACTTACTACACTCCTTGAGGGGCTCATCACTCCAGTCCTTGCAGTCTCTCTGCTGGTTACATACTTTATTGATATCTATGCATTCTCCACTTCTGCACTTGAATTTTCCAGGCCCAGAGCACTGAATAACTGACATAATGAAGATTGTGAGGGTGACTACCAGCTTCAACAGACATTCTGCAAAAGTCTTTATTCTTGCTCAGTTCCACACTTACCATTGTTACAATTTGCTTCATCTGTGCCATCCAGACAATCTCTCACACCATTGCACTGCCTGCTCCCATGGATGCAGTTCCCATCCTCACATCTGAACTGGTCTGGTCTGCAGGTCCGAGAAGCTGAGGACACAGCCATAACAGACTTTTACTCCTGATGTTTATTGAAGCAAAGGAAATAAAAGAGGAGTCAAGCAGTACCTCCTAGAGAAGGACCAAGTGAACTTACGGCAGTTGATTTCATCGCTTCCATCCTTACAGTCAGGATCTCCATCACAGCGCCACTTTTTGTGGATACATTCACCTGAGCCACACTGCACCTCACTGGTAGAGCACTTCACAGAAGGTGCAGGCTGGCGGCCACATTGCTCTAGAGACTCATCTGAGTGGTCAGAGCAGTCAGCATCATCATCACATACCCAGTTGAGGGGGATGCAAGTCGAGCTCTTGCACTGGAACTCATGACCTCCACAGGTAGGAGGTGCACACTCCAGCTCATCACTACCATCACTGCAGTCATCTTGACCATTGCAGACAAAGCTCTTGGAAATACATTGCCCATTGCTGCATGTGAAGTCTGCTGGACTACAGGTCACATTGCCTAGGGTAATGGGAGTAAGAGAGATTAGTACGTTATCACAAGAAGGCTGACTTTTGTGTGAAGGTGTTTTGTTTGGCAGCTGTTAGCTGACAGAAGACCAGCATCCTGCACAGGGCAATAGGGAAGCCTGAATGACCACCTACAGGACATTTGGGTTCCACAGACCATTCTCCTTGCCATTGGACATTGTAAGTGATAGGCATCAGATTTGAACTACTGAGTGAAATAACCTTCTGAAGTAGCTAGGCTGTCCTGCACTTCAGATTGCAAGTCTTTCAGAAAACAGGGTCCAACCCTGTGAACCAAAGACATAAGGTAAGAGAATTGCTAACTCAAGAGTACATACTAAGATTAAGGTAGTCTGATGGTCAGCATGTACCATAGTTTGAAACCAAAATGTTTTGTGATGGTCCCCAGGACAGCAGTGGCCCATTTACCTGGACCAGTGGGGATAAAAGACCAGGATCTTGCCCAAGTTGATCCCATTAAGCAAACCCATGCAATTAATGTCAGTACAAATTATGCTGCTTTAATAGCAGTGTAGCCAACAGCTCATAGTTTTATCAGCTTCATTAGAAACACTGTCTGTAGATTTACTTGTAGATTAAGGCATTAGTTTGCTGAGTAAGACGGCAACTCCAATGACACATAGCAAAAGTCTGGAGATCTGTGTCTCATTAGGTCATCCAGGTAAGGTGGTTCTGATGGAAGCCAGCCCTGTGGCTTCGGTTACAGCAGATGTGTCTCAGGACACATCAGAAAACTCATATGCATGCAAATTCTTTTGAATAAGCCAGGAATTCTTCATTCTAATGCTGCAGTGGCAGCTCTACTTGTGTACCAGCCTGAAGTTCCCCCTGCCCCCTTGCTACCCAAACATCAGACATCCAGCTTCCCAGATATTTCAGGATTGGCTATAAAGTACATCAGCTATGCCCTTAGCTAAAAGTTGCTACTACACTTTAGGAGACAATTAATTTGTTAATGAAAGCAGCAATTTCAGAAACTCTCCAGAAAATAAGTTCTTACAATTGACTTGCCAGGTGACTAAGCCTACCTATGGCCACTGCCAAAATTAGCAGAGAAGAAAGACACATTGAAAAGCTTACATTATTGTAGCTCTTAATTTAGCAGGCTAGAGGAGTGTTAGAAAAAGTTTGCTTTAGGTGGCTGCAAAACAAGATGAATATAGGAGAGATACTGATACTATCAAAAATTTATCTTCCCAGGTGAACTGCCCAGCTAACTCCTTTCCAGACAATTTAATTTCAAATAGAGTTATGCAGACACCATTTTTCTCCTTACCACAATTCTGTTCATCTTCTTCACTGTCACAGTCTTTTTCACCATCACATTTCCAGGATACTGGGATACACTGAGTTGACTGTGGACCACAGCTGATTTCATTTACCCGACATGTTCTCGTATCTATTGAAAAAAGTTTAAGTTCAATCTAAGCGCTTCTGATCTCAGGTTTCAGAATTTGTGCTGAAAATTGAGACTGAAAGGCCCCAGGTCTGGACAAAGTTGCAGTTATTTAGATGCCAACATCCATATAAACTGATTAAAAAGGCTATACTATTTTGTAGTATTCAGTTAATAAAGAAGTTTCCAGTTGCTAAGAAATTAGTATTTTAAGGGTACCTTTGTAGTGGTAGCTCTGTGATTGCATGCCAATTACACTGTAGCAGCTTGAGCTACAACAAGTAGTAGTAGGGAGGCGTAATGCCAAAGTGCACTAGGACTTGGGGCTGAAGTATTTCCCACTGTGATCTTATTGATACAGGTAAATGACACTTCCTGGACCTATACTGCTTGATGAGTTATGATATTTCAGACTGGAGTTGCTAATCCTGAGACCTCACAGTCAAGCTTCTGCACTACTGCTTCCCACACCCAACACATAGTCAGATATTCAGTCTCTACATTAGCTCTGGTAGTATTGGGACTGCACTTGCAAAGTAGCTGCCTTGGAGAACAGCAATCACTTGGTGGACAAGACACAGTGACAGTCAGGCCTGCCACATTCTATTTGCTGCTTCTGACTGTGAGTAAAACCGGTACCTGCTTCTCTTGCCAGTACAAGTGGAAGAGTGCCCACTCAGTTCTGCATCTTTTAAGCAGTGAAAAGTCTCCTCAAGGCTCTGACAAGGCCAAGCACTTAGGAAGCTGCTCCCCAAGACAAGTTCATCCTTGCTTTAGGAGGAGAGCCAGACTGCAAGCAGGCAAGAAGTCAAAATGCTCCTTGCCACAGGCTTGGCTAAACTGCCACGCCAGGTTCACTTACGGCACAGTTCGGAACTCTCATCAGACCCATCCTCACAATCTGGATCCCCATCACACTGCCATCTGTTAGGCACACATTGACCAGTGAGGCACACAAAATCAGATTCGGCACATGTCTTCTTCACTGCAAGGGAGAAAAAGACAGTTGTTTAGGCACAAGAGCTTAGCTTATTTATTGCTAACAGGGATCAGCTTTATTGCCTTAGAAAGCTATTAAATATCCTTGTTCGTGGGTGCCTGGTGTTGTCTCCCACCAACCTAGTAAACAGTGTTGTTGAGCACTTCCTACAGTTATTCTGTGCACAGAGAAACATTTATATTCATTAATCAGACACTAAAGGACCACTATTGCTAAGGAGACTAAGCAGGTTAGTCTATATTAGCTGCTGCTTTGAACAGACTTGAATTAAAATAAGGTCTGTTTATATTCATATTTAGGTTTTGAATTCTGAGTTTATAGTCGAGGCATTTGATTTGTCATTACAGAATCACGGTACTATGTAACCCTGGGGTAATAGTTTAGATCTGCTTGAGGAGACTGGCAGTTCAACTGCACCAGTGATGGATATAGAGTACGCTTTGCCTGGTCTCCAAGTAAATCTAGTCATCTATTTTGGCTTCTATGACTGCTTAAAGCAAGGGTTGGCACCCAAAACTAGACTTAATGTTTATAGAAGACACAGCAGAATCACTTTCACATATAAAACAGGGCTTTTAACCATGGAATAGGCAACAGCAGAGTGCTAATAGCAAACATTTTCTCCTATGCATTCAAGAAACAACTGAGAAGAGGCTTATATTCTGTTCCTGTCAGTCATCACTCTCACAAGTGAATTTTGATCACAAGCTTTGTCTCAATTGGCAATTTCAGGAGAGTTAAATAAAACTCAGGAAAACTCAGTTGCTTCAGATGGATACAAGGAATCAAAAGTGATTATTCTAAGGAATTTGTCTTTGCATTAGGACTGCCAGAAGTGCTGGATAGGATAAACATCTCTCCAGCTATCCACTAGTAAGTCCACACTTCCAACAAGCAAGTACTATTATAGATGTATTATTTTGATTACTTACCACAAGCACTCTCATCACTGCCATCTGAACAATCTTCATCCCCATCACATTTCCAGATTTGAGGAATACAGCGTCCATTACCACATGCAAATTGGGATTCTTCACATTTTGCTCTCGCACCTTCAATGAAAAAAGGAATCTAAGCCTTGATACTGTTAAGCAATACCTTCTTGCTTTCCCCACTGATCAAGAGGCTACCCAGCCTAATAAAGAACATAACATCAATATGAAACCGCCCTATTCAATCATGAAAGTAGAACCAAAAGCTTTCCTTCACAGTACAAGTGCAGAATTTAAACACAATAACTGTCCACCTGCCAAACAGCCTCAGTGTTACTCAGTTTTCCTCTTTAAGACAGGATCAAGCCTGCAAAAATTTGTGCCTACAATTACTTCTCCTGTCTTGCACCTAGCATCACAATCTCAAAACTTTTCAAACTTTAAGCAAACTGGGTTTAAATATGAATAATGTCAAGCTGGATTAGCATTTCAATGCTCTGCTACTAACACATTACAGCAGAATCCCAAAGACATCTGTAAAGGTAGCTCTGGTAACTGCTTTGTAGCTGAGCAAGTTTTCATGCTTTATGTTACTTCTCAAACAGTGGCACCCATCTGGGTGTCATGTTTCTTCATTCCTTGCCATACACCAAAAGAAGTGTGATGCTAAAAGAGCAAAGTAATTTATCACTTGCTTCTGGAATCAAGTCCATTGTCTCACAACTGGTAAGTCTTGATTTGTTAATATGCTTGAGTAAGGTACTACTTTCTGCAAGATCCTTAAAGTGCATTTTCCAGAGTATCTTCAAGTATCTTCAGCTCTACAAGTGCATGACCCCATCCCTCAAGGGAACATGCTTTGTCTTGGCAGCCCTGTCATAACTGTCATTAAAAGCAGCAGCCTGCATCCTCAGCATCTAAGCCAGAGCTGTTCCACTTAATGCACACAGGCAAGTGTGCGAGAGTGTGCATCAGTATTGGCTGCACATGCCTACAGCCCGATGCAAGACTTCTGAGCATTTTTGATTTATTGCATCATTGGTGAGAGTGCTTTGTCCTGGCATTCCAGAGCTCAAAGGGCATCAAATTTTAGTACATTATTATTTGCTATTTTATATCCTCTCTGTATGACATGCAAAATGCAAGACAGTTTCCAAGCAGAAGGAAGGTACTCAGCTATTTTACCTTACATAGACTAGCCATCATGCATGAGGTACTCACAAATGCTGGACAGTAAAAGCAAGAACAACATGAGCACTTCTATCTGCCGAATATCTCATGTAAATCCATGATCAAAGATGTGAAACAGCATCTTGCTGAGTTTGGCTAATGTTTTAGTAGCCTTACTGGAGGAGCAAAGCAGTAACCCAGTTGGTAGAACAAAGTTAAAAACTTTTTTTTCATGGGAACTATGTTCAAAAAGTATCAAAAAATCAGAACATCAGCTCTTGTGTATACTTGTATACTGTTTCCATTACCCTGTTTCCTTTTCTGGTTGGGAATTACACCAGCATGTGCTTTCTAATAGCGTGGTTTTGTAAACCTACTACTGTTGCTTGGTCATGAGCTGTCAATTAGCTTGCCTTGTACTAGACAACACACCCTAGCCACCTAAGAGTGGGAGTAGCTGCCACAATTAGAAGCTTGTTTTAAGCCTGATACCTTGTTGTCCAGCAGCCTCTAAAAGAATGTTAGAGTTGTGAGCACTGGTGATATTTTAGGTTTTACTGTACTACTACATAAAATATGCAACAACTGACTCCTGCTAGTTTCAGGACTTCCTCATTCAGGCGTTCAGAGTGAGAACAGTCAACCTTTCCCAAAATAGCATACAGAGAATTAGAGACTAAGCCTGCCACTAAGGGGATCCCAAAATAACTCCATGGTCCTTAGTTACTCTATTTCAAGCTAGAATAACCAGAAAAGGCTTGCTAAGGCTGCCTAGTACATTGTGACTTACAAATGTAACACCATTTGGACCAAATACTACAGGGAAGCTATGCACAAGGCTAACAGAAACCATAGCTGAGCTTGGAGTATCAGCTATAACTTTACATTTACAATCCTAACAACAAGCCATTCCAAAAAGGCATCATTGCTTCTGCAGCTGATATCAAGTGAAATGTCAGAGCAACTACTTTTAGCCCACAAACAAGTTAAAAAATCGACAAGGCCTAACACCCACACAGGTGCACAAAGGTAAAGGTCAGCATCTGCTACTGCTCCTGAAGATGTCTGTCAGACTCTAACAGCCACTTGAAATGAGCTCCAGTTCAGGTTGTTAGTTACAGCCAGTAACTCTAATCCCCTGTCTTACACCAAGCACTGTTCTACAGTGCCAGATAACCACTTAGATACTATGAGCCTAATCCATTGCTATATGAAGCAATGGAGCCATACCTCAGTGGCAGCTTCAGTCACAAGACACCTAATGATTTTTGGATCAGCGTCAATTAGCCACTAATTCAAAGTGTTTTTTTACGTGCTCTTCATACAGTTGAAGCACCTTCACATACTTTCTTTTCCTTAGAATACAGCTTAGACTGCAAAATGTTGAGAAACAGTTAGAGCCTGTGATTATTTTACTGTTCCCCAGGTAACTTTTTAGTAGAACTTGGTTCGTAAGCAGCAATAGGTGTAGAGTGAAGGAGCAAAGTTACACTGACTACCCAAGTTAAACTACCTTTCTCCGTATCTCTGCTATCATTGTTAGTCTCAGCCCCTTAAGCAAGTTGCCAGATTACTTGTCTGGGCAGCTTCAAACATGTGATACTTGTGTACTGTCATCTGACACCAAGTCCCAGAAAAGCTTCCAACCGTGATTGGGAAACTTTTCAGAGCTCGTATAGGAACTAGCTTAGGCTTTTCCCAGACCCCAGCAACTGCAGCTACTAGTAAAAGAGAGCTGATGGGGCCACTAACTCAAATTGGAGAAACAATCAGAATAACTTGGTTAGCTAGCCTACTAATTACCCTTCACTGTGTATCTCTTGTGATGATTTCTGAGCACAGTGCAGTAGCAGTTTCAGTGCCAGCCAGCTTGGTCCTTCATTCTACAGTTCTTTAACCATGTCTGTTGCAGATCAGGCATGGGAGCAACCTACAATACTGGGAGATGAGAGGTGACTAGGCAGACATTCCTCCTCTCTCTCTTTGTATGAGGATTGGATACAACAACCTGCTGGCAGGGCTACCCGACATATCTGGTGCTTGAATTATGGCACACTGTTACAGGAAACACCATCAAGATCAGGCACTTTAGGACAGTCAGGAGATTTAAGAGCATAGGACAATGCAGACCTAAACTGCCCACCTCCTACCTGGGAGAGTAGGCTGGACCTCAGCTCCTCAAGGAAGAAAGGAGTCAGCCAAATGATTATTACTTCCATTTAAGAGTTAAATATTTTAAAATTACTGTCTAACTGGCTCAGTGTGCAGGACCCCTGCCAGTAGGGGCAACAGCTCCTACGGCGGGAGGCAGCCCAGGAGCAGGCCACGAGCAGCGCTACTGGCGAGCGCCCAGCCCCGGGAGCAGGGACCCAGCGCCGGCAGGACTCAGCCCTGCCACCAGGTGGAGATCCCTCACGGTGATTACCCTGGACCCGAAACCAGAGCCATGCCAACACCGCTGGATAACACAAAGCCTAAGTTGCACCGCAGTTTGACAGCACTTTTAACGCCGCGAGCTTCCCAAGCGCTCCTCTTTCCCCCTCCTCAACAGAGCC
>VXBI01006237.1:31260-54385 GCA_013397375.1 Toxostoma redivivum
CAGCGCCGCTGCCGCCGGCCGCGGGAGGGGGGTGCGGCTCCCCGATCCGGGCGTGCCGAAGCCCGCGCCTTGCTCTGGCTGCCTCCGAAGAAGCGTTTCTTCCACGCGGTGCCCACGGCCCCATGCGCGTTTTCCCTCCCTCTGTAGCGGAACGTGATTTAAAACGAAAAAGGGGCGGCTCTAGAGGAAGAAAAGCACTTCTGCGTAATCCGATCGAGGGATCGTAGTTAATTAGTAATTTTACAAAACAATATGTCAAAGTCGTGTATTTATAAGCTTAACCTTTTATTCAAGGAGGCGAATTGGAAACCGCGTTTCATACATTCAATTCTGTCGCGGTGAAATATAGATAGAAAAGAAGGGCTGGTAAAATGCAGAGCTGCGTTTGTACACAACACTCTTAGAATTCGAAACTCTGCTTTTTAAAAACAAGTATTTTTATAGACTTGAGCGTTAATTGTGGTATTGTGTGCTGTGCTTTTAATACTGTTTTGCAGATATAAACCTCAACAAGCAGCTCCATCCAAAAATGGTGGAAAAACTGGTTGCTGTTTCTTCTCTTGGAAATGAAGTCTTGATTTATTAGCCTAATACTATAAGTCTTTTCCAGTAACGTGAATGATTCCTCCAGTGAAGCGAGTATCTTTGATATTCCATGCTTCCTCAATGTCATAACATATTTCTTTATTATTTGCAGTGTGAAGCTCTTTTTGATTCACATCCAGTTGTATCATGACTACACTAAAGACAAGCCATACCACCACATGAATAACTTTGGAGTGGATTATTTCTTGCAGTTCATGTAATGAATGACTGTACACGCCATCCAAATACTTGGTGTATCACAGACTTGCTTAAAAAGTCAAGATTTGATTTTGTGTAACTGAAATACATCTGGGGATTATATTTCTCATATGTGTGTAAATATGAAGAGAGTAGTTCCTAGTGTTTGCCTTCCTACAGCTCTTCCACCTCACAGCCTCAGGGGCAAAGACTTTTCCCAGCCTTCCTAGTATGTGGCATTAGATGCTACAGCCTTGTTCTTGCAAACATATGCTGCTTCAAGCAAGAAAAATCTATTGTGTACACAGGGGTTGACTGGGGTCCTCAAGAAGGTGACTTAGTGTAAGTAGTATAATTCTCCTTGCAGATCTTCAACACAACATACTACCTTCAGTGCTCACTGCTGCATGGTCTGCTGTGCTTTGAGCTGAACAGCATGTTCATAAATGTCCTGCTGTCATTACAGAAATATTTTATAAGACATATCCTGAGTGCAACAATACACAAGAAGACTCCAGTCATGCAGAAATACAGAGCTGGACATACCTTGGTGTATCCTGGTAGCTGATGGCCTTCCTTGTTTGTCTGTGGAAGATATGAGTTTATCGGAGGGAGAAAAATTATTCTTTCTGCCCTGCATTATGGCTACTTCATGAGCATCTGCACCTGGCTTTGTGATGGGTGTCCAACTTTCTATCTGGGATGTACCTGGCTCTTTATATACCCCAGGCTTTGGACTCCAAAGCAGAACTTGGTATAAAGTAATTTTTACAATTTCAGCTATATTAAAGTGCTTGAGTAAGTTAGTGCATGAATCTTATAATTGATAGGTTTTTGGTGGAATCTCCATAAAGGGATCTCAGACAGAAAGGTTTTTTCCATCCTTAGCACTATCCTTACACAATCTGTTCAAGAAAGGGGCAGGAATCCTGCTGGATGACCATGAGATGGTCTGCAAGATGGGAGCCATCTGCACTGAAGTTTCATGCCTTTGCAGCAGCTATAGTCTTTCAAAGTCTTGCTTCATGTGGAAATGGAAAGGTATCTGGGGAGTCTACAGTGCATATAATGAATAGAGAGTCACTCATTCATACAAGGATACAATCCAGAATATATCCGTACAGGAGAATAGAATAAAATTGTGGGTTTCTGTCTGTTGAAAATATAGGCACATAGGGGAATAGCAGCCCTATTGTGCTAATGTAGGAGCAAAGCACCCAGGATGGTCTAGGTTTAGGAAGGGTGCTGAATTTTGTAGGGAATGTGAGCTGGCCCTTGTAATTAAAACTCCTTTATTCATTTTGTCAGGGAAAGTGCATTAACATTAGCCTTGTTTCTGTTAGTGACCTGCAGTCTGTTTTTTGCGACACATATTTGAGTAAACTTCGTCAGCTTTGGAGAAGTCAGGAAGCTACAGACAGCATGTGGATAAGAAAGTGCACCGCACCACCTCAGTACAGAAACTGAAGTGTGAAGGGAAATCTGGCATTGCCACCTCAGTTAAGCAAGTTCCCATAGTCAAATGGTATTAAATATGGTATTAAATATTATGCATAATTGTTTTATTACTGCTAGTTGTTTCAGCAAAGTCTCCAAGTCTCCCCCCTGTTTTCTGGCTGTAACTGGAGAATATTCTTGAATATGTGATGTTCCCTTGAAGAAGTTGGAAAGTACTGCCAAGAAGCTAAGCAAACCATTTAGGCTTTGCCTTCACCTTAAAATATGACACAACAAGAAAAGGCATCATATTACCTTTCTTTTTGGGAATTGTGACAGATATTGAGACTTTCCAACATCAATTCAGTGGTTGGAGTTACGAAAGATGGATAAGTGGTCCCACCCTTTGGGATAATTAATTTACTCTGTTGGTTATGGAGTGTAAAGTCAACTTACAAGAAAAAATAAAGAACAAAAAGGACCTTCTGGAGTACATGTAACATGAATTCAGTGTGTTTTGTTCCTTTCTCTTTTTGCATTAAAGACCATATAGCCTCCATTTCTAAATGAACTCCTGAAGAACTGGGATTACTAATTCAGCCTCAGGTCTTAAATCAATGGGACTTTTGCCTTCAGCTCCTTTGGTGGAGGACATGAAGTGAGGATGTGTCTACAGTATTCAGCCTAATCTAATGAAAAGGAAAGCCTCATGGGTAGAAAAAGCAGCAACTATGCATTATGGGATAACACCCTGCGTTAGGATCAGTTGCATAAATACTTTCTTCATTGTGTGCTGGCATTAAAGACATTAACTGCTTATGAGATTGCATGCCTGAACTTACAGTAAATGAAGGAGGTGTGTTCGTGGCTATATTTTGGATGTGCAGAGCCAGGATCTGTATTACTGACTTCAGAGGAGTTGTGCAGAGGATGAGAGAGAGCGAATGCATCCTTTGGAAATAATTTAAAATAGGTATGTTCATGAATCCTGATTCATGTGATTGCGTGTCTGTGTCTGAGGGACAAATTGGCCTATTTCTTCTTTTTGAAGGCTTCTCTGCAAAGTGTGAGAAGGTTTATACTCCTGTTAAAAAGTCCTGCTCATGTCCATATTCTGTCTGCAGCGTTATACAAAAAGAAGGGGAACACAAAAACGCATACACAACTTTTCAGTAAATGTGCACCATTCTTGTGTTCTGTACGATATCTAGGAGTGAATCAGAACTCACAAGTCCCCTTTACCCACCATCATTGTCTGAGCTGTACAAATTAGGCAGAACTTAAGTTTCACTGGTGATCTTAATCCACTTATTATTTTTTTTCTAAATTGTTGGTGGTTCAAGAAACATATAGTTCTGAAGGAGGCTAGAAAATACTTATTTCTTTTGGCTGTATTCTTCCCAATGGCTAAAACAATGGATACAATTCCCAGTATCATCAACAATTGGAATTTACTGCTGATTTTGGTGAGGATGGGATTTCCTCCTCTGTCCTACAAACTGGTCAGTTTTCTTTGTATGGTCACTTATAAATGGGGCTCCTCTGTTTGTGACCATGTGTGATGTGAACACAAGTGCATTTTTCTTAGTGTTACGGTATTAGAAGACTTGATAATAGCTATGTCATGTTAGGAACAGGACCTTGGAAGCATTTAGTTTGTTTTTAAAACACAAGTTTGCATTTCATTGGTGGTACTGTGCAGCGTGTAAGCCTAGAAATGAGAGAATTGTAAGTGAGACTTTGGAACCAGAATTTCTATTACGCTTTTTGTTTGTTTTTTTCAGTAACATATGATAAAATTTTAGTTATAAAGAGCCTCCATTTCTGTCAGATGTGGCATAGAATGTGGCTTCAAAATATACCCTTACCAATTTTGCAGCTGTGCATATTTTATATGTATCTTCAGAAATGAGAAACTTTTTAGAATATCATGCCCTCATGTGATACCAATTCTGTGTGCTTAGTAATAAAACTTGATCTTGCTGTTACTGCAAGGTTTGTTATACATAAGCGGTGTATATTCTGATTAGATTTTCCTGCGAGAAAACCTGCTAGGATGAAAATGTATTAAAATTCCACCGGAAGTGCATGCTTGTAAAGTTTTCCAGTGGAAAAAGAGGAATTTGAAGTTTGTTTTTCTTTAATGTACACTGTATAATATTCTACATGTTCACCTTTGTGGTATATACGCATGCATGTAAATGGTAAATCTGACATTTGTGTTCCAAAAATCTCTGTAGTGGAGAAAGATATTAATATTTGTTTTCTTCTTTAGTAAGGACAAAAAATGATGTGGTGTACATTAAAAATAAGGAATGTGATTTATTAAGTGGGTTAAAACTTCTGCTTGTGGTGTTGTGCCTGTAGAGCATAAAAAATAGAAGGGGGAGAAAGGTATTACTGGCAAGCTTGGAGAGGGCCACGATGTTCTTGCATTATTTTGGGAGTGTTTAGATCTGGAGGATAATGTGGAAACAGAATACAGTGTATTATCCTGAATATAGAAATCCCAGAATATGTTCTTGGTTTACACATAAGGTGACAGATGTTGCAGAAAACCTGTGTATACCTCTGTATAAGGAAAAGCAGCAGAGAACCATGCTGGGGAAATCCTCACTGTTCTGTGCAGATAGACTGTGGGACATGCTGATCAAATAAAGGACAAGCTAAGGACATGGTGAGAGAACTGCCCTGGGCTCATCAGTTATTTGGACTTAACAGTGGATTGTGTTTTCCATGTCCCATAATTCTTGCAAAGATGATTTGTTGTTACACTCTGTAGTGCCTACTCATATTTTAAATGCAAATATAACTTTTCATCACTAAGGATGTTGTAAACTCTTGCCATTTTTGTTCATTCGCCCTTCCTCTTCCCATATGTTTAAGTTTCACAGTCTTTTTTTGGATATTCTTGCTAGGGAAGAGGTGTAATATTCGACAGGCAAATGGTCAAGCTTGTCTTTGCTGCAGGTGGTATTTGGCAAGAAGTGGTAGACAGATCTACAAACTGAGGAAATTCAATATAACAGCACTCTCTTGCATTTTAACTTACATTGAAATTGATCAGTACTGATGCCTTTGCAAGATACTATTGTTCTGCATATTGAAATATTGTTAAATTTTGCTTATAATGAAATTGCTTTTGTGAAATTAAATGATGCCATGAAATACAGTTTCAGAATCTATTTCAGTAGTATAATGTGTATAATAAAATGTGTCTGCCTTTAGCAGTACACAGACTCCAACTTCAATTCTGCAGGTTGAAAATCAGCCTTCTTAGGCCTGGGCCATCTTAGAACATACCAGATAGGATAGATAGAAGTATATTCTATCTTTTTAAGGTCAATTTTTTCCTTGTTACATCTGATTTCAAAGGGAAAAGGAAGGTTTCTTGATTGGTTTTTGCTTACAAAGAGATGTTTACTGTAAACGTTATCAAGAGTACCCTGATGCCTTGTTTCTGTGCTACTCAGTTTCCTTCTAATCTACACACAGAATTTCTTTATTCTGTTAGTTTTGTTCCTGTTGCTTCTGAGACTGAGATTTGTGTTCAGCGGCTGTGCCTGACATTCTTTCCTGTCCTCTCTTGCTCTCTCTTTTCCAAGTTAAACTGGCCAAAATCTTTTAGGCTCTTCACTGTTGAGAGACCATTCCTCTAACCATTGTGATTGAGATCATCAGGCCCTCTCCCAGCTTGAATCCACCTTTCCTGGGCTTGACTGAACAGAAAGGTAGTTGGTGCTTCAGGGCTCGAAGAGCTCCACAGGAGGACTTTTTCAAGTCTTCTATGCTGACATTAAGCTGACACTGATAATTTTCTTTGCTGGAAGTACCTTGACTGATATCCTGTGCTCTCCCTCTGTTTGCATCAGATGGTCTCTAGTGCACATATCCACCTACCCTAAGTATTTATCTTTAGGAGCAAGTAGACCTTTATAATAATAGGGGAGAAATAGACATGTCTGCATGGCCATTCAGAAACACTGATGCAATTTCTATTATTTAGTTTATATGTTGGTTGTCTGTTAAAGTGTGCTGTCCAACTTCATGTCCTTAGTTTTGTTAATCTCCTTTCTAATTTCTAGATTGTTGGTATGATGTTTAAGATTGGTGATAATACTATTTGATGGATCCCATGGCTGGTCACCTCTTAGTAAACTCCTTTATCCTAAAATTTTCATTTCGCTATTACTCCTCATGTACCCCTCAAGCTATATATGTTAACCCATCTGGTAACTCTTGTACAAATTGCCAGCATTTGCTGCTTAACTAGTAGTTTCCCGTGTTCATCTCATTTAGGTTCTTTACTGAATGACATGTGGACTTTTCAGCTAATTAGCTGAAAAATTCAGATGGGCTTTTGAAAGGAAGAGTGAAGTTGGCTGGGTACAATCAAATTCTAGTAAATCCCAATTGCTTTCTCCCATTTTCCAAGCACACATGAAGCTTATGAAGCTTTCTATTCTGTATTTGCTCTAAAACTTTGTGTATTATTGAAGTTGAGACTGTAGGTGACTGGCTGAACAGTTGGAGAAACTTCTCCCATTGTCTTTCTTAAATATAAGCAATGTTTTGTTCTTCTAAAGCACATCTTAGGATAGAAACTGTCTTTGCCATTGCAAGATCTTTGGAGTTTCATCTCTGCTCCACGTTTTTTTTTTGTTTTCTTTTTTTCCTTTAACCATCCTAGTCCTGATGGCATTGCCATTGTTCTGTAGAAAAGTGAATCAAGCATTAATTTAAGAGCTATGCTTAGAGGATCTTTGATCTTAATATCATATTCAGTATGTGTGCAATAGACTTTCTTTTTTTAATTTATTCATACATTTAATGATCATCTGAAGGAATTGTGGACTCTTAAACTCTCTAGTTCTCTCAAGCTTTTTAAATTTGATCTTTTACAATAAACAACTTAATTAATTTGATTTAAAGTGAGTTGGCTGGTGATCATTCATATAATATTTTACCAGCTCTGATGTGGAAACTTAATAGAAAAAACCAACTACAGTAGTGTTGGTTTATTGGCTGCCTGGTGAAGATACACTCATCATTCATGTGCTGAAGTAGCCAGAACTGACAGCAATCAATAGTATGTTTTTCTGTGTATGGAAAGTTCAGGTAAAAATACAAGGTTCTGGCATATCATTCCCTCATGTAACACTGTAGAGCTGTGCCTGCCATCCTGTCTGGTAGCCCATATACAACTCTATTTATTCCATTAGAATCTTTCTGTTCCAGACTGATTTTCATCTTTTTTTTCCTGAAGTCTGTCACATCATTAGTATGTGAAACTACTGCACTGTTGTAACCATTATTTCATTTTACCCAAAATCTTTAAAATATAGGTATCTTTTCCTAGCTGTGTTTTTGTCATGGGTGCAGTTTCATCATGTCTCTGTTATTTCTTGAAGATTCATTTTATCGTGATCTCTGCAGTTAGTTTCAGTGTTGATGCAGCATAGCATCTCCTGTTACAAGAAGATAAATCTTATTTGAGTATAACAAGTGATTCTTTAGGCTTTTCAACTGCAGATACCTTCTCTGTTTTTTTCCTTTTTTGCTGTGAAGATACTGAACAGCAGCCCAGGATATCTAGATTCAGTTTATGGCTTGGCTTTGTAGAAATCTTTTTCAAATGTTCTTCTGCAGATCAGCTTTTTGATACCTCTTTTCCCAGGAAAATGAATGCACTTCCTGGGGGGTATATTTATCAATGCTTGGCAAGGGCTCAAGTAATTTAGTAGTAAATACAGTAGAAATAGTGACTGGATGATTCAATCCTCAGAACAGCAGTTAATACACAGCCAGATATATTTTGGGCGTTTTTTAAAAATGAAAGCTCAGAAAAATTTCAAAATACATCAGCCATTTTGTAGAATAAATGCCTTTCCCAATAGTTTTTATTATTATTATTGGAGCTCTTGGCTTATTTTCAGGTAAATATGCACTGCTATTCAAATTTTAATTTTGTATTGATATATGTAAAAGGGAAACTTTGTCACCTAGAGAAAAGGTTTTGTTAATAATTTCTGTTATGAGATCCTGCTTTCAGACTGATGTTCTCATTACTATTTATTAATTTAGCAAAAATTTCCTTATTCTTGTATTTCCTACCATATAGTTGAAGGAAACTGCCGTATTTTGGGCATTAATTTTGAGAATTCTCAGAACTTTGCTTCTACACTCCAAGTTTAGATGTGTGATTTGCCATTTGAAAGCCTGTGCTTTTTGGGTCTCACTGTCACATAAAACACACTACCTTTTCTCAAGTAATAGTATTAAAATAATGAGTCTCTGGTTCATATAGCTGTGATTTTCCTACAGTTGAATGGTAAATTCACCCAAGACCCCATATCATAACAGTTATTAAAAATAGAGATGATACAAAGCCAGTAATGGATGATGATAGAAAAGTAAGACTGCAGAAAAAGACACTCAAAGAATTGTGTTAAATGGAGGACTCGGGAGATTTACAGTTATAGACTATAAATAATTGCAGAGATAATAGTATAAATGAAAGAAGGGAATTACCCGCATTCTCAGAAGAAAGAAAGACAAGGTGCAGTGGCCTGAAGCTGAAACAGGAAAATCTCAAGTCATAAGAGAATGTTTCTTACAAAGAGAGTGATTGTGCAGTGAACTAGAGGGCAGTGCAGTGGCACTGCAGATGGGTCCCTGAGGCCATGAGTGTTCCTGCAAAGGAGCTGGACAGATTAGGTGACATAGATGAGCTTCTCCAGCTGCAAGTTCTTCCAAGAACTTACGAAAGTCAATCTGTTTCTCTTCATAAATCCTTCTACAGCTGCCAGTCATGTTGGGCCAATGGGCTATCATACTAAAATGCCTCTTTGTAGCCAGGATCATGAACCCTAGTGGCTCCAGTGAAATAAGGGTCTATCTTGTCTCATTTTCTATTGAAATTAAGTATGCTTTCTGCTCTGGCTTTCCCAGCAGACCCCATCTTTCTCTCACTGTTGCTTACTCACTGAGTAAGTTCTCATTATCATCTTCATTGTCATGTTCAAGTGCACTGCAGTGCTTATCTCTTGTGTAAGCATCAGCAAAAGCATGCAGGAAAGGTCCAGTGTGGCCCTAAACTATTTCTTCTTCTTACATATCTCATTCCATTTGTTGCTGTGCTAGTGACACCATCTATTTCTGACTAATTCCAGCAGGTGAATACAGCTGTAGGGTTTATCTAAGCTTTACTTGGGTTATTTGGAGGAAAAAAAATGAGAGTCAAGGTCTACTTGCATTTGGCTTGGCTGTAGCAGAAGCCCTTGTGGTGTTAAGACATTCCAGGGAAAAAGATACAAAATAATTTTCGGAAAACTCCTGATCCCTTTTCCTCTCCTGTTGGGAATTAGAAATTCTAGGTCCTCATTAGTGCAAATTGCCAAGAAAAACTACCCCTGTTTTATCTTAGGTGGTTTCGCTAGGCAGTCATTCCTGCGATGGGAGAAAGTAGGAAATGTCATGTGCTGGTCTCCAGGCTGTTCACCAGTTTCAACAGCTGGTACTTGATAGTTTGCCCTTGTTCATGGTTGTTACATTGTTCTGAGCCAGTAACAAGCAATGAGACTTCTTGCTTTTAACCTGAAAGTTAGCTACGAAATGGTGTTAGGCTCTAAATAAACAGCCCCCAGCAAGAAACTACAGCCTGGAAACATGACTGTTTATCTGCAAAATGGGAATGTGACCAGGCTTGGTGCTGCATGCTGCTGTTTTCAGCTGGAGCTTGAAGGCCCATCTGCAGGGTTAAGATCAGAGCAAGATTCAGCCCTTTGTCAGCAGGCTTTAAGTGGCTGCAGGATCTGCTCTCTTTCATATTTATTTTCCAGGGAGAGTGTTCTTTGGTACCTCCTGACAGACTGTGCTCCACAGATATCAATAATTTAAGCTTTGCGACAGTTCTGTGAAGGAACTCGTGCATATGAGCCTGAGGGACAGCCACAGGACTGGTTCAGCAGGAAGGCAATTGCCATGTTAAGCTGCCCTGATTGTTTATCCGCTTCTTGCTGCCTCACTGCGCCATGGAGTCCTTAGCCCTGTTTTATTTGTTTTCACCTCTCAGTGCAGTTACTGCCTCAGAAGTTGGTTCTGGACTAGTGATCCCCAGGAGCAGTGAATCTGAGGGAGAAAGCTTTGGTTTTGAAAAAGCGTAAGCACCTAAATCTCTTCAGGCATCCTTAGGCTTGTCAAACAGGGGCATCTCTATGTTTCGGGGCCAGCCCTCCCTAGGTAGTGAAGCACTAAATTTCTCCTGTGATGATGGATGACACTTTCTAACTGAGATTCTATTGCAACCTTTTTAAGGAAATGTTGATGAGTGTTTTCCATGCAGTTTTAGATGTGCTTTTCCCCATTAGTTCAACTGGAATACAGATTTTCAATAAAATAAGCACATATGGGCTTTACATTGGGCTACAGATTCTATATTTGATCCTTAAATAGAAGCATCTTGCTACTCTGAAAGTTAAGGACTTTTTATGCAGTCGAACTGCAGCCTTCTGGTTCAGTCAATGTGTCTGGTTTTCTGCTTTCCACCCCTATGTAACTGTGGGCCAAAAGAATTCTCAGAACAGCATCTTGCCAAAGGCACACCTGGCAGCTGCCTGGGTATAGCTAGCTGCTGTGTTTTTTATTTTAGTAGGGCTAAAAATGAAGCAACAAACTTTTTTCCCAGGCTTCAATTTTGGCTAAGGATGTTGTATTATTTAGCTTTGCATTAGCAGCTGGGGAAGTGCTTATACGGTTGCTTAACTAATTAGTTTCACTTTTATTTTTTAAGAGTTTGTTAATAGTTCAGTCAATTACTTTAACAAAAAGCACTTGCAATATCCATGAATTGAAATGGTCTGTCAGAGTTGCAAATGTGTTGGTAAGAAATTACATTCTGCCTGCATGAAGGTTGTATATAACATTCTATATGTAAGCTGGAGACAGATCATCCCAAGTGAAGAAAAAACTTCAAAAAATAAATATTTGTAAAGGTAAAGTGTAGTTGTTCCCTAGAAGCCCAAAGTATAGTGATGTGAATCATCAGAGAATTGTCTTACCCCTATGAAGAATTAACTCTTATATACTATTATTTTTTTATCATAATTAATTATTATTGATAATTAATACTAGTTACATAATAAATAAAAATGCTAACATCTTTGCTGAATTTTTTAAGGCTTCCAGTGAGACTTTTATCAGACCTGAGGGTGAGCAAAGGCTGATGTTAGTATTTGCCTTTGTAAACTTACATCTGGTTAAGTGCAGCTGGCGATAAGTGTGCAAGACAGACTTAAAGAAAAACTGAGCTAGAACTACTTCTTCAAAGTCATCTGATCCAAATTCTGCCTCTAGAAAAGACTGATACTCCTAGGTTTCTTGACATGGGAAAAAGCATGTCTTAACATGTTTTTTATACCTTCCAACTGGAGACTCCAGGTCTTCTTCTGCAACAACAGGACATTATTGGTTCCTTAGTTTGTTATCTCCATTTTTCCACTGACGTTTAAGATGCACTAAGCCTTATAGAGAGGAAGTTAACTGTGCTAAGGATACAATGTTTGTGTTATGTTTTGGGCAAGATTGAGAGGCTGTGAGGGTATCTTTGCAAGTTTAAATGACACAGTTATATTCCTAGTTAAACAAGCCAGATGCTGACAGCATGCCTGTCTAATGTATGAAGAAATTTTCAAGGGTACTTTGGTAGAGGTGAAAACTTCAGTTACAGCTGTTTTGTGTGCTAGAAGCAGTCCTAGGATTATGCACAAATTCACCAGATCTGAATGTGATTTGGCAAAAGGTCACATCAGAAGTCAAGAGGATCTGAGTCCAGTGAATGAAATGCTCAGTGTACACACTGCCAACTGGGCTCCTTACTTGTATGACGCAGGTGGGTGATGAAATCTACCCTCTGCTAGCCAGAGGGCAGGAAGCAGGGAGCAGGATGGCAGCCAGCACCTTGCTCCCTTTCCCATGCGCAGCTCGTCCCCCTTCAGCCTCCGACTCTGGTGGAAAGGGACCAAGCCTCTCGGGCTCCTGTCCCAGCCCTCTGCTGTTTCCAAGGCAAAGTTTTCCATGACATGATCCTTTTGCACTTGCAGATTGCAAAGCAGGAACAAAGTCAGGTGACATCTACCCCTGTACTAGAGGCCTCTGCAAGCGCTAGATAATTATTTTGAAGTGGTTGATTAATATGGTAGCAGATAGAGGTCTGTACTGCAATTCCTTACTCCGCCAGACCACAGAGTAGAGAGCTGGAACAGTATATAAACATCTCTCTTCCCTCTCAGTCCCAGCTTTTCCATTCAGTAGCTCCCACATGTTCATGCAGAAAAGCAAATTTTCTGTCATTGAAACGTGAACATCTCAAAACTGTGTTTGCAGAGGCAATGTGGTAAAACAACATGCACGATCAAATTCACTTCTCCCCTATTCTCATTTGTAGAGGTGAACCTCACACTTCTGATTTGAAAGGTCAGACTAGGTAAGTTATAGTTTGCCTCATCAGAAAGATGCCTGAGGTTGTTGTCTTCACTGGTAATGTCAGAAGCAAAAACTTATTTGAGCACTTGCTGATGTAGAATTTACTGTTTCTTTACACTCACATTTGTTAGGTGGCTTGACATAAAAGGTATAACATTCTACTTCCACCTAATTCTTTGATTTGAGTAGTTATCAGCAGCAGAATTGCACAGGAGAGCTCATGTTATGGGAACAATACCTCCATTATGACCTACTAACATTGTAATCTAATTTGAGTTTAAAGAAAGACCTACATATTAATATCCTGTACAGTAGGTTAGCTGAATGCATTTTTATAATACAGAAACACTGACCTCTGACAGAAGGTCAGAGCATTTGTGTTTCAGGTAATTATGTTTCAGTGTTATTTACTTTGCCATTTTTAGCTGGTACAATATTTCAGTTGAAGTAATATTTATTTCCTTAGATAAATTTAATTTTATTTAGTTTTTCTTTCTTTCGGCTTTTTTGTTTTGTTATTTGGATGTTAAAAAGTTTTGAAAACATGATGCTGAAAAGACTTTGTTAATTAAGGAGTAATTCCTTATTTGGAACCAAATTTGTGTCTCAAAACACTGAGGACACAAAGGAGCCTTAATTTTCTCATAATGGCCTAGATTAAGGATAATGTTGTAACTGCAGTGATCAGTCATGGCCTATATCAGAAGCTCAGAATCTTATAGGCTCTAATGTATTTCCCATCAGGGCAGGGCAGGGAGTAGGGATGTTCTGCTACATTAGCTTTACAGGCTGAGGGAGCCTAGAGCACAAGGGATTCAATAACCTTCCCAATGTCCTGGCAGGACCTCTGTGATAGAGCAGAGTTTGGGTACCAGCCTTTAAGATCCTTTCTCTCTGAGTGGTACAGCTAGAGCCCTGTAAAAAGCTGGTGCATGTTCCCATATGGACTAGATTAGCTGCACTGCATATTAAAAACATGGCCACAAGCTATTTTTTTCTAATGCAGTGTGCTGCACTGGTGTAATGTGTAACAAAGTTACATTAGCAGGAGTTTTTTACCATCAAATGCAGCCAAACTGCAAATCTTACAAGAATGCTTCTGTTCACATGTAAGCCCAGTTCTTGCCCTCCTTGGAATTAATGGAAATCCCTCCATTTATATAGTAGCTTCTTCACTGTGCTCAGATTTCCCTCTGCTCCTGTGGAAGACATCTCCTAGAGGCATATTTAAGTGAGAAAGGGTAAAGATACCTAAAGGGAGTTTAAAGTATAAAGTTTAGCTTGCTTGTTTTAACTCTCACTAAGAGCACTTCTGTTCCTGGGTCACGTAGGCAGTTTTAAAACACTCCTTGCTCATTCATATGCAAATCTGAATACTGGTCCTCGAGCCAGATCTGAGTTATGTATACAGTGTGGCAGCTGGTACTTGCTTCCATTCCCAGAAGGGAAAAATATTGATTGTGTATTTTTTTGCTATTACATTTTGGTAACTGAGCTGTTTCCGTCTGTGCAGGCAAAATATATTCAGCCATTAACTACAGTAGCTCAATTAAATAATTTGAAAGTTTCTATTTTCATTGTGCTAGTTGGTATGCTTAAATACATATTTTTGGTGCCGATAGAGTTCTTCCACTTGTTTAAGAACACATAAATAATGGTACCTTTTTTAATAGAAGTTTGTTTTCAGTGTCAAGCTTGTGAATCACGCTTCCTAATTCCAATTTAAATATGGCATTATGAATACTGAGACAGGTGCAAGATACATAATGGCAAATAATACAGACAGTTTCTAAAAAAATGAAGCAACTGCTTGTGGCCAAGTATGTGGGAAATTAAATAAGTCCTAACTGGCCTTTCTTAACATTAGATAGCTGTTACCAGTAAAGGCACAGAATTATATCATAACTTAGTCAGAAAAAAAATCTGAATTTCTTCCTTAGCTATTACATGTATTAATTGTACAGGCTTACTTCTCATAGGAAATTTCAACATTCATCTAGGATGCAGATATTTGCCAGACACACCTAAGTTGTCAGAATAGCTGCCTAACATAAATGGGGTGCCTATTCCCCACTTGAAATACCACATTTTGATTTCTGTCTGACTTGCCTATTTCTCCTTCCCATTCCTGTTCTGACTTTTAGATTACTTGTTCCTGCTGGAAGTACTCTCTCACATTTAATTGTAGCTGCCATTTTCTGCTCTATACTTTGTACAGTCTATTATTCTTATGCATAGACAGAGAATAGTCTTGCTTTTCAGTTTCTATTTCTACACTTATTTTGTGTTCTGTTTGCATAACCTTACATGTTTTCATATATATGGAGCTGTAGGGATCCAGCTTTGTCAACAGGTCTTAGGGAGGAGAGAAAAACAGGAGGTGGGGGGAAGTGAAAGAACTGAGTTAAGTTCCAGTTGTATTAATAAAATAATACAAATAGTAAAAATGCTTGCTTGTGTGTCAGTGGTGGTGTAGTAAGTAATTGCAGTATCCTGGCTGAAGTGTACAGAAAGAACTGGGTAAAACCAATGATGGCCAAGTTAGAAAACATATTAGCCTTTATTTATGTTGAACTAAGAGTGAAGTAGTGTGAACTAAAAACACTCATTAATTGTATTATATGCTCATAATTTGTATAGGTTTATTGATGTCTTTAAAAAAAAAGCTTAGCTGAACAGGACTTTCATAATGCATGGTTTCTTGAATAAAAAATATGGCCAAATTTTAGGTTTATGAGATATAGCAGTTACAAACTGGAATACACATCATGGTGCCTTTGCATGTATTGCAAAAACAATGGTAATTACAGGAATATTCCTCAAACCACATGGAAATGGGTGGTCCCTGCAGCAAGGAACAGTCAAGTCTATCCTATGACTTATTAGGAGTAAACAATGCCAGAAGATGACTGGATGGCTTGTATAATGCAGAAGGGTCCCTTTGCCTCAGAAAGGAAGGTTAGGTGAAATATGTGGCATATATGCTGAAATCTAGAATAGAGGCTTTGCAGATACGGAGATCTTGTGGAGAGAAGCTGTAGCCTGCAGTCTGATGACACAGTGAATATGTGTCTATGTTTGGTTGAGCTTATGCATGAGTGCCCTCTGCATGTATGCACAGCTTCCTGGGCACCAGCCAGCTCCAGTCCAAAAACATGTTTGTGAAGCCCAACCCAGATCACTCAGCCTCTGCATATAGCTTATTAGCTTGGGTGCAGCGTCACCCTAGCAAGGTCACAAGGGTTTTCAGATTGGCGCTGGCTAGAGGCCCATTAGATTGGTACAGGCAAAGGGAGCTCCTGTGTACTTTTTGTGGCTCGTTTATCCACATCCCATAAGAGCTTACAAGGATAAGCAGTAACAGAAGTTAAGAAAAATAGAATAGAATGTTCTGGAGCTCTTTTGAACAAAACTGTTTTTATTAAGCAAGCTTATATGCAGACTGGGTCATTCATATACTGTTAAAGGCCATGGAAAGGAAGCTTAAAGGCTTTTACTTAAAGGCAGGCTAACACACACTTAAGGTACTGCTTTGCCAGCCTTGTGCTGGGTAGGGCTTGCAAGCACACCTGACCAGCAGGACGGCTTTGCCCACTGGCTGCTTAGCCAGCTGTGGCACAGGCTGCTCCTGCAGATGTCACTGTGCCTGCCGCTGTGCCTGGCTGCTGCTCCCCATGGCTTCCTGCTCCAAGCACGACTTCTGTGCAGCCACATGGAGAACTGGGCTGGTGGACCACGTGCCTAAAGCCCAGTCGTTTCCTTGTGCTGGCATTCAGCTGAGCATCTTCCGAGTTCCAGCTCTTCTGTGTGGCCACGTGAGTGATGACACAGAGGGAAAGTGGCTGTGGGCAGGGAGAAAAGGGGTGAAACCACTCATTCCAGTGCAGCAC
This sequence comes from Toxostoma redivivum, assembly GCA_013397375.1. Classification (NCBI taxonomy): domain Eukaryota; kingdom Metazoa; phylum Chordata; class Aves; order Passeriformes; family Mimidae; genus Toxostoma; species Toxostoma redivivum. The sequence continues at coordinate 47,853 of VXBI01006237.1, forward strand.
CCATTTCCACTGTGCTGCCTGCACAGCTGTCCCTGCATGCTGCCTACCACTCTTGGAGTATGCCTGCATGGCTCAACATCACATTACAGCCCTCCTGAGGCACAACATAGCCCAGGGGTTGTGGGGACTGCTTCTGAGTTCCAATCTGGCTTCCAGTGGGACCAGGTTTGCAAGAAATAGAGATAACTGGAATCTAAGCTTCAGTGCCATTACAATTTATCCTGACAATATCTGTGTGGTGGTATTTTGTTTTGTTTTTTCTCTTGTATAAATACTTAGTTTTATGAAACAGATGTGTTGGGGTTTTTTTTGCCTGATGTTACTTTTCCTGAAGTCCTGAAAGCTGTATTAGGCCCATCATAGGAACTGAACTTTGAGTGCACAGTATTAAGAGTGAAATCTTTTGTAGGGAGATGACTTTGATATTTCCCAGATGTAGTAGCAGGAAAGGTTTGGGTTTTTTTCAGATTATCTTAAAAATATTAAAAAGTGGAGTGGATCAGACAATCAACTTTTAAGACATGTTTTTGCAGAAGAGAGTACAAGATGACTAATGGGAAGCTCCACATTTTCCTGCTTTCAGGCATCATCAGTGCCTTTTCTAAAAGTCTTTTACTTTGACAAATACTGATTGGTGGAAGTTGAAGACGAGGAAGTATAAAATAATTTGATTTTATTTTGATGGATGATCTGTCAAAAGCAGGCACAGCCTTAATGACAAACTGTGATCATGGTATCTTAGTAGCTGGGAAATAAAGTTTATTCTCCAGTATAAGATACTGAACATACTGAACATACTATGACATGCATTTTAGGCACTGTGTATGATTACTGTCACAGTTATGCTGTGGAATAGTATTTAGTTCTTCAGTAAGAAGTATCCCTTGAGGAACAGAGGTGAAGCAAGACTAGAATTCACATAGTTTTAAGTTACACATTTTTCTATAAATAGAATGCCTATTAAAATGGAAAAATAGAGCACCTATTAAAACTGCCATGGATTTCAGTGGGAACTGAAGTGGGTCATAGGTCTGCATAGAAACGCAAAAAAATAATGAAATTTTATGCATGGAAGTGCCTGCACCATGCCCCAGATTCTTTGTCAGGTTTTGTACTGTTCTTCTTCCACATAGATTTGAGTTCCCGCAGTGACTCTTGATTTACTGGTGTTCGTATTTATAATGTGTTTCAACAAAAAGGTATGATTAGTTCTTGTGTTCTGGATATTGGCTTGTCTCTGGGGGTGGCTTTTTCCAGCTCTTGTTATTTATGTCTTACCCACAAGCATAGAAGTTGCATAGTAACCAACCTCACTGACAGGAAGGTTGCCTTGTATCACTGTGGCATAGTGAAGGTGGCAAGAGACACAGTTGAGTTCAAATTATACTTACAACTTTTGAATTATTAAGGTTTTATATGTTGCCAGTGTGGTTTAGGAGTGCCAAGGAGAGATGAAGGACTTGTGCCTACACCTGCATCAGCAGAGGGGAAATAGGATTAGCAGCTGGTGACAATAACTGAGGTACTAATAAACAAAGGCAGATGCTGGCACGCACCAACACCAGATTTCCATCATTTTTCATGGGTTACACTCTGTCAGAAACATCTTTTACAAAGCAAAACTTGATGTCCAGTTTTGTACAGAGTCTGGCTTTGCTGCTCACTTAGGTGACTTTTCATCATTACATCTGTATCAATGAATCATCCATAAATATTTTGTGTTGCAACCAGAAGCATGGATTCTGTTTCTTGTACATACAGCTCACAAGCAAACTAAAATGGATTAAGGGCGGGAACAGTGACATATTCTCCAATAACAATGCTCCATTTTGATTAAGACTACTAGAAATCATGAGAGCCTGTCATAAAATCTGAAAATACTCTAGCTTGTATGGAATTTTTAACATTTACACAGTACTGGTGATCACATACAGATGCAACTGCTGTGGTAGCTTAGTTGAAAAGGGCTATTTATAATCAAATTAATATATAATAATATATAAAATTATAAATAAAAATATAAAGAAATAAATAAGAAATAATCAATAATATAAATAATATAAAATTTCAGATTGCCAAAAGGCCTGTAAAGAAAAAAAATCAGTATTTCTGAAATATTGCCTAGGTTATAGTGTTGTAAACATAAAGATAAGAGCAACATTAAATACTGCCTTGAATGTATAAGACCATATGGCTTGGCATTGCATATCAGATTATTGATTCCAGTCATCATCATCAGTTATGAAATAGTTATTATAGTTTTAAAAGACAGCTGCTCTTGTCTGCATCTAAGCAACTGTGTAACAGGACTATATCAGAGAACAAAGTCCTTCTGAGTGATAAATCTGTTTATGCCAGTGAGATTTTATTGTCCTTATCTTCCTCATTGCGTGAACAATTGGAAGTTCTCAATTTTCTTTTCTCTCTACTGAGTAGCAGAGACATGCTGGCAGGAAATACATTGGTTAGGAAAAAATAAATGTAAAGCAACCTATCTTGAGTGTTGTTGTATCTAGATATGAACAGAAACATATGACAAATATGTGCAGTCTATTTCAGTCATACCTGGTGCCACTGGCAGAATTTTAGCAATTTGTGAAATCTCCCACTCAGATCCTGAGCTTTAGGCTATATTCAACAGGCTTACAGAACACTGACCCTCTCATCAACCCTTGAAAGCATTCATGAAGACAAAAGTATGAAATATTCTCTCATTCAGGTTTTTTAGTTCACAATGTGCAGTGTTTCCTAGTGCTGCCAGTTTCCTAGTGATTTTTAATGGTTCAGAAGCTGTGGATATTTTAGCAAAGCTCATTCATGGGCCAGTTGTACCAGTCATTCCAGTTGGTTTCTCTAACCAAAGAAAAGTGCTAAATAGGTGAAAATGTGGAAAAGTAGTGATGGAAACAAGTCAAAGGAAGCTCTCTTTTGTGTTTGAAGATGCAGTGTGCTACCTGCTTGGCAGTATGAAGCCTATTATTTGATGGCTTAGCTTAATTAAACGCTGAAATCTCCTGTATCCCATTTTTCAATTCCTTGTAATTTTTAATTTTGCTGACAAGTAGCATTTTGCAGAGTTCACTACAATGTAGGTTTTCTCTTTGCCCACAGAGAACCTAGAGGATTGTGTTCTCATGGCAGTTCTATAACTTCTGTTGATCTAGGAGCACTATCTGAGTGTATTGCCTTGCAGCGTCAAGGCCTTCCTTCTCAACCACCCCTCCACCTCCTAAGGTCAGTGGGCTGGGAATGGGCAAGATATTGGGAGGGGACTAACTGGGACAGCAGATGCAAACTGATCACAGGGATGTTCTATCATACCATATGGCATCATGGTTAGCAATAAAAACTGAGGAAAAAGAGGAGGATGGAGGGACACTTCCACTCATGGCATTTGTGATCCCAAACAATCATTACAGGTACCAAGGCCTTGCACTGGATATGTGCCTGGTGATGGGAAATAGTGAGTAAATTCCTCTTATTGCTTTGCTTCCAGATGCAGCTTTGGCTTTTCTTACTTAACTTGACTTTATCTCAACCCAGGTGCTTTTTCAACTTCTTTTTGTCCTCTCTCCTGTTGAGGAGGGGGACTGAGAGAGCAATTAGGTGCATGTCTGGCAGCCAGCTGTTGTCAGTGCACCATTGTCTTACATAAGACTTACTTATTTTAAAATGAGACCAACATAACCAATCTCAATAAACAGGTTTGGCACACTTCATTATACAAGTTCATATTTCTGATGTAGGTTGTCAGACATTAGGGTTAATTTTATTTACTCAGAAAGTCATTACATGACTAGGTTTTTTCCAAGGTAAAGCCCATCTGCATAGCCTGCATTTACAAAAGAATGTTACTTTTTCAGCAGAGAGTGATATGTGGTTTGCAAAATAAAAGATTAATGATTTGACATGCATTTAAGACAGTATCATTGTTCAGGTTTTCCATCGATCATGCCTTCACCATGATTCAAAGGCCCAGGAGCTGTTAATACAGGTGATAATCAGGATGCTTGCTCACTCTGCTACCAGTAGAAGAGATTATACCTGTGTGAAATTCAGCTTCAGATGATATTTCCTGCAAAGGGAATTGTGAAATGATGGTATTTCCTTTAGGGAACTGTGGAAGTCCATGAGAAGGGCATGGGGAATCATACAGAAGGAAAAATTAATTTGATGGGAGTAAGACTGGTTTCTCTAGTTTGTTGCAGGGCAGACAATACGTGAGAAAGTGAGGTAAATGTTATGAATAAATATAACTCTCCAGACAGCCCTTTCTTTGACAGTGCATTCCTGATTCTCTCAACCATATAAAATTATAATTAGTCATGTCCCAAACTCAGCACAGCTTGCTGAATAGACTGTTTATATAAGATCCCTATTGCAGACTTAGGAATCATGGCATAGGAAATGAATGATAGTATAAAAAAATCAAACAGATTTTCCCATAAGAATCTGTAGCACTGCTTAAGTCTTGGTGTCAAAATCAGCTCCATAAAGATGAAAGACTCATGTGCTGTTTCACGCTACAACCGGGAGAATCTCTGCAGGTGAATATGGTGTTTGTGCACACTGCACAAAAGCTACTGCATCCAGTACACAATGTATCAGGAAATCCTACCCCCACAGAAACTAGTGGAAGCCTTGGCATGCATTTGACAGACTCATAACTTTATTAATCACTATGGCTAGCAGAAACTGATGGAGCAAGGGAATGTGATGACTTTGAGATCAGCTGACAGGATATGAGTACACATCCTTTTGTAGGGTGCCACAGACAGGGATACATAGTTGTTTCCTGTAAAAATGACAGCAAGAAGCCTCCTGCTTTAGGATAAACAGGTGGTAAGACTTTGTAACTCAATGTTTGTGAGCCTCCAAAGTGGAGCTTGAAACTTTTGCCTGTAAAAAGCACATTTTGGAACACTTTCCCAGAGCTTATTAAGTAGCAGAGCTGGATATTTAGCTGGAAATAGATTTCTTGCTTAGAAGCATTCTTTGACATTTCTTGAGGAAATTTGTGATGAGAACATTTAACAACCAAAGCATTCAAGTGAGTGGCTTAACTTTTTTCCTGCTTAATTCAAGCATGCAAAGCCATGCTCCTGTCTACAGTCATGAATTTTCCTGCTCTGCTTTTATGGAACACCTTACACCGTATACCATGTGTGCAGCAATAGAGCTGATGTGTGTTATGATAATACAAATAGTAAATACAGGAATAATCAGCAGCAGATGGGATTTTCACACAGCTTTTGCTGAGGAGTCTGTAGGAACATCACCCCAGTGCAGCAGGCCACACAACAAGGGACAAGGGAGCAGTCAGGATCATTCTTATAATTGAAATTAACTGTATGTTGTTTCAATTAATTGTCCCAATTAGTCTCTTTTCAGTTATGCCTTTTTGTGACAGTGTCATCTGGGATGCTGTGAGAAATTGAAAATGCCCTAATGGTCAGAATGCTCATCAATTAAAGAACTTTCTAATTAGCTTCCTGAGAAGAATGTATTGTAAGAATGAAAAATTCTATAGGTGGAATGAGTGAGAAGTTGTTTTTTCACAAGACCAATTTTCCTCTCAGCAATAACATTATTTCTGTTGCCAAAAATAATTTTTAAAAAACCCTCAATAGAAAAGACAAGGAGATAGCTGGCTTGTTTCTATGCAGTGAAGACTTGATCTTGTGAGATGTTTTCCATAACAGTTTAGTAGCAAACAACACAACAGCTCTAAATCACTGTTTTAGAAAAAAAAAAATCTGAAATAATCATGCACAGTCATACTACCAGAGCTACTTTTTATGAAGTCAGATCAAGAGGTACTCTTCCATATTTTTGGCCAGTGAGCCATTTCCTGGCAAATGCTGCTTAAAAATCGACAAGTTCTGGATGTGATTAAAATATTTTTGAATTTATATATATTTTTAAAACGGAAAACTGAAGTCTAAGATGCAGTTTCAAAAGTTTATTTTCTTTCCTCCAGTGTTTATTTGCACTGGAAGTTCACACAGTACTGGGAGCAGTTGCTACTAGCTGTTTCCCCTGAGGCTGTAAGTGTAAAAGGACAGAAAGCTCTGCCTTAAAGCATGGCCCAACAAATGCTTTCTGCCACAGACTGTAACCGTCTCCATATCCAGGTGTATCATACTGCCTTGATATGCTGAGATTCAAGGAGACCAGTTCTTCAAATACAGTTATTTAGTTGTGGCGTTGCTTCAGCTCTGATGATCCAAAGAAATTTTGTCACATAGAGGTGAAAAAAATTAGGGAAATGCACTATCTTATCTATCTGCTTTATTATGTAGTATGAAAACATGGCACACAACACTTTCATCAGCTGTTTCCATGGTCATTAAAGATATTTTAGCAACAGGACTTAATGCAGGTTCTTATTCTTCCTGTCTTGTTCATGGTCTTAGCCTAAGAGAATGACTTCACTTTAATCACTACATATTTGAGCACTGGATTTATTTCTCAATCTCTATATGTATACATAGGCATAGATATATGTATCGATACACAGACAGACATATATA
>VXBI01006237.1:54878-66451 GCA_013397375.1 Toxostoma redivivum
ACACTTTAGTTAAATTATAAACCATCTTCCATTGCAGTCTTTGCTTATGATTTCCACGTCAAAAATCTGTGGCTAGCCAGAATGCTGAATGAAATGAGGCTCAAAATTTCTCCATCCTAAGCCTTGTTCATCAAAGTTTGCTGATACTTTTGGAACATCTTAGTGGAAATAACACTACCTGAAATAGTCCATTTTTGCATCTGCCAAATTAATGATTTTTGCCACAGCATTTAAGTGGCATTAACTTAGTGGTTTTGTGGGTCTCTGTACTGACAATATGTTTCATTTAATAACTAACCTCTGACATTGACACAGCAGGAGCTTTAAAATCAGCTTTTCGTGGATTATCTACTAAATAAAATACTTTTATAGGAAACTTTACGTGTGTTCTTCAAACACTTGTATCTTCTTATTCATTCAGTTGAAAAGAGCTGAGCAGGAAAACCATAAAAGAAAAGAGCCATAAAATGCTCAGAAGCTGTAATTTCCTCCAGGTTGTGTCACATTGGTGAAAAGATTTGCGTAACCAGCAGTGATTTACACAGATATGTACCCATTTTGCATTTCTTACTATTTACACCACTTTGATGTGTTCTTGGAGGAGCAAGAGGAGCATTACATCAGAACAAAGCAATGTTTGGCAAATGATAAACCATGGCTTCTCAAAAGCCAGTCATGCATTTCTCTGTTTACAGAGTATTCCTGGAGTGACAGTACAATGGCCCTGTCCTTAAGCAGTGTGCAAGTTCACAATGGTCTCAACTACCAGACCATACATTCCTGCTGCCTCTTTTGTGCTGGCATTAGCAGCTATCCTAGCTGTGTTGTGAAAATGAAGCTTTTCTTTTTTTAGTGGGATGAATGTTATGCAACATAAGTGAGTGTTCCACATTGCTTTGGTTGTACTCATTGTGAACCCACCACTAGTGGGATGGTGAGGAAAAGAAGAAGTGTCTGTCAGTATTGTGAGCCCATATTTGTAGTCTCTTTCATCCTTGTTCTGCATGGGAAAGGAGGATCAGCCAAAAGTAAATAGGTCAGAAAAGTACATAAACGACCAAAGATTATTAGGGCATACTGTTGCTCTCTGCCCTTTCTCTATTTCCAACACCACCTCCATTGACTGAATTGCCAGTGGTTTGTGTGTTTCTCTTTCCCAAGATGAAGGAACTCCACCATTTGCTTTCATCAGTCAGCATGCCCTGATAAAGAGTTTTGGGTATCATGCAGTACTGGACTTCAAAAATTTTGCTGTACTGGGTTTTGCAGATGGATGAGTAGATTGTGTGGTGATAGTAAAAAGAAAGAAGAGGGATTACATACTTCACTGTAATTAATTGTGGCAGTAAGCTTCAGAGTACTGTTTCTAGGTACCTTAGTATATTTATTTATATTGAGATAATTTTATTTTTTTACTCTTATAAATACTAAAATCCCCTCTTTCATATACGGAGAGGATTAAGAAATAGAAAACAAGATATATCTCAAAATAAATTTGGATTGTGCTAAACTCAGGGATACTCCCATTGGGCTGTTTTGAATTAATTGAGAAGTGCCTGCAGGAACTGNGATTAAGAAATAGAAAACAAGATATATCTCAAAATAAATTTGGATTGTGCTAAACTCAGGGATACTCCCATTGGGCTGTTTTGAATTAATTGAGAAGTGCCTGCAGGAACTGAGCTGGACATGCCAAGCAGGCTATGTTCTGGCTCAAACATCCATTAACTGATACTAAAGACCCTTTTACAGACAACCCTTAGAGTACACAGCATCTTGGGACCACTAGATTGAACTAATTATACAACTATATATATATATACTCTTGAAGTCTTGTTTTCTACAAGTTTCTTGTGGAAGAGTTCTTGTTCAAAAGAGAAGGCATGAATGAACGCTCTCTTTATTCATCTATTGCTGGGGTATTGTTTCATGCAATTCCAGAAACCAGTGTGTGAAAGATTATAACATTTGTCAAGTAATGGTAATGTACTTTAATAGCCACGAATGTCTCAATGGGAACCATGAGCCAAGACTAAAAACATATTATTTAATCACTAGTCTCAAGATATTAATCATTACAATGTGTCTAACACTATGTCTAGTACTGCCAGTCTCAGCTTAAAAAAAAAATGAGAGGAGTTGATTTCTCCATCTTTTTTTCCAAGGCAGAACTTTCAACAAATCCCTTTCTCTTGGCTCAAAAATTGGCTATCTCACATCAACTGTTGTTGCTATTGTTATTACTGCCACCATCACCATCACCATCATCATCATCATCATCATCAATTGCAAAAAAAAACTCCTTCATGTAGATGGGCTATTTATGGCTATTTTCATGAGGACTTTGAGACAGATCTTATGTTTATCTCAGATTGCTATTTCAAATGTCCTTTTCTGTGGATCACTTACTAAGGATGCCAATGGTAGCAGAACAAAAATCAGACTACCTCTGTGTTTTGTAGACGGGGTATCTAGACAGGCACTGGAGACTCTCTGGAAAGCAGTAGCTGAGTGTAAACCTGTAAGGAAATGGTGCTAATGGCACATCACTTTCAGCACTGTAGCAAAGTGTGACACAAGACTGAGTCTGTGTGTTTCTGAGTGGGGTACGCTATAAAAAAATACTGTCTTCAAGCAACTCCAAACTATTCACTACTGGATTCTCAGTCCAGGTCCTGGACTTCCTTGACCTGAGAGGAAACTCCAAAATCAGGAGAGCAACCATTGCTCTCATGCTTAACAGTTCCTAATGAGCTGTGAGGACACTCTTCAAACAGCTCTCAAAGAAAAGCAGAGAGCTAACAACAGAGTCTAAAAGCAGTGTAAAGCAAACATCTTAGGCTTTATTATAATCTTCAGCAAATCTTTGAAATATAGATTACAGAGTCTATCTCTTGCACTGTACTTAACTAAAACCGTCACACATTCCTCAGTTCTAGTCATGGTGGTATGGAATTGGCCAGGAACTGATTATAAAAATAACTTTCTCTTTTCACTATAAAATTTTCATGTTCCAAGATGATGAACTTCAAGCCTTCAGTGTTAGGAGATACAAATTATTAACTTCTGGGAAGATTATTTGAAGCGTGTGGTGGAAAAGGACAATGCAAAGACACAAAGGGAACAGGCCTGCACCCAAAGGCTATGGCATAGCACTATCATAGCAGGATATAAGAATGCACCTGAATGATACAGAGCTGGCAGATGATGCTACTGAAAATGTAAAAGCATAAGGGCTTCTCTAAATTTTGCCAACAGTTAAGGATAACTCCACCAGCATCCTAGGCAGAGGAGTAAGACAAGAGGACATTTATTCTGCTTCTCCTGTCCTGGATATGCCAAGGCAATCACAGCTGCATATGAGTCTTTTCTGCTTAAGTGTACCAACAGCTGAGCTACAGATTAACAGATGTCTGTACTTGAGAGAAGAGCAAAGCAATTAAATTTATTGAAACACTATAAAAAGACACCTTGTATCTTCTAATCTTCATCTGGGGCACTATTGATGTGATACACAATCTATTTTGTGATGAGCCAGTCTGTTAAGGCAGTCACAGACAAAGATTGGTGCCAGTGTGGTTTCCATTGGTATGGTTTCCATTTTGTAAGGTTTACTTTACATAGGTAGCATGTAATGTAATTCAACCTGATAGGAAAAATTAAATCAGTAATTAATTAAGCACCTCTCTGGAGCAAATGGATGTATGGTCACTCCCAAAACATATGGTATAAATTAGTGCTGATCAAGTCATAGCATTTATCTCATGTTCTGGAGCTTCCAATCAATCAGGGCATGGCTCAGTGTGGGCTGAGTGCCCACACTGTACTGCTTTTCCTGATATCTTCAGTGGATATCCAAAAAGCTGCTAAGAATGCTGTCAAGAGTGACTGATGAACCTTACTAGATTCTTGCACTTTTAGGGACTTTGGGTTCAATTCTCTAGCCACAGACCTTAGGGATTCCAGGAATTTTGGAGAAAGCAGTTTTTCTGGATCTGAGTCAAACAGGCTTCAAGGCCCATATTGAAAGTAGAAGCTACTCAGGTAGAACTTCTGTCTTCAGACTTCATTTTCCTTCCTGCACTGCTGTAAACAGAAGTGTTTTTTCCAGCTCTTTAAGCAGACAGGATTCTAAGCCCACTCGTTCATAATATTGCTGAGACCTCTCCAGCCACTCCGGATTTAAAGTACAGCTGACTGGTGAGGCTTGTTTGCTTAAGAGAAGTGACAACCATAGTCACAACCGCTTCGTTGAGAAAAATTGTAGCCTGTGTAGAGGGATTTGATTCTGCTTAGCAAAGAACCTTTCTGATTTCAGAAACAGAAAGAAATTGACAAGAAGAGTGTAAAAATAAACAGAAGTCTAGAAATAGCCTCTGCTGTTACTTAGCTTTTTATTTGTGGAAAGGCAGGAGAGGTGGTGCCTACCACTCAGTGAAGGGTGTCTCCACTTCACTAAATGAAGGTGCTGTTACAGTGTCGTGCTGGTTTATCTGCACCAGATAGTTTAAGATAACATAGATAGAAAAGAAAGCCAGGCACACCCAGTGGCTCACACTCTCCTGAGAGGCAGCAGCTTGAGCTTCAGCTGTGCAGGAACTGGGCTGTGCATTCTCTTCAAGCCATAGCCCATTGAGTTGCTTGCTAACTGTGTAAGCGATAGCACTAGTTAGCTCTAAATGTTCTTAATTTCCTTTGGTAATTGGATAACAGCATATCTGAGATTTGAATCCCCTTGTGGAGGGACTACTACTCAGCTACATCTAGCCGGCTCTGCTTTGCCTCTTGTTTAGCTAAATTAATTTGTTAGGCAGACAATTTGTCAAATTGCTATTGTTTGTTGGGTATTTGTGACTACACAAGAGGAGATATACCTCAAAGTCCACTTCCGCCTTAATTAAATTGAAGGATTAAAATTATTTATACTGAACTCCAAAGCATGTGGTGGAGGAAACAGTAGATTCAGTACATATCATGATTCTTGTTGAACCCCAACAGCACAACTGTCTTCTTATGAAGTCTTATTGTCTTCTCCCTTTAACTTTAAACATCCCATAACCACCACCTGCTCCAATCTCTTTCCTCCTCGATCAGCACAACTCTGTCTTCACAATATATGGAATTACACCCCTTACTTCAGGCCCCTGAAATCCTCCACATAGACCAAGTAGGAGGCTGGGTACAGGGAAAGGCTTTGCTGCTCACTTGTGGCATGTCATGGTGTCGGAACAAGTATCTCCATTTACTAGTATCTACTGTTGACTTGCCACAGGGTTTTTATCTTCCTTCTGAAATGTGCAAAGAGCATTCACAGGACAAACGTCTAAAAAATTGAAATAGCAAGAGAGAAAGAAGAGCAAAAACCAGAAAAGATCATAAATGGAAATTTTGAAGGCAACAGGAGAAAGTACTTGGGTAAATTAAAAAAAAAAAAAGAAGGAAAATAAGAAGAAATTAGCTAAGATAACATAACATATTTGGTAGCAAACAGTGTGCTGCTGGAAGTGTTACCTTAAGTCTGTGTACGTGACATTTTTAGTGCTACCTTACATCTATGTAAGTGATACCTTTAGCAAGAATGAGACTTAAGAGGTACGTTTGCAAATTATTAATTTAATCTGAAGCACAAGATATGTTTTGAAACCAAACTGGCTTTCTGGACCTGAAGAGATATATGTTGTCTATCTGGAAACCATCCACAACACCTTTGAGGATGCTGTTCTCAGCTTGTGGTCACAAATATACTTAGTGTGTATGAAGTCAATTCACACACAGAGTTGAGAGATTTATTAATTTCATGTCTATGCAGAGATGGGTGCTAGGTGGTAAATCCAAAAAGCTAGCACACCTTCAGCATGACTTTTAAAATGAAAAATTGGCATTTTACATATATTTAACAACCTAAAGCTGTAGTCCTTGGCTTTGCATTCTCCTGTCTCTCTGACACAATGAACACTTTTGGCGTGGCACATACTGTACAAGGAAGAGGCCTGTGGCAGTAAGGGGCAAACATAACCTATGGGTGGATATTTTACTGTGTTAGTGACTAAGATTAGCACAAAGTTCAATCAAAGTTATTCGTTAGCTTTATCAACAGTTCTGTTTTTTTCAATAGTTTGACTTACAGTGTCTTGTTCTTACTTCTTGAGTCATTGAGTCATGGCTCTTGATTCCTGCAGGCTTGGTTCTTCCTTTTCTTTTAATAAAATGAGAGAATAACCTCTTTTATTTATCCTGCACTATACTTCAGTAAATTTTTAACCCTCTCACGATACTTTATTTCAGAAAGCTTGTGTGTGTATCACGCTGCTTCATGCCCTCATACTGCACTGTTTCACCCTTGCAAACAATGTGTCCTTCAGGCATGGTAGCCAAGGTAGATGATTTTTATGCATAAACTTCTGACCTCTTTGTGAACTGTACAGCCAGTGGAGATCCTGGAGATTCTTCCAAAGAAACCAGCAAATCTATTGCATGGGATCAAAAGCTCAGGACTAGTGATAGGCTGGTGCTGTCAGATGCTGAATGCCCTCACCTGGCACATCTCAGCACCCGTCAGCTGGCACTGGGTTATGTGGGAGAAGAGCCCTGGCACCACTTCAGGCTGCTTCTTGCCTACCTGGGAAATTTCCACTGGAGTCCTCTCATGTCCCTAGTGCAGAATAATTCCCTTTCCAAATTCAGAGGTGTCTGCCATTGTGTGGACAAATCTACACAAACTTTGGAAAGGGCTCTACAGTTGTTAACTATAAGATGCTGTTCCTTTTTGCAGAGTAACTCCAACACCAGGAGAGCAGAGAAGTTTTCTTCTGAATTTCTAAATATGTCCTTAAAATTGTGAAGTCCTAATTTAACTACATTTTTTGAGTGCCTTATTCTAGATCTGAATCCTCTTACTTGAGCTGCTCTTGGTTTTGGCTGTCATGTCTGTCATGTGCCTGCATGGAGTTGCATTGCTCATTGCTCCAGGGAAGTCTCTAGGTAGATGGTGGGCTGAAAACTGGCTTTTTAGGCACATTGGCTGTTGACATATTGCTTGGCCCACACATTATCCATGTGGAGTACAAGGACCAAAGTTATAATCTATCTTCTGAAGATTACCAGAGTTCAGTGGATAAAACTGAGCAGAGCCTTCACTTATTCTGGTCACAACCTGAGAAACAGTAATTCAGTACAGTCTGCATCCAGCCTTTGATAGAGAGAATTAGAGTAATCCAGCTCAGAAGTGATCATGCCTGGGTCATTGTGACCACTGCTTATCTAGAGAGAAGGAATGACTCCTGCTCAACTGGAGGTGATAAAAAGCCTTTTTCCAGGCTTATTACAAATATCCTGAGGGCTTAACTTGATGCACTCTGTGAGATGCTGTATGGAGGATAAGGCCAGTTGTTCAGCTAGTTCTTCAAAGGATTTCAACTTCCTAATCAGCACTAACTCAGCCATACTGGCTCCTCTCGAGATTCTCCTCGGAGGCATGCTGATGCCCTAAGGGACATCACTGGTCATGAACAAGCTTTTAGTGTTTGCTGGCAGCAGCCACGGGTCCTGTTGAACTCCATTATTGAAAAGCCTGAAGCAATCCTGGCTGTGCTTCCTCTGGGACCATCTTTTGGTCGTTGTGCACGGACAGTATCTGCCTACATGACAGTTACACTGTTGAAATCTGGGTTATGTTCCCAGGCAAGCTGTTGGTCATCTGCATGGAGCTGAGAAGATAGCACAGCCAGCAGCAAATTGATGCTCCCCTGAGGAAAGGAAGAGAACTAAGGCTGTTAAGGCCTGACTCACTCCTGTTGTGGCTCCTCCAGGGGATGAGCATCTCTGTTCCTATCCTGACACAGATTGTGAAAAACTACTAGTAAATCCAGTATTGCAGGCTGTAAGATAAATTTCCAGTCTGTCAGGAGTGTGCAGGCTACCTCACAACTCCTCTAAGGCATCTTCTTCCATAAGTGCTTTTCACTCACCATTCCTTTTCAGTCCCTCAATAGCTTCTCTCCTCGGTCAGATTGCGGAGGTCCAGGGGAGTCCTGTGTATATCCAGACCACTGTTATACTGCTATTGTTGCAATGTGTATGGCATCCACTGTTATCAGTCTCTATCACTGTATGTTGTTTTTCAGTGTGTTTTTACTGGACAACCATTTCCCTTGCTCTAAGAGGAACCATTTTCTGTCCTTAATTGAAGCCCTGGGAAAGAAAATAGTCAGCTCTGTAAGTTCCCCTTTTCTCATAGAGGATTTGGGAGGATAGAGCCAGGGTAGCTTACCTCATGTCTAAGCAGTAAGAGCTTTATTAGCCACCCTTTGCAGCTGGACAAAGAGAACAGGCTTAATTGTCGAAATTAAGCTATTTCTGTAATAAAATTGGGTTGCTGGAGATTTGCACCAGAAAAATTAATAATCTCATACAGCTAACCGACCTAGCAAGGGTAATATCTTTTCAATTTAACACATCAAATTTAAACACATTTAACAAACTAATCAGTGTATTTTGAAGAAACAGTTTTTATTCTTTCTGAGAACACAGGATTTATTCATCTTCCTCTAGGTGCTAATAGTGAACTGAAGATATGAAAAAAATCTGATCCTATTAAGACAGTGTATTGATTTGTGCAGTTCCAATATGTTTGGGAAAGGGGCATTTTTTTATTCTGCATATAGATGCTTCCTTCAGCCAGCAGCAGAAATATCCCAAAAGCATAGTGGGATTTTCCAGCAAGAAAATCTCCTGGGGTTCTAGAAACAGGCTTTTGTATTTTGCAGGTGTGGAAAAAATAACAAGGGCCAATTCTCACTTTAAAAGTGATAGGAGGAGAAGAGGAAATCAGACAGAATGTTTTCTATTTGATGTTACCGTTAGCTGTAAATATATACTTAAAGTAGTATTTTTAAGGTAGTATTTTTTCAGTAAAGTTCTGCTAAAACTATACATAATCTCCCTGTATGGAAGATAATGCATGCTCTGTAAGATTTATCGTGTATACAAAGGAAAAGAATCTCAGAATCTCTCATTCATTTCTGGAATGACAGAGGGGTACATATGACAAGCAAATAGTTAGGTTTTTGATATTCTTCCTTAAGTTCCACTTGCTGTATTTTGTAGGGAAGATGGATAATTTTTAATTCTCCACAATAGCAATGCTCCTCCCAGTCAACAGAAGACATTTGGTACAAAGAACCCATTGTATGGGCAATTAAGAAATATAAAAGTTAATGCAGATACTGTAACATCTATTAAAAGCATTTTTAAAAGCATCTTGAACAGCTCTGAGAGGGTTTGGTACAACATACATGCCAAATCCATATATGACCTGGCTGGACTGATGTAGAAATCAGTTAGGAGACAGTCTATTTCCTTCAACTGATTAATTTGTAAAGTATTCTCTGGTTTAAAATCTTTGATAAATATTAGTAAGCATAAACCCCAATTTGTGACAGTCTTTGCATTTGCTCCATCCTTGAGACAGAGACAGGCAAAAGTGGGCATTTTATTAGAGTTCAAGGAATGGGTTGACTTCCTCTATTATGGCTGAACAAATACATCTTTTTGCATATGTTAGTGGATTCCATTAGTTTAAAAAAACCCAAACCTGTTGCATTGGTTATTTTTATCCCACTCAGAGTCTGATAGCTCTTAACAACACAGAGATTTTAAAGAGGTTTTTGTACTGATGATCAAAGCACATTGGCATTATGACATGTTTCCTAACCTGGAAAAAAAAGAAGGTAGAAAAAAAACCTGTATGGGTCTGAGAAAGATTTTGTAATATGTAGAAAAGGATGTCTCCTTTTGGAGAGAAAGAAACTCTGCCAGCTGTTCTTGACAAGGTTGTTCTCTGTCCAGAAAGCTTATGTAAGTGTGCATTTATGCTTGGCAAGGCAGGACATCGCAAACCACAAAAAACAAAGCAAGATCCTTTGTGAGCAAAGACCTTTAAAGTGAAGCTGCTGGTATGGTACTGAGTGTCATTTCTTGGGCCAAGTAAACTTTCTTGTGCACTGAATAAAAAGTTTTCTTATTTCAATTCTTTTGTGTGCTAATTTTCATAGTTGACAATATAGTTTTGAAGTGGAATCTTCACTGATTTTTTAAGTACTTTTCAAACAACTTGTAATGTAGAATAATTAATTAGTCACAGTGGCTCTTGACATCTCAAGATAAGTCTGGCCTACTTAAAAAGATGACATGATGGAGGGACTACAAATTTGATAAAGGAAAGACTTAGGTCTATCAAGTATGAATAGGTCACTTGGTGATTATGTAAATGCTGCTTGCAGAAGTTTTCTGTGAGTAGCATGGTATACCAGAGTGATGCATTCTCCCAGAAATCTGAGGTAAGAGAGGAGGAAAAGTAAAGGGAGATGCCAGCTACATAAAATAAATGACTTTTCATGAAGAACTGTTGAATGACCAAGCTGAGTGACAAAAGTTTAGCTGCAGCTACCAAAAAAGTGCTCAATATCAAGTAGAGCTCCTTCTGTAAGGGAAAGGAAAATACAGAATAGGTCCTTGTGTACAGAGTTTTTAGGGTAATTTCCTATCTCCCTGCTGCCCTGTGGAGCTATGGATTTAGTTTTTGAAAAGAACACTGCAGAATGCCAATTCTCCTCAGTCTTTGAAGATACTCCTGTTTCCCTCATGCAGTTCACCCTGACCTCATGAGCCAAACAGAATCCCCTATCACTGCACCAGCAGTGCTGCTCCCTGAACCTGCCTTGGAATGGAGAGTTTGCTCTGCCATGAGATAGCGCAGCCCAAAGCATTCATATCTTTTCATGGGGCCTCTCCATGAGGCTGGAGGAAAGCTTTCAGACTGTGATCCAAGCCTTTTCCTAGCCACCATCTTTATTCTCTCCACAGATATAGGCATTGCCTATTTTATCTGGTAAAGCAGACTACTACTACACTTCTGTTTCAAGGAAACAGAGACAAATCAGCCAAAGCTGTGAAGATGTAGCGTTGAACTGAACCATGTTTTACTGCCCAAGAAGCTCCCATTCAGGTGTATCATTATTAGACTGCAGCTCCAGGGAAGATTAATTTACTGTGATTGAAGAACAACCATGTGGGAGTGAATGGAAGATAGAGGGTGAAGGGTTAATGAACCTAATTTTTACCCTGAACTGATGTACTGCTTTTGTGTGGCAAATCCACACTAAATGCCACAAGGAAATTGGGTTGAGGGTTTTTTAGTATTACTATTGGTAGTGATGCATTTTTAAAAGACAAAAAAGAACTCCTCTGTCACCTGCTTAATTTGGGTGCCTGCATCAGGCACTTAGCTACATTTCAGTTTTCACCTTTAATCCCTCTTCCCACTTCAAATCATTCATCAGGAGTCTGGAAATAAGTCAGTTCTGAGCTGGCACAAGGACTTTGTTTTCACACGAAAGCACAAATTTTGAATGAAGAGCTTTGTATGACCTTCTCGTCTGGGTCATTTTACTGTTCTGCCAGGCTGCTGTTACATATCATGCCATAAATTGACTCTGTTCACTTAACTCAAGCCCCCAGCAGACTAATGGACCTATGGCAGTGTGCAGATCACAGACATGCAATTGCACCCATTT
>VXBI01006254.1:2752-12922 GCA_013397375.1 Toxostoma redivivum
TAATGGGAATCATAAAAAAAGGACTTTGCACTTGTGGATGTAACTGTGAAAACTTTGTGGTTGCTGACAAGTTGCCTGGGACAATCCTGTGGTTGCCTAAATACACCAATGCCCTGGTTCCACAGGTTTCCACAGTGGAAATTATCATTCATGGTTTTACCCTCTCTTGAACAAAGTTTTTGTGACCCCCTCTTTTCCTATTACCAGCCTCCCAGACACTCTGTCACTTCCAGTTTATTGCCCAGATATAAAAGAGTACAATCCAAAGACTCAGGTAATTACTTCAGCTTCCTATGCAATTTAGGATCAATTCCAAATGTGCCCACCTTCCTTTAAAAGCCTTCTGCTTTTCAGCCCTCTTCAAAGACAGCCTCTGTTTCCTTCCCTCTCCCATCACATGCATGTTCTCTTTTTCCACATACATTTTCATCATACATTAGATTCTTCCATTTTCTAGACACAGCCTCTGTTATCACTGGTAAAATTCTTCAGTCTGCAGATCCCTGCACTTGTCACAGCCTTTCACTGGATCCTTTCATTACGAAAATCAGACATATGAACTATGAATTTGCTGGCAACTCTGCTTCAGTACCTTTGTCCTTGTAAATCATCTAGTGAAATGCCATTTTGCATGTAACACCCAGCAGAAAATAAAGTTGTCTTTCCAGCTAGCTCCTGAGTTCATGATTTACACCAAACATTACACTCGTGTAAATCTTTATCACAAGATATTATTTTTTATTATTTATTTATTATTTATTACAAACTTCACTTTCCAAATGATCTGCTTTAAAAACCAAAATTAATTAATTCTGATGCGATTTCCCCTTAACATCTTCTAAAATATTTCCATGCATCACAGATCAGTTTTCCCAACTCCAGCAATCAAAGCATCTGTGATTCACTGCACAAAGTCTCACACACTACCACCACCCTATTAAGAAAATTCAAAACATTTTAGCAGAACAACTGAGAACATTAAAGTGTTTCCTTTGACAGTTCATTCACTCACTTCTATCTTTTATTTTGCGCTCATTGCAGAGGTTGAAATGGATGTAGTATTACTGCACTCAAAGGGGAAAATGGAAGAACATAATTCAAAACTCAGAGAGGCTGGTTAATTCCAGTTTTTTAACAAACCCACAATTAAAGGGATAAATCCTATCTTTATTTAAGTCTTGAAGAATTTCTGCCTTGAAGAATTTTCACAGAGATTACAATACAATCTCAAGAGGTCTATAGAGTGAGCAACATGCAAATAATATTTTCACAGTAAACTGGCTTAAACACATTACATTCTCCATAAACATTAATACAAATTTAAAATAACGTTTGCAGTTGTGGAATTCTAGTACTTAGTGTCCCTATCTGCCAGCAGAGAAAAAATAAAAATTCCTGGGGAGAAATTAAACCTTGCCAGGTGCCAGGCATATCTGCAAGTTTTCTGCAAATGAGGATATATAAACATGCAGGTGAATGTACACAGGCACAAACTGGTTCAATACACGCCTCGAGTATCAGCTGAAACTGTAGGACAAGATGCTGTGCTTTAGTGAATAAATAAAACCTCCAAGAAATAAAACTGCTACCACCGCTTGTGGCAGGCAGTAAAAAAGAAGATTCTTTCTAAGAATGACCAAGTAAACAACTTCGTATTTTTTTTTCTTTTATACTAACAGTAATTTCATAGCAAAACTTTCTGTTCTGATTTATATCAGTATCAGTTTTCTCTTACCATAAATTTTAGGGCACCTCAAATAATTAAACTATTAAATTAATTCTGTCTAATGATGAATCAGAGGCCTTTTTAGAATGAGTGCCAATACATCAGTGGAAGAAACTAATGATGGCAAATGCCTTAGAAGCTCCAACAATCAGAAGACAACATTTTTAGGTTGCAATTAATACTGTTTTTCAAGAAAGTTTCTCTTACTTTAATGTGCTAATTTACCTGGGTTACAGATTATCTGAAGCTTTTTAATGCCTGATGCTGATTTCAGTTGAGGGCAGTGTAATTTGAACCCAGAAGAATGAAGACCACGTTTTCGTCAACTTGAACATAAAGCCCTAAATCCGACAAAACATCCTTCGCGACACATGTTGACTTCTTTAAGCCTGTACCTCTTTGCAGTGTGCAAAAGGACAGCAGTAACACAAGCACATATTTGTCACACAAAAATGGTCTGTTCATATCATTGTCTGACAAAGCACCTTTAGTAACAAGGCACCCTATTCAGAGATCTAATTTTTGCAGACATTTGTATGCCAAATTAAAAAAAAAATCTATGATGGTGGGTTTAATGAGGTACTCTGTTATTCTCTGTAATAAGAATTAAATGAGAGAGACAGAATTCTTCAGCTTAATTGCCACATCTGTTATTAGGCACTTTACTTTGATTGACTGGAGTGTATGTGTCAGAGACTGTGCCAGAAAACAGGCAAACTTTGTAAAGTAGACTTATAACTTATAGCCCAACTGGCACTAGCAGCCTCTCTGTTACAGCTTCTGCAGCCTCTCAGTTAAAACTACAGGAAGTTGGCCTTGGTTCAGTCATTCATTAAAAATTAAAGTAAGTATTGCAAATTGTTCCTCCTTTTTTTTTTTTTCTTTTTTTTTGTTCCTTTCTTAAAGGTAAATTAAAAGCAGTCCTTATTTTAAGAAGGAAGAACAGTGGTTATCTGAATGCGTGAATGTGTCATCTCTCATTAATGGATGAGAGAGACATAAGCCATCCAGAATTTGGAAATTGCACCACATGAAATTGCATATTCTATGGTGCATCTGCTGCCTTATTTTGCCTGGGGGAACAGTGACAAACAGCACAGCATCTGCAGAGGGTCTGGACAATCACAGTGAGGGAGCTCCTAGGAACACCAAAAATGGAATGGGCACTCTCCTCTGATCTGCTTGGAAACTTGTCATGAAACCTGAACTCAGGAACTGCCTTTCTCTGAAATCCACAGATCATGACACCTGGTGAAAACCTGAGCTATCTTGAGCTGGCCAGTAACTGGTTTTACAACCATCTGATTTTTCTTTTGGCTCTAGAACCCAAACTCTTAGCATCCACTGTCCTGACATAGCAAAATGACACTTTCTCCCTCAACTAACTTATTTTTTCCAATTTCACCCAGGCTTTCTACCAAGAGCACAGAAATGTATGTTGCTATTGTAAGCATGAAGACAGACAGGCCAGCTGCACTATTGCTGAAAACTACATTTCATCCACTTCACCCAGTAAGGAGCAAGGGATTATTTGACCTTCCTTACCAATTCTCTCTGCTGCTCCAGAGAATGCAAAGAAAGCTAAACCTATGTGTTGAAGAGCAACAAAAACTGCACCAATACCCATTGCATCCTCTCCTGAAAGGCAGAAGGATACTTCTGTGCTGGAAGCTGAAGCAAAACTGTCCACCATAGGCTGGGCAAGCCTGACCAACCTGTCAGCTGTCCACTGAACTAATCCATGTATAAATCTTTCTTGTCTCTGGAGGGCAGATTGGGACACTCTAAGTCTCCCCCTCCAGGAGAGCAAGTGACTGTTTCTTGGAAGGAGTCTGCCCCAATGGGTGAGACAAGCCAGGGCAGATGCTCTTTGTCACTGTTGGAAGGTTTTTGTTGTGCTCTCAGGAGTTCAACATTGCTCCAACTACAAGGGAGTACAGGAAGTTTCCAAACGGCTCTCTACTTTGCGATCTCTTTTCTTTTGCAAATATCTGTTTTACCTCAACCTAGTGAGTACAGCAAAAGACAGCACTCACTTAAACACATTTATT
This sequence comes from Toxostoma redivivum, assembly GCA_013397375.1. Taxonomy (NCBI): domain Eukaryota; kingdom Metazoa; phylum Chordata; class Aves; order Passeriformes; family Mimidae; genus Toxostoma; species Toxostoma redivivum. Next base: position 6,530 of record VXBI01006254.1, read on the forward strand.
TTAGATACACATCATGTAATAATCTCACATACAGTATTTTAATTGACGTAATTCCCTACAAGATCTGCAGCACTTCTTCTAACACTGCAAGGCATTTTGTTCTTGAGGCTACTCTTAATAATCACTTTGTACATGGAAAGTATTTGGCTCCAGTTTAAGTGTTTCATCTTGTTTCACTAAACAGAATTTAGGTCTGCTAGTCTCCTCTTTCAACCCACTCTCAGGACCCATGCCTCCAGTTTGATATTTTGCCATGATGGCAATGACATGAGCATTGTGCTTATGGTACTAACTGGGTATAGCAAATCATGAAATACAGACCTCTGGCTCCTAAACATTTATAAAGGAAACACCACACCCAATGTCATGACTGAGAGAATTTTTTTTACAGATTTGGGTCACCCCTGAAGATGCCAGTAATACCCTCTTTTAAGTCTGCTTTTTTGCTTGTTTTTCCCACTGGTGTTCTTGTTGGAAACAGCAATGAAGAAAAACACACACATATGCTCAAGAGAAAACATCAGCGTACTAAAGCTTTGCTATTTCTCTGGAGATGGGCCATGCAACAGAAAGCAGGGTAACTTTCAAAAGTCTATTGAGAGACTCCCACAAGAGAATTAGATAAAGTTTAAAGCGTGAATCTAGAAGGCAGGCAGGCTCCACAAATGTAACTCGGTGGCACTAGACATTTTTGGAATGGATGCAATGGATTGCTACTTAATTCCAAAAAACTCCCTTGTGCAGACCAAGAGGCAGCAGCAGAAACCTCAGGCTTTCTTCATAACTTGTCTTATTGGTAGATGAGAAAGGGCATTTCCTCCCTTCATCTCAACATTACTTCAGCAAGCAAGCCAAACAAAAATCTATTTTCTGAAGTTGATCCATGGTCAAAACATGCACAGGAAGGTTGGCAATCTGCAAAAGCACACAAAAAATCTTCTCCTGCATATTGGTGGTGCAGACCAGAACCCCAAACTACTGCATCTTTTGAGGTTCACTTACCATGAATGCATATCCTGGCTGTCATTATTCATACATGATGAAAATTGGCATGAACTAGTGTTCAGCAAGAAAGAATGGAGCATATCTAAAAAGTGCATTAAAGCTGCAGAGGAACAATATTGTTCCAGAGAAGAGATTAAGTCTCACAGCCCTCTGAAATGGGTTATGGAGATGGAAAAATCTACGGACAAGCAGTGGGGATACTTAAAACAAGGAAACTTCTCTCTTGCTGTGTTTTTGTTTTACTTTTTCAACAGCTACTCACTCAATCTTCTTACTCAATAATTAAAAATGCAGTCTTTTGTGGGTTCAGAGTTTAAACAAGTTCCCTGGAATTAGTGATTTCTTTTTTTGTTCAGCACCATCTTCTCTTTTAAAGTGAAGGAGGCCAGTGGCATACCTGCACAGCAGAATCTGCGATGTGTAGTGCCTTTAATCCAAACCAACCCTAAAGCAGAAAGAGCATCATATTCACTCTCAGCAGAGTCCATCAATCACATGGCAATTCCACTTTTGCCTAAAAGAAAATTTTTGTCTAAAAGAAAATTTAATTATCTATTAGAAGAGGTCACTTGTTCTGGCTTTGGTGGAGGCAGCTTTGGTATATTTGGATGACACTGATGTGTGTGTCTTCACAGATCCTAAAATGCATGAACAATGGATCTGGCATCATGAACTTCACCTCAGTTACTCTGGAAGTTCAGTGATCTCACTTGAGTCACTCCTGGTTTACTCAGTGCAAGCAAGAAAACTGGACCCTCAGCCTCTTTTAAAATAAAAGGCATACAGTTATGCCTTTTATTTTAAAAGAAATGAAACTAGCTAAAATTAATCTATAAAAAAAAAACCAAACAAACCAGAAATCACATTCTTTACAGACTGATAAAATTTCATGAACTCTACCCCTCAATTTAAAATACACATTTCAATCTCACCGGCAGGTACTCTTCACTAACAGCTGTTATCTGCAATATCAGTCGGGGGTGGGGGTGTCTTAGAAGACTAAGAAAAAAAAATTAAAATATCAAGTTACTCTTCACTTTCAAACAAGCCCAGCCACAGCTGTACATCAGCTTCCGAGCAACTGCTCTACAAACACACAACAGGCCTTCTGTCTTCCCACAGGGTTTGCTCGGGTCACCCGCAAGTGGCGTGGATTAAAAAGGCAGGAAAGCTCCGTTACAGAGTGAGCAGAGGCATGAGTTGAATGGGGGAGCCAGTGGTGCTGCTGGTAAATATCCTGTCCAGTGCTCTGTCCCCAGGGGGCTCCCCCAGATCCAGAGGAGCCCACACACAGCTCCGGAAAAAGGGGCCCAAATCATCATTCTGCTTTCGTGCTTTCACTGTCTAGCAGGAGGAAGTTGGGAGGGAAGGAGACCAGAGTTAAGTGGGGTTTTCATCAGCAAAAAGAGAACATGAAAGAGGCAGCCTCTGATTTTTGGTGGTTACAGAGTGATGGATTCAGGCAGATTGTGAATTTTTTCTTATTGTAGGAAAACGGTAAAAAGGAGAAGTGACATACAGCAGTAATTAGGGCGTAGGCCATGCAGGGCATGATCACCAGTAACTCTGGCCATCATCAGGTGCCACCTCCCATGTGCTGGAGAAGTCAATCCAGCCCTCAAGGCTCCAAAGGCAAACCAGTTGTTTTTAAACAAGTACCTTTCTAATTGAAGAGTTCTCCACTCCTGTTGCTGTATCCTATTTACTCAGTAGATTTCCAGCCCTGCTGCCATTGGGACCAAGACTGCCACAGCTCACAATCTGTCAGGGACATTTCTTGGTGCATCAAGTGCTCTTGAACCCTTTGAAGAGGGTTTATAAATCACCAAACAGATGCTTCCCACAAACACATATCGCCATTATTCGTGCTTAAGTTCCAGTGATCATGAGATGTGTGTACTGGCAGAGACACATGGTCCAAAATTTTGTGAACACTTCAGGGGAAACTAAAACTCAGCCACACATGCTCAAAAGCACGCAGAAGGAAGCAATGGAGCAAAGAAGTAAAGGAAGTGGAAGATCCACTTGGCATGTTGGCATACTCCATCTTATTCCCATTATGTCTGCTCTCAATGCTATGTTAGATGTTATTTGCTGATTCCTGACAGCAGCTTCCAAAAAAACATAAACAAATCAATTATGTCATTTTGTACTTAAAACTTAACCAGACCTTGGCATGCACACACACAAACACACATGTCTTTTTCTCTTTTTTTAACATGCAAGTGCTTCCAGTGTGTTCACATTCTCAGGGTGATCAAGCTTGGTCTGACTATTGGCTTTTGGAGGATCTGATGCCAGTCAGCCATGCATAATGGCCTCTTTGTCTCACTGTCACATGAGCAGCATTGTGTTAAAATCATTGTCACTCTGGGCTCAAACTGCAAGGCATGCTTTCACACAAAACACTCACTTTGGGGGCTCCTTTTGGCAGAGCCCTGTGATTGAAACTCTTTTGCTGCTCTTTAGTTAATCAGCCCAGCAACGCTGAAACTTTAAAAAACAAGATTCAAAAGCTCTCATCCAAATCAACCGATTATGAAGCTTCTCTATGGGCCACATGAAGAGCAGGGCAAAATAATGTAACATAGCATCATTTACTTAAATCACTTTTCCTAAGCCTGATGACAACAGAGAATTGTGCTCCAAATAGCAGTGGGGGATGGGGAAAAAGAAAATCTCAAGTCAAAGTTATCTCCACCTTAATATTTTTCTCCTGTACTTCAGAAAAATGTCTGCAAGATAAAATCAAAACATTTCAACAGGGCAAAGACAAGTAACTTGCCAGGTGATGTTATTTTGCTACTTGCTCTGTAAATCCTTTAAATTTGCCAAGAACACCCAACACTTTCCCTGCCAAAAAAAAAAATTCGTAAGAAATATATACAAGACTTCCATATAGGAGAAACTTCAAAAGTTGCTTTGAACATGCTGAACTCATTGAAACCCTGCACAGATGTCTCTGTTTTCATTAATGGAATGTATTCTCACAGGGCTGAGACCAAACCATGTTAAGAACAACGTCCTCCTGCCTGTTCTGTCTCTTGAATGATTTTGTACTGGAAATTTTTTTCTTGTACAGCTACTCTTGAAATATAGCACTATTTACTCTGAAGAGGACTTACAGGACCTACCCCTGAAACAAACAGGTACTGTGTGGGAAAAATTTATGACAGTGCCTGTGATGTGCAGAAAACTTTGGGAAGCAGTGGCTTCTTCCTGAAAGAAATGGGGTTGTGCATGGAACAACAAACTACCAGCTCATGTACCTTCTTCTGTCAGGTTCATTTTTCTTTCCTTTGCAGTCCATCCAAGTAACATAACTTCTTCTGAGCCCTGGTGTTCTACCCTGGTACTGCCCATATATGTGCCAGGTGCCCTAAACACACATGACCCTCCTCTGGATAATATTTCTTTATTAAGCAGCCTGAGCCAGCCTTCCTCCCTCTCTACACCCTCCACTGCTGCTTTGAGCAGACCCTTCCAGCTGAGCACTTCCCCAGAGAAACACCACCACAATAGGTCAGGACCACCCTGACTCTTGCCTGGACAATTCTACCCAGACCACAGACCCCTGCTGGTCTCCTCCTGTCCAGCCTGACAAATTCATCTTCTGCATCATCCTAAGGTCATGACTTCTCTTAGATGCCCCTTGCCTTTCAAGGTCTCTTGCCATGCCCAGCATTTCCAGTACTTCACAAGATGTTGGCCCTTTGTTTGGCAAGGCTTTGGTTCCAGCCATCATTGGTAATATATTGATATTACAAAGAAATAGCTCTTCACTGTCTCCTATTTGAAGAATCTAGTCTAAAAAAGAGCTATTATTAATCCCTTTAAATGTATGAATTCCCATTGACTTTTGATGAAAAATAACAGGACTTTAGCTTCACACTTGTCTTCATTATTTCATTGTTTCTCCTTATTTCCTCTTGCCTTTTGTCTTGGAGTTTAGATTGTAAAAGGCAAGATCATTTTTTGCTATTGCTCTTGTGGTGTTGTACATCTCCTCTGGCTGTAGTGCTGGACACTAGAGCCATACAAGCTGCAGCTCTTTGTGCCAGTGATCCTAATTCTAAAATGACAGACAGATATGAAGTCTTTACATTTCTTTGAAAAAAGAATTTTGCACACACTTGTACCAGTGTGTTTTCAACCAAAGTGATATGGTAGGGTGAGAAGGGTATTCTTTTACAGCAACAGAAAAATGATTAAACTTCTTTCCTGAGGTCACACAGCAAGCAAACGTCAAAGTTAAAATTGTGTTTTCTGCTGTATCTTTTCATTGTCTTTCACATCAAAAGAGCTCAGAATTAATATCTCACTGCTGACTATGGGCTAATTTCTCTGACAATCAGACACTGATAAAACTGGAAGACATGGCTGTCCACATTTTAATATAAACCTAACATGTATATCCAAAGGCATCAACCACAAATCCTTACACAGGCAAAACATCAATTAAAGACCAGACAGTTTGAATGGGTTAATTAACATGAATGCTGACACGGTCAATAAAGCTACACTAGTAAAGCAAATCCCGCCTCAGAATGTTGCTCCTAGTTTTCTGACAGATGGCTTTAGATTATACAAACTCTTTCCATAAGTATAAAAAAGAACATTTGGAATATCAAGACACAGATTCTTCTCACACATGAAAAAATACTGCAGTTATATCTACGTTTATGCTAGGCTGACTGAAGCATATGAAGTCAGTACTAATTACTGACAAACTAATCTGTTAATATCAAAAATCAAGATTAAATTCCTGGCAGTGAGTCTGTAATGTAACAACTGCATAGTGAAACCTGATTCCACTGGCATCATTCATCAAGGAAGACACTACTTAATAGGACTAAGGATGTAAGAACTTTGACTGTCATTTCACTGCACCACTTCTGTCCATTCCTAAAGAAACACTACTCACCTACTGTATTCCATTAAAATAAACTTTAAAAAAAGGGATCACATCCATCTTACAATTCTATCTATGTAACTTTGGGATTTTTAAACCAACGTGTCTTTGGTTAGACTAAAATTGTGGCACATAGACAAAGAATCTGGTTTTTATCTTCCTCAAAAGCCACTTGCATCCCCTAATAAGTGAAAATGCCTAGACAAGAAAAAGCGAAGTAGAGAAATCATGCAAAACTCCTGCCAAATAATCTGAACATAAATTCAAGGGATCCTTATCAGCTGCAGTCAAAAGCCCACTCCATACTCCGCTAGATGTTAATCAAATTTAAGTATGTTAATGCACAGTTCCTGTGTTCTTTGCATAGATGAGTTAATTGCTTTTGTTAACTGCACTTGCTTCCTTAGGAGTATGTGTACCCATACAGCTGAACAGCTGATTGTGGAAAACATGGTTATGCAAGTCACCAAAGGATT
>VXBI01006260.1:7744-19468 GCA_013397375.1 Toxostoma redivivum
CAGGGCCCGCCCGGGCCACGGGCCACGGGCCACGGGCCGGGATGCGCGACGGGACACGGGACGGGGCGGGCCGCAGCGGTGCTGGGTCAGGGCGTGAGGGGATCCCATGGGGGAAGTGGGACTGGGAGTCCGGGGGGGTCTCTCAAGGTCCTGGGCGTGGGGGGAGGGAGGGGGCATGGGGGGGTCTCTGGAGGGTGACAGTTCGGGGGTCTCCGGGAGGGCTGGTTCGGGGAGATTGAGGGGTCCCCCAGGGGAGGTGGGCTGGGGAAACCCCCAGGGGTGCTGGCTCTGGGAGTCAGGGGTGTCCCTCTGGATCCTGGGAAGGGACGACAGCTCAGGAGGATGGGAGGATGCCCCAGGGATGCCAGTTCAGGGATGAAGGGCTCTCCTAGGGATGCTGGTCCTGGGAGAGGGGGAACTCCCCCAAAGGTGCTCGTCCTGGGGGTTCCCTTGGGGTGCCTATTCAGGGGGTCTCCCTTTGTTCCTTGGCAAGGTGGGCATAGGGGCATGCGGGGGTGGCAGCCAGATCCCTGCGGGATTGGGATCTGAGGAGATCCCTCGGGGCTCCCGGGGGATCCTGAGTGGGTGCCCATTCCCTGACCACCCTTTGGCCAGGGTCCTGGCCAAACCCCTGACCCTGAATCCCTCGCAGGTGTCGGGCAGCCTCCGGCAGAAGGCGGTGCCGGGCATGGCCCCGTCGGAGCTGCAGGAGCTGCAGAGCCGCACGGAGCGCGCCGAGCGGCGGCTCCTGGCCTGCGAGAACCTGGTCGGGGAGCTGGGCAGCGGCCTGGCCGCCCTGGGCACCGTCCTGCAGGGCTACGGGCAGCTGCAGCAGCGCCTGCTCAACCTGGAGAACCTCCTCAAGAACAGGAACTTCTGGATCCTGCGCCTGCCCCCCACCTCCAGCGGGGAGATCCCCAAGGTAGCAGCAGCTGCTTCCCCAGGATCCTGCGGGACTGTAGAAGGGTTGGGGGCCGAGCTCCTGCATGTCCCCATAGTGGGGCTGGATGTGTCCCGAGCCCCATGGTCCAGGGGAATTCCCTGTCATTCCAGGTGCCACTCACCTTCGATGATATCTCGGTGTATTTCAATGAGCTGGAGTGGGAGAGGCTGGAGCGCTGGCAGAAGGATCTGTACAGGGCCGTGATGAGGGCCAACTATGAGACCTTGGTGTCCCTGGGTAAGGCTTGGGGTGCTGTAGCTCGTGGAATCATGGAGTGGCCTAGGTTTCGAAGGCTGTGAGCTAGTGAGGCCCTGGCACAGGTTACCCACATCCCTGGAAGTGTCCAAGGCCAGGCTGGATGGGGCTTGGAGCAACCTGGCATAGTGGAGGGTGTCCCTGACTTCCACTAGAGGGAAATGTTCCAGCCAAAACTTTTCCCTCATTGGGGGTTTTAGTTCATATTCTGCTGGTTAAGCTCCTCTCTGCCTCAGCTGCATCTGTGCTTGGGAGTGGATCTTGCCTTGGAGACAAAGAAGTGTTTGGAGTAGGGATGAGGTGCTTGTGTCTCTGCCAGGACTGGGATAGGGGGCAAGGTTCACTGCTGGAATTGCTTGGCTAAAGAAGTGGCCAAATCCTAATAAACCCTCTCATCCTCTGCCCCATGCCCAGACTACGCCGTGTCCAAGCCCGACATCCTGTCCTGGATGGAGAGGGATGAAGAGCTCAGTGACAAAAAGGGTCAGGAGTCCCCATGGACACAGTCTGGGGATGGTCAGGAGCCCCTCCAGGCAGCAGAAGAGATGGACGAGGCAGATGAGGCTCCAGGAGCTGGCCCAGGTGGGTGCCAGGAGGAGGTGGCTGTTCCTGGAGATCTCGCCTTTGTTAGGAGGGAAGTGCTCACTCCATGGATTAAAGCACGCCGGGGGACCGTGAATCTTCATTCCAAGTGGAATGGTTGTGCGTGGTTGGATGAATCCTACAGAGAAAAGAAGTCAAAGCCGTCAGGAAGGTCTGGAGCAGTAGGAAAGGCCTCCTGTAAGACTGGGGCTTCCAGAAACATTCTTGCCTGCTGTGGAGAGACAGGAAACATGCTGGAAAGTGAGGAACTGGGAGCTGAGGTGGGAGGAGGAGGCTGGAGCTGCTCTGCTTGTCCTGGGGAAACAGCGGAGTTTGGGAAGCCTTAGGGCATGGATTTCAAGTAGGAGAACTGGGTGGGAAGGTGGGAGGTGCTGGGAATGCACAGACACACCCAGACAGAGCTAGGAACAGCAGAGACAGGAGAAGAGCATGGCTGAGGGCTCTTTCCTGCAGGATTCAAGAGCTGGGAAGGTTAAAGACACCCTAGGAGAAGCTGGGCAGGTGCTATCCCATAGGAAAACTCACCTGGAGCCAGGTGGGAGTTTGGGGGTTGGATTGGAGGAAAAGAAAAGGGACACAGAGGGACGTTTCCTTTGGGGTTCATGGTCTGTTACTCAAGCTTCTCTTCTGTGTGGATCCTGCCACGGGGCCAAGGAGGCGGCTCTGCCATTGGGGTTGGAGTCTCTGTTTGTGTCTCTGCTGGGGCTGGGAGAGGGGCCAAGGGTCACTTTGGTAATCTGGCAGGATAAAGGTGCAGCCAAATCCTAATAAAGCCCCTGTTCTCTGCCCCGGGAGCAGATGGTGCCAAGTCCAAGCCCAACGGCCGGACCTGCATCAAGAGGGATGAAGAGACCAGCAATGAAAAAGGTCCAAAGCCTTCATGGACACAGAATGGGAACAGCCAGAAAACCCTACAGATAGAGACTGGACACAGCCAGGAACCCCCAGAGACACAGGCTGGGAACAGCCCGAAATCCCCACGGACACGGAGTGGGAACAGCCAGAAAACCCCACAGACCCAGACTGGAGACAGCCAGAACCCCCCACAGACACAGATTAGGGACAGCCCAAAGTTCTCATGGACACGGAGTGGGAACAGCCAGAAAACCCCACAGACACAAACTGGGGACAGCCAGAGCCCCCCACAAACACACACTAGGGACAGCCCAAAGTCCTCATGGACACGGAGTGGGAACAGCCAGAAAACCCCACAGACACAGACTGAGGACAGCCAGAAAACCCCATGGACACGGAGCGGGAACAGCCAGAAAACCCCACAGACACAGACTGAGGACAGCCAGAAAACCCCATGGACACAGACTGGGGACAGCCCTAAGTCCACATGGACACGGAGTGGGAACAGCCAGAAAACCCTACAGATAGAGACTGAGGACAGCCAGAACCCCCCACAGACACAGACTGGGGACAGCCCAAAGTCCACATGGACACGGAGTGGGAACAGCCCAAAGTCCCCAAGGACACAGATTGGGAACAGCCCAAAGTCCCCAAGGACACAAACTGGGAACAGCCCAAAGTCCCCAAGGACACAGAGTGGGAACAGCCCAAAACTCCCACGGACACAGACTGGGAACAGCCCAAAGTCCCTACAGGCACACACTGGGGACAGCCAGACACTGCCTCAGACACAGACTGGGGACCCTCAGACAGGTGTCCCCAGCAATCAGAAGCCCTCACAGACACCAGAAGAGATGGAGCAGCAGAAAGAGGCTTTGGGAGAGGATCCCATGCCCACGGAAGCTGGCCCAGGTGAGTTCCAGGGGTGCCAGGGAGGATGTACTTCCCCTTGCCCAGCTCTCTGGGGCTGTGGTCCAGGGCAGAGGGCATGGCCCTGGTGCTTGGAGAGGCATTGCCAGGGAGCCTTGGGATGCTGTCATGGGACAGTGGAAGAGAGTCTGGACATGGGAATGCAAGCTATGGAGTGGTGAGGCTGCTCCATGAGGTGATGGCATGTGGCATCTTGGTGTCCTTCCTCCCAGCCCTCCCTCTGCTTTTGGTCCATGTGTGGCTTCACTCCTGATACCTTCCAGCCTTTCCATAGAATTGCTGGGGTTGGAAAAGCCCTCTGAGACCATTGGGTCCAGCTGTCCCTCAGCACTGCCAAGGCCCCATGTGCCCAGGTGCCACATCCACACGGCTTCTAAATCCCTGCTGGAACAGGGACTCCACCACTGCCTGTTGCAGGGCTGGACAGCCCTTTCCAGAAGGAATTTTCCTGATAGCTGATCCACATCCTGGCTCTTGAGCTGCAGCTTTCTCCAGCTCTTCCACACACTCCCAGCAATCCCTGGTTCATAATGCTGGAGCGGGGACCTGGGAGGTCTCCATGGGTCTTTAAAATCCCTGTTCCCTGCAAACAGAATTCCCCTTCCTGATGATGAATGTGATGTCCCTGGGGGACCATCAGCCAGGGGTGGTAGCAGAGGAGGACCTGGAGATGGAGGAGGACCCGGCAGAGCCTGACATTGGTGAGTCACTCTGTGCTGGGGACATGGGGCCTGGCAGGTGGGCTGATGGGCTTGAAATAGGGAGGGAAAATGAAGTTTCTGGGGTTCCTTTTATTTTTTTCCTGCAACATCTTGTGGGTTTAGATGTGGGTCCCTTGTGCCACTGGTCCTGATGGCACCCACAGAGAGCTCAGCCTGGGAGCCCTTCAGGGATGGGCACTCCATCCCTGTCCTGGGCTGCTGTGCCAGGGCTAGACAGCCTTTTTGGGGAAGGAATTTTCCCAATATGCAACCTGAACCTCCCCTGGCACAGCTTGAGGCCCTTTCCCCTTGCCCTGTCCCTGTTCCTGGGAGCAGAGCCTGACCCCCCCCCCAGCTATCCCCTCCTGTCAGGGAGTTGTGCAGATCCAGAAGGGCTCCCCTGAGCTTCCTTTTCTCCAGGCTGAGCCTCTTTCCCCGCTCCCTCAGCCACTCCTGGGACTCCAGCCCCTTCCCCAGCTCTGTTCCCTTCCCTGGACATGCTCCAGCTCCTCAATGCCTTTCTTGTCATGAGAAGCCCAGAGCTGCCCCCGGGACTGGAGGTGCTCAGCAGTGCCAGCACAGGGAGGGGCCCTGGTGCTGTGTCACACCCGTGCTGGCACCAACACGGTGTCTCTGTGTCCCAGAGGAAGCCTCACCCATGGAAGATGAAACACTGTACGAAGGGGCTGCTCCCGAGGACATAAAGGTGAAGGAAGAGGAGCCTGAGCTGCTGGCAGAGGAATCCACACCCTCTCCTGGCTCAGAGATCCAGAAATGTCCCAAAAATGAGCTGGTGAAAGCCAAGAGCAAGAAGAAGCCGAACCGGTGCGAGACCAGCAACCTCCTGATGGGCAACTGCCGGCGCGGGTACGTGCGGGAATGGTCCCATCCCTGCACGGAGTGCGGGAAGCGCTTCCGCCTCAAGATCAACCTCATCATCCACCAGCGCAGCCACGCCAAGGAGGGGCCCTACGAGTGCCCCGTGTGCGAGATCGGCTTCAGCAACAAACGGCACCTGGACCTTCACCGCAGCATCCACGTCAAGGACAGGGCCTTCGGGGCCAAGGTCTGGGGCAACGTGCACCCCGAGCTGCGCATCCGCCCGCGCAGGGACCTATGCGGTGGCACCCACGGGCTGGGCAGCAGTGGCCACGCTGGGGGAGCCTGGCTGGGCCAGCCCAAGGAGGAGCCGGACAGAGAGGGCGTGTCCAGCCCCGGGTTCGCGCGGCCGCCCGATTCCAGGCTGAAGTGCCCCTACTGCAAGAAGTTCCTGTCCTGCTCCATGTCGCTGCGGCGGCACCTGCAGACCCACGCGCGGGACCGGCCCTACTGCTGCAGCTCCTGCAACAAGTGCTTCACCCGCAGCAATCACCTCCTGCGCCACAAGAAGATCCACGAGCGGGCTCTGGCTGCGCTCCAGAGGGAGGCCAACGCCCAGCCCCCTGCTGCTATCCCGGCATCCCTGCAGCACGGGGCTCCCGAGGCCGACAGGAGCCTTTCCCAAGGGAACGGCAGCCCTGAGGCTGCAAAACCGAGCCTGCCCAATGGGCTGCTGTTGGGAGCGACACCACTGGAGAGCCTGGGCAAAGGCTCCCCGCTCCCTGACTGCATCAGGAAAGCCGTGCAGCCCGTGGTCCAGCTGGGATCGAGGGCAGTGGCTTCAGAAATGACCCTGGGACAGATCTGAGCTGTGCGTGTCCCCGGAGAGAAGCTGCGAGTTTGTTGGGTTTGCACCTGGTGGGACACCGGGATTGGGAATCTGCTGCGTTTTAGGAGCTTCCTGGATTGTAGAGAGAATGGGAAGCTTGGAGACCACAACAGAGAGCAAATTGCAGAAGCCTCGAGTGATCCATAATGCTTCACCATTCTACTGAGTTGTTCCCATTGGCTGATGCTTGGAATTTTCCTAAGCGGACATTCCTGACAGATGACCAGGTGAATCCTGGTCAAACAGGAGCAGAGCCTTCACATTCCTTGATGTTGAAGCTGACCCCTTGCTTTTGAGAACACAAGTGAAGAGGTCAGGGAGAAGGGAAAGGAGCTGGAAGCACTCCCAAACAGCCCTTTGCTCCATGGACCAAGCTTCCTGAGACACCAGATGGAGAGTGGCATCTCTGAGACTCCACCACATCCTGGCCACGCTTGCCACCCTCCACCCTGGGGAGATCGGCCAACACCCCCTCCAGCAGGTTGGGAACACTGGAGCTTTGCACTGGAAGATCCATAGGACAAACCAAACCCCAGTATTCTGTGCTGGCATATTCCAGGGATCCCAGCAGGTCTGTCAGGGAGGCCACAAGCACCCTCAGGACCATCCTGCATGAGTGCAGAATGAATTTAGGAATACTTGACGGGTCAGCTGACCCCATGCTCCAGCAGCACCCCTGATCCTTGTGGATCCACCTGCACAGAGCAGCCCCTCGGCTCTGAAGGAAACTCCCACTCTCCCAACCGCAGCTTGTCCCCTTTTGCCCAGAATCCCACCATAATGAATCCTATGGGAAAACAGTTCGGCAGCTACCTCATGCGGGGAGAGGGGGGCCTGCCCAGAGGCAGCCAGTGGAAGCCAGGCCTGGCACTGCTCCGGTGTCCCCAGAGCCACCAGAGCAGTGTCCTGGCCAGAGCCCCACGTGCATCACGTGCTGGGTGTGCACAGGGAGCTCATCCCATCCGGAGCCATCACCACACGGACCCAATGGAGCAGCTGCTGGGACTCTTGCCTTTAGTTTTCCAGGTTTTTTTTGTTTTCTTTGAGTTGTTTAATGTAATTATTTGATATCCTAAGATCTCTGTCCTCTCTGAGCAGTGAACACTAGTAGGCTTTTCCCATCTTTCATTCCAAGTCACTCCCAAGGTGTGATGGTGCTGCTAGGGGAAGCTTTGGGAGCTGAGGGAGCACCTGTGCTACATCCAGGTGTGATCCTCAGCCACCTCCTGCTCCATGGGATAGACAGCAGCATCCAAGCTGCTCCACAGGAATACATGACATCCCACTGCTCCTCTGGGCTGGTGTCTCACAATTCCTGCCCCTGGGATTGCAGTGTGGAGCATTCCCAGACTGCAGCAGGAGCCGGGAAGGGTGACAGTGGCAGGGGGGGTGGTGTTCGATGCCTTGTGGACATGTGACCATGGATCTGGCAGTGAGCCAGTGGCTGGTTATCCCTGCTATTCCTGCCCAGGTAGAGATCCAAGTGCTCCCTAGTTGATCCCAGGGGCATGGCTGAACTGGTGTGCTGGTGTTGCCAGTGGGTGAATCCCCCTCAGGCCAGCAGAAGGGCCAGCAGCACCAGCCTGGCATCTGCGTGACCGGGAGCAGCATTTTCTATGACATTCCCGATCCCTTTCTCAGGCTGTGGAATCAATAAAGTATTTGTCTCTATGTCCGGCTGCTTTGGGGGCTGTACTGTGGGCAGAGAACTGGGATCAGCCAGCAGGAGGATTTTGGGAGTCACTGCCAGCAGCTCCAGAGCCCCAGGGCACTGGGAGAGTTGTGGAATCCCAGCCAGGAAGGACGAGTTGCCGAGCGGAGCAGGGAAGAGCAGGGGATGGAGAGGCCCTGACTGCCATGGGTCCCTCAGCACTGCCAGGGAGTCCTGTGGTGCCTGGATTCTATGGAGAATCCTGTGGGGGATTCCTGTGAGACTGCTCCACATTCCCATCACACGTTCTCAGCAGGTAACGCTGCATTCCTCCCGTGATGGCCCTGTCCCTGTTGAGCCAGGGATGTCAACCCCCAGCCTGTCCAGGAGCACGACAGGAGACCACGTCAGCTCAGTCTTTTATCTGATTCGCATTCCGGCTGGTCCGGCCACCCAGCCCCCACAGCCTTCTCAGGGCTATCAGCTGCCCCCAGGCCACTGACCACTCCCTGCACAGTGGTGGTGTTCAAACAACCCCAGTTCCACCCTGGGATCTGGCACAGCCGCTCCTCTGCTGAACCCGCGGGCAGCGGCACGGCCCGGCTCGGCTCCAGCAGCTGACCCGCCCCTCCTCTGCTGCCTCGTGGCCAGTCCCATCCCACCCTGGGCCCTTCCCTGCGGAACAGCACAGGAGGCTCCCTACTCCTCCTCCTCCTCCTCCTGAGACCCAGGTGGTGCCACAAGTCCCACAGCATCATGGACAAACTCCTCAAATCCCAGCTGCCCGGTGTGTCCCACGCAGAAGAACCACTGTCCCTTCCCTTCTCCAGCCCTCTGGCTACCGATTATCCTGGCTCAGAGCCTCGCAGGGCTCCAGCTCTGGCTCGTGTCCCGGCAAGCTGCCGGCCGGAGAGGTGGCCACGGCGTGCACCTTCTGGTGGTGGTTCAGCGATTGCCGGTGCCGGAAGCTCTTGGTGCAGCCGTGGCACTGGAAGGGGCGTTGCTGGGTGTGCCGGCGCTGGTGCTCCTCCAGCGATGTTTTCTGGGGGAAGCTCTCAGCGCACTCGATGCAGCGGTAGAGCCGCTCCCCGGTGGCGCTGGCCCGCGCCGGCCGGCCCGGCCAAGCGCTGCGGAGCTGCGGCCCGTGGATGCGCTGGTGCTTCTGCAGGTGGTGCTTCTGCACGAAGCCCTTGCCGCAGGCGGGGCAGCGGTACGGCCGCTCCCCGGTGTGGATCCGGTAGTGCTTGTTGAGGTTGGATTTCTCGTTGAAGCTCTTGCCGCAGGCCGGGCACTGGAAGGGCCGCTCGCCCGTGTGCAGGCGCTGGTGCCGCAGCAGCGCGGCGTGGTGGGCCAAGCTCTTCCCGCAGGACGTGCAGATGAAGGAGCCGTTGCTCTTCCTCGCCCGGCTCTGCTGCCGCGCCAGGAGGTTCCGTGTCAGCCGGACGCTCTTCCAGCCCGGCGACAGCGCTCCAGGATCGTCCTGGGGACTCTGCTGCTCCCAGCCGGGCTGCGGCGAGGCCACCTCGGCCGCGGGGTCTTCTCCCAGCGGCATTCCCTGGGCAAGGGCGAACGGCTGCTCCGTGCCCGCGCCCAGCGCGTGCTCGGTGGGGAAGGGCAGGCCCGGGGCAGGGTGAGCTTCCACCGGCACCACCACCGGCTTAAATTCCCCCAGGCAGAATTCCCCCAAGCCCGCCCCGGCCGCCTTGGGCCCGGCCACGCCGTGGCTCTCCCAGGAAACCGGCTGCTCCTGGCTGAGGGGAACCTCCTCGTCCAGCCTGACCGCGGGCACCATCGGCAGTGCCAGGAGTTCAGCTCCGTCCTCCTGCGGCTGCTGCTCTTCTGTCTTGATCACGATCATCTCACCTGTGGAGACACTGCAGTTCATCCCAGGAAGGGAAGCCCTCCCGTACCTGCAGCTCCAGAGTGGGAGCAGGAGCAGAGCTGAGAGGGACTGGCAAAGAATGAAAGGGAGCAGGAAGGGATTCCCAGGAAGAGATGAGATGAAGGGGGGTTGTCAGGACAGCTTGCTGGACCTCAGGGACATCATGGAATCACGGAATTAGTGAGGTGTGCAAACCCCTCCAAGATCACCAAGTCCAATTGTCAACCACGCACTGCCAAGGCCACCACTGACCCATGTCCCCAGCTGCCACATCCACACAGCTTTTAAATCCTTCCAGGAATGGAGACTTCACCCACCACTGCCCTGGGCATGCTGGACTCAAAGGACACTGTGGACTGATAATACCATCCTCACACAAAAGCCAAACCAGAGAGAACGTGAAGGCAAAGCTGAGGCACAGAGTCCTCCATCCTGGGCAGAGTTTAAGGGAATCCAGGAAAAAAACATCAAAGCAAAGCTTCCCTAAAGCAGGAGGGAGCATCCACCCACAGGCACCCAGCTCCAGAGCCATCCTCACTGAGCCTTGCCCCATGTTTTCCCATTTTCCATCCTTAAGAACTCTGCCCAATCCAGGCAGGTTGTCAGTGCCCATCTGCAGCCCCCCTTGCTGTCACTCACTGTCACCAAGCTGTCCTGGCACCGCTCCCTTCTCTGGCAGCCCGGGGCTCCCTGGATCCTCCCTGTCCTCAGCTGGTGGCAGCAGTGCAGGTTTGGAACCAGCATCCTCGGACCCTGGGAAGGAGGGAGCAATGGGAGGAACCCCTGGCAGTGGGGACCAGCCAAAGCGTAGTCCTGGAATTCCAGGACAACTGATCACACAGGCCACTGGCAGCCGAACCAGGCACGTGATTCTTGCTTATCCCAGGAAGTGCCTGGTAGACATTCAAGCTCTAAAATTTCACCCCAAAATTGAGCACTAAAATGTAGGACTCTCTGCAGCAAATCCCTGCAGAGTGATCTATGTACAGCCCATATCCCAGAAAAAACAGTGCAGGAACAGTGCTGGTGGGCTGCAGGACATGCCACCTGGAATCCCCCCAGGTTCCACGTGGGAAGGGTTTGGAAGCTGCACCAGCCCAGGGATGATAATGCTTCTGACATGATCTGAGTGATCCTCACCGAGAGGGACCATGGCCTCGTAATTCCCCTTCCTGGTGATCCCACGGAGCTCCCGGATGTCCACGGCCC
The DNA here is from genome assembly GCA_013397375.1 of Toxostoma redivivum. Taxonomy (NCBI): domain Eukaryota; kingdom Metazoa; phylum Chordata; class Aves; order Passeriformes; family Mimidae; genus Toxostoma; species Toxostoma redivivum. Next base: position 18,482 of record VXBI01006260.1, read on the forward strand.
CCAGCTCCCGCTCCGGCAGAGCGCCTGCCTCACCCTCGCCTGCTGCTGGCACCTGGAAGTACAGGAGGCTCCACCTGGGGGTCCCCACTGAGCCCCTCCCCGACCCCCTGGGGGTCTGGAGCTCCTATGGACAGAGCCATGTCACGGGCGACATTCCCAGACATCGCAGCAAAGCTGTTCCTAGGGCAGATTCCCAGGATCCATCCCAGCACTCAGGTGAGCAGTGACCCCTCAGGTGGGAGTGGCACTGGTGGCACCATCCCACATCATTCCAACATGGTTGAAACACTTGGGGCAGGTGTTCTGCTCACCCTCCTCCCTAGGGACAGGCACAAGCATCAGAGGAGCCGTGTCCATCTGGCCCCGTGCAGCTCCTGAGAGCCAACAGCACATCCCATGGCCACACGGCCAGGTGGGGCACATCTCTGTCACCTGCAGCCTGTCCCTGTCACCCTGGGCACATCCCTGTGAGCTGGGACACATCTCTGCCCATTTTCAGCACATTCCCATTAGTTGGGGCTTGTCCCCATTTATCACTGCAGGCATGTCCCTGTTTCCACATCAGCTGGGGCTTCTCCCCATTACCTACACCCCATCCCTGTCACTGAGGGCGCATCCCTGTGCCCTGGGACTCATCCTCATTACCATGGGCCCATCCCTGTTACCCAGAGCTTGTCCCTGTCACCGCTGGGATGCCCCCGTCCCCATTCCTCAGAGCTTGTCCCTCTTACCGTGGGCTCAGCCTGATCCCCATTCCCTGGCACCCGTCCCTTTCCTCATTCCCTGGGGCTAGTTCCCGTCCCCCGGGCCCATCCTGTCACCGTGCGGGCCCGTCCCGGTTCCCTGGGCCCCGTCGCGGTTACCTGTGTCCTCTCCCGGGCGGTGCCGGTGCCGGTGCGGTTGCCCCCGCAGCGGCAGCGGCGGAGCTGGCGCTGGATGCGGCGGAGGCGGCGGGAGTTGTCCCTCAGGAGCGCGGCCAGCCGGGCC
>VXBI01006260.1:26338-52515 GCA_013397375.1 Toxostoma redivivum
GATGGATGGATGGATGGATGGATGGATGGATGGATGGATGGATGGGGAAGTGGCTGAGTGGCAGTTCCCGGAGGGTCGGGGTCAATGGCACAGGATGTGGCTGCAGGACTAGGCTCGGTATTGTTTGCCTGGTTCATCACAGGCCTGGGTGAGGGGGTTGATGCTGTGTGGCCCTTCAGAGGGACCTCGGCAGGTTGGAGAGATGAACAGAGAGGAAACTTCTGGAATTCAACAAGGGCAAGTGAAGGTGCTGCACTTGGTGAGGAACAACCCCAGGTACCTGCACAAGCTGGGGGTGACCTGCTGCAGCAGCTCTGTGGGGAAGGAACTGGGGTTTCTGGGTGACAATGAGCTGCCCCTGAGTCAGCAGAGTGTCCTGGGGATGAGAGGTCAATGGGATCCTGGGGTGCATTGGGAAGAGCATTCCCAGCAGGTCAGGGAGGGATCCTGCCCCTCTTCCCAGCCCTGGCGGATCCTCTGGAGTGCTGTGTCCAGCTCTGGATCCTCAGCACAGCAGGGACAGGGAGCTCCTGGAGCAGGGCCAGAGGAGGCTGCAGAGGTGAGGAAGGGCTGGAGCAGCTCCTTGCCAAAGAAAGGCTGAGGGAGCTGAGGCTGTTCTGCCTGGAGAGGAGCCTCAGCTGAGAGGAGCCCTCAGTCCTGGGTGTCCCTATCTGTCCCTGAGTGTCTCTGGGTGTCCCCGTCTGTCCCTGGGTGTCCCTGCGTGCAGGGAGGGTCAGAGCAGTCCCAAGCTCTGCTCCAGGGCCCTGCAATGGCACCAGAGCCACGGGCAGGGACTGATCCCAGGAACTGCCCCTGCACAGGAGGCAGAACTTCTGCCCTGGGCAGGGACCGAGCCGGAACAGAGACCAGAGAGAGGCGGGAGTCTCGTCCCTGGGGACACTCCAGAATGATCTGGATGTCACCCTGTGCCCTGTGCTCTGGGATGGCCCTGCTGGAGCAGGGAGCTGCCACCAGGTGCCCACTGTGGTCCCTTCCATTCCGGAATTCTGGGATTCTGTGTCCCGCCGGGAAGCGCCGCTGCGGCGGAATCCCGGGGGGATTTCCTGCCGCTCCGCTCAGCAGCAGCCCCTTCCCGGTGACTGACAGCTGTCAATCACGGCGGGGGCTGCCGGCCGGCGGGGGCCGCTGTGGCGGCGGCGGAAGCGGAGGAGGAAGAGGAAGCGGCGCTTCTTGGCGGCAAGGAACGGCGGCGGCGAGGCACGGCAGGAGCGGCGGCGGGCACGGAAGGGCCGGTCCTGCCCAGAGCTCCAGCTCCGGGGCGGGAGGCACGGCAAGGACCGGGCCTGTGCGGCGGCCCGAGCGGGGCTCTCCTTTCCCAGCCCCGCTGGCCCTGCGCTCCGTTTGTCCCGGCGCGGGGATGGAGCTGGCGGGCGGCGGCACCATCTCGCTCTGGACCGTGGTGGCGGCCGTGCAGGCGCTGGAGCGCAGCGTGGCCGCACACGCGTCCCGTCTCTTCAGCCTGGAACACCGCGCCGGCAACAGCGAGAAGAAACACCTGGACTGCGAGAAGATGGTCGGGGAGTTCGGGAGCCAGCTGGAGAGCAAGTGCGCGGCCATGGGCACGCTCATCCAGGAGTACGGGAGGCTCCAGCGGCGCCTGGAGAACATGGAGAACCTGCTGAAGAACAGGAATCTCTGTATCCTGCGGCTGCCCCCCGGGGTGGAGGTCCCCAAGGTAAGGGATGTTAAGGGGTCTTTGGGGGACAGGGAAAATCTGTTGGATTTTGCCCTTTTCTGAGCCAGAGGTGAGGCAACTGAGAGGCGTTTTAAAGAACTCCTATTCCGTTTTCAGTCTCATGTGGAAAGAGACTTTCTGTCAAACCCTAAAAACTCTCTACAAATCCATTTCCCACACTCCTCACCTCTCCCGGCAGCCTTCCGCCATGGCAATCATTCCACGATCTCTGCCAAGATTTCTTCTATCGCGGAGGCACGAAGCAGGAAGTGATTGCTTCTGTGTGTTGTTTTATTCGGCTGGTTTTCCCTGCCGCGGGATGGGCTGTCACGTTTTTACCAACAACGGGTTGTTCTTCCCCACTCTGAGGTCTCCGATGGGATTAGGCTCCAGGGGGAAGGAAGAATATCGTGGAATAACACACTTCATGTCCCAAAGTTTAGCCAAGATCCAAACTGTTACTCTCAGTGTCCAGAGGATGCTTCAGTGCAGGAATTTTCGTTCCTAACACCCGGTAGCAGGGATAAGTAGGGAGTAGGATTCTCTGTGTCCCAGGAGCGGTGCTGAGTGTCACTTTTGGGATTGCAGGCCCCGGCTGTGGCGTTGGAAAACGATGCCGCTGGCTTTTCCACTCAGGAGTGGGAGAACCTGGAGGAGTGGCAGAGGGATCTGTATGGAAAGGTGCTGACAGGGAAGAGAGAAGCCCCTGTCCTGCTGGGTGAGTGTTGCTGTCGGGTCAGTTATCAGCACTTTCTGGTTAGGGAATCTTTCCCACACGTGGGAAGCAGATTTGTGGGAGCACAGTGATGTCGCTGCCTGTGTCTGAGGACTCTCCGTGCTGCCCAGCCACGTGTTGTAGGTGATGGAGCTGGTTTGGGGAGCACTGCTGGGTGTGTTCCTCCCTGTGGATGCAGCAGGGAAACATTGCTTTCTCTGTTCCTTGTCAGACGATGTCATCTCCGAACCTGCCCTCCTGTCCCGGCTCCAGGGAGGAGAAGCGCCCTGCAATGAGGAGGAGGCGGCTCCCAGAGAGATCCCAGCAGAGCCAGGTGCAGGCCAGGGATGAATTAAAGCTTTAATCCTGGGGGTGAGGGTCGTGTGGTGCTGTCACAACAGAGACTGGCATCACACAGAGGCTGGCACAAGGTGATGCTCCTGGTTTGCTTGGAGGGAGCTTCTTGGATCTCAAAAGGAGCAGGTTCAGGGGGAGTAACAGAGGGTGATAAAAAATGTAGCAGGTTTGATTTCTAGGATTACAAGTCAGGAAGAAATTCTTGGCTGTGAGGATGGTGAGGCCCTGGCACAGGTTGCCCTGTAGCTGCCTTTGGATCCCTGGTAGTGTCCAAGGCCAGGATGGGGCTTGGAGCAGTCTGGGATAGTGGAAGGTGTCTCTGACTGTGGCAGAGGGTGGAAGAAGATTAACCCAAGCTCTCCTGGGATTCTGTGATCTGATTCCATGTTTTCTGTCATGGGCAGAGGCTCTGCTGTTTGAACTCAGTGTGAACAGCTGGGACAGCAGAGAAGCTCAGGAAAACCAGGAGGGAAGAGCAGGGCTGGCTGAAGCTGGCCGTGGTGAGTGTTGTGGAAGGGCCTGGGCTCGAGGGTGTGGAGGACCCTCTGGAACTGGGGGATACTGGGGGAACCCCTTCCCTGCAGGGCAGAGCAGAGCTCCCAGAATCAGGAATGGGACGTGCTGGAGAGGTTGTGTGTGATAACAAAGTGAGTTGGTGGGCACAAACTTCCTGGGGCAGCAAGGGAGGAGTCCAGTGGGGCTGCAGTAACCAGTAAAGGAATTTCCTCTTTCCCAGTAACGGAGTTTCCTCTTTTCCTCGGCAGACTGCAGCATTCCAGAGCCGAGCTTTGCTGTCATTGTGAAGCAGGAAGAAGAGCCATATGCAAAGGAGCAGGGAGCCATGGAGGGCGTGGAGTTTTCTGAGCTTGGTGCGGGTGAGTTCCGAGTGATCCCACAGCATCCTGTGCTGCTGGAGATGTGGGAATCCCTGACATTCCTGCTGTGGGATGGTGGGTGCTGAGATGTGGGGGCTGAGGAGAGGCAGGCAGGGCACTGGGGAGACAGCAGGAGCCAGGCTGAGCTGGGGAGTGGGCAGGAAGCCCACTAAAAAGAGAGTTTTATTGCTGGGAAAGTGAAAGTGCCGGGAGGATGAGGCACTGCAGGTGAGAGGACTGGCATACCTGGAATGAATCCCTCAGAATACCAGGAATCATTAAGTTGGAAATAATTCAGGGCAGGGAGCTTGTTTCTGTCTACTTGAAAAATGCTGATTAAATTTGCAGCAGTGAAGACTTGATTTTTAATAAAAATAACATTAAGCCTGCAAAGTTCTAAATGCTTTCTTTCAATCTCTTCTATTCTTCACATAATTTTACCTGCTGTAAATGGTAGTTTGTAGTATTGTACCTTATGGATGGAGAGACAGAAGGTGACCTCAAATCGCAAAAACCCCATGGGTTTCAATTGTTTTTAATTTTTTTTCAATCCTGTGGTGGAACCTGAGCAGGAGAATGGTTCTCCATGTGTGTCTCCGAGATCCAAACAGGCCTGAAGTGTAAAAATATTTAAAAATAATGTAAATAACCTCATAATACAATTCTCACCCAGATCACGTCAATCCTGCAGCCAGCAAAGCATTTTCAGTGTTGTGGTTGTGATGGATTGAAAGAAGGAAGAGGAAAAAATGTTTAGTTTGTGGTTTGTTTTGAGTTTTTTTTTTTTTTATTTCTTGGTGCATTTCACTTGTGTTTTGACAGCAGCTGTTTGTTCTGGAACACGAGTTCAGGGAGGTTGTTGCCCTCCAGAGTCCCCATCAGTGCTGTCACAAGAGTGGTAGAATATTGCAATTTATAGAAAGATTTAGACCCAAATATAGAGGGTAGCAAGGAAAGAATTTTAAAATAAACAGAATTAATAAATTAAAACGCCTAAATAATAATGTTATTATCTAGGTCACATGGAAATTGACTTCCTGTGAAAAAGTTGATCCTTTCTGGTTCAGCATAAAATTTGGGGTTTCAGTAAAAATGATGAATTGTGAGGAGCATTTTTAGCTTGCTCTTGTCCAAGAATCCACGGGTTCTGTGGACTGTCAGATAATTTGAATGGAGTTGTTTCCTCTCAAGGGAATCCATGATTTCATCTCCTTGTGGATTTAATTACTGGATAGGGAAAACAACTTCCAGTCACAATCTGTTTGGTCAGGAACATATGAATTTTGAACTCTCCTAAAATTTTGACTGATTTGCTGCTTTAGTACAGAGAAAGGGAAAATTACACTCCGTGTTTTGGTCCAGTTAGAACTTGGATCAAAACATTTTATAGCTTCATTTTTTTTAAATATTCTTAGTGCCCTAAATTGCAGGATAATATTGAGGCAAAGGCTTCCTGCTGGCAGAGGGCTGGGTTAGGTGGGATATTGGGAAGGAATTCCTGACTGAGGTTACCAGAGAAGCTGCCCCTGGATCCCTGGAAGTGTTCAAGGAAAAGTTGGACAGAGCTTGGAGCAACCTGGGATAGTAGAAGTTGTCCCTGCCCATGGCAGAGGGTGGCACTGGATGAGCTTTTAGGTCCCACCCAAACCATTCCAGGATTCCATAAGAGCAGGATAAAGAGGCAAAGTTGTGGCCTCATGAAGCAGTGGAGAGACATTTGCGATTCCCCTGTGACCGGAATATCCTGAATTCTGTTTGGGATCATCTCAGCAGCACTCCTGGATTATTCTACAAACAACCTGGGATGCCCTTTCTGGGCTGTTTCTGTATTTGACATGCCCCATGTTTCATCACTTTTTGAAGCTGCCTTTGATATCAGAGGTGACACATTATTTTACAGTCAGTCACAGTTTCTTTGTTCCAGCCCAGCTCTCCTGAATTTCAGAGACAAATACATGTATATGTAGCAAATTGTGAGCTATTTTGGGATTTGTGTTGTTTGAATTGCAAAAATAGAATCGTGAATTCAAGACAAAACGTGAAGTGACACAGAAAGGCACTCCTTCTTCAGGACTGAGAGGAAGAATAGAGATTGTCCCTGTGCACAGACAGAGTGATGCTTGCAGGAATCACAGAATCATGGAATTGCTAAAGTTGGGAAAGGCCTCTGACTGCCAAGTCCAGCCATGTCCCAGCACTGCCAAGGCACCACTAACCCATGTCCCAAGTGCCACATCCACATGGCTTTTAAATCCCTTCAGGGATGGGGACTCCACCACTGACTGCCCTGAGCTGGGCAGCCCTTCCCAGGAAGGAATTTTCCCAATATCCCACCTGAATGGATAGGGACCACAATCCCTCACAGCTCTGAAAGAATCCACATGTGCCTCATGGCTCTGAGTGGGATTCTGTTCCCTCATGGCTCTGGATGGAGCCTGTTCCCTCATGGCTCTGAGGGGGATCCTCTTCCCTCATGGCTCTGGGCAGAACCCCAATTTCTCATGGCTCTGAGCACACTGCTCCCTCATGGCTCTGGGTGAAGCCCAATCCCTTATGGCTCTGAGGGAGATTCTGTTCCCTCACGGTTCTGGGTGAACCCAAATCCCTCACAGCTCTGAGGGCCTTGTTCCTTCATGGCTCTGAGGGGGATCCTGTTCCTTCATGGCTCTGGGTGAACCCTGATCCCTCATGGTTCTGAGAGAATTGGCCTCATGGATTGGAGAGGGCCCTGTTCCCTCATGGCTCTGAGGATCCCTGATCCCTCATGGCTCTGAGGACCCTGTTTCCCTCATGGCTCTGAGGAAGATCCCGTTCCCTCACGGTTCTGGGTGGACCCAAATCCCTCACAGCTCTGAGGGCCTTGTTCTTTCATGGCTCTGAGGACCCTGTTTCCCTCATGGCTCTGGGCAGACCCTGTTCCCTCATGGCTCTGAAGGAGATCCTGTTCTCTCACGGAGCACCGTGGTTCAAGGTTCAGGTGCTCATGTGGACGCAGTGAGGGTGGCCGGGGTCATGGCGGGCGGTGAAGGATCCCGGTGGTGCCGCCCCGGCCGCCCCTCAGCCGCCATTCCCCGCAGGGCCGGACAGCGCTGGACACAACAGCCAGGCCCCGGCGGAGGGCAGGAACCGGCCGAGTGCCCGGAGCTGCGAGGAGCGGGATGAGAGAGGGAATCCTGCAGATGCCAGCACTGGTGAGTGGTGTCAGGGCTGCTGGGTGGGAGGGGGATGTGGGGACCTGAGCACCTGCCAGGTTTGGGGGATGTCTGTGGTGTGGATCTGGAGAAAAGGAGGCTCAGGGGGAACTTCTGGCTCTGCACAGCTCCCTGACAGCAGGGGACAGCCAGGGGGGTCAGGCTCTGCTCCAGGGAACAGGGAGCCTTGAGTTGTGCCAGGAGAGGTTTAGCTGGATATTAGGAAAATTCCTTCCCCAAAAAGGCTCTCCAGCTCTGGCACAGCTGCCCAGGGCAGTGGTGGAGTCCCCATGGCTGGAGGGATTTAAAAGTCCTGTGGATGTGGCACTTTGGTGGCCTTGGCAGAGCTGGGGGAATGGTTGGACTCAATGACCTTAAAGGGCTTTCCCAACCCCAACAATTCCATGATTGAACCAGCATCTCTCCAAGGCACTTGCTGTGCTGAGTTTGGTCTTTCAGCTGCTGCTGTCAGGTATTCCATCCCCACCAGCCTTTCCAGGAGGCTCCTTCTTTTCCCTCTCCTGGGAAATCCACCACCCCCTTGACCACTTGGCACTGTAAAGGTGCAGAGCACTGGCCCATCTCCTTTTCTTTATTTATTCCACAGACTTTTATCTTCTTTTTTCTGTAAGTTTCATGACTTACTCTCTAAGAACTCTGTTCTCATTAGTGCTCCTCTGATGGGTGAGAAGTAGTATGTGACTGAGAGGAATTGAAAAGGAATCAACAGAACTCCAGCAGCACCAAGAGAGAAATGAAACTCAAGGGCAAGAATTCAAGTGGCTCTGGCCTCTCCTGAGGCCGTGCAGAACGTCTTTTCACTTGCATGAAAATGTGCATTTCTCAGGCTCCAACATCTGCTGAGGGTTTTGTAACCAACATTTCAGGTCTGTTCAAGAAGCCTTGGTCAGCAAGAACTAGAACTGGAGCAGGGTTTTCTTTGGAACTAGAGCTAGAACAGAGCAGATCTAGCTGGGCTGGGCTGGGCTGACAGTTGGCATTAATTTTGTATGGCGTTAAAATAACACTGGTTCCTGTTAACAGAAGACAGCATAATCCAGATTAAGCAAGAAGAGATGTTGTGCACTGCAAATCGGGAGGAGGAGGCTGCAGAAGCTCCTGGAGAGCCCTGCCCAGGTGAGTAACTGCATACCTCAGAGGGAAAACAAAACAGAGGATAAAATTCTAGGTTGTGTGTGGGTTTTCCTTCTACCTCTGGTCATGTATTCCAAATTTTTAAGGAGTGTGGAGCAGACTTGCCAGCAGACCCAACAGGTGAGGGCTGGTGTTGCCCCTTTCCCTTCTCACAGACATTTTGGAGTTTGTGGCTGCATGGCTGGTTTTTACCCAAGTAAAAATTTAAGAGTTGTTTCATCCTTTAAATTCCTTCAGGTTGCCTTTTTCCTCCTCCTCTATTCCATTCTGCGTTTTTCCTGGCTAAGGAGGAGCACACAGACTCCTGAAAGGCTGCAGAGCCCAGGGAGGGCCCTGTTCTTTGCCCTCTCAATTAGAACCTCTTTGTTTTACAAATCAGCTGCTCTGCTTTGCAGATTTTCCTCACTCTTCACAAAGGTAGTAGTGCTGCCTGTTGGCTCCACTGCAACTGCACTTGGCTTCCTGTGTTTGTACCCAGGTGGGATTTTTAGACCTTTTCAACAGGTTTCCTTAATAAACTGGGTTTAGGGGAGCTTGGCTTGGGGTAACAACCTCCAAAGCCCAGACCAGAGCAGGTTTTCAGCCTTATGAAATCCTGAGTTTAGGCAGGTGTGATACACTTCTCCTGGACTTCCTCCTTTAGCAGAACGAGGATTTTACGAGCCTGAGGCATCCAGTCAGACCAAGAAAGGGATCGAGGTGGATGCCAGGGAGCTGCCAGGTACAGAGGGTGAGGACCTCCCAAAAGATCCTGACACAGGTGAGGATCTGCCAAAAACTCCAGTGCAGGAATTACCCCTTAATGGCTCTTCCTGCTGTGCCTTCCCTGATGCTTTGTTACCGTTGAGCATTCCCAAATTATCCATGCTTTGTATCTTCCCCCGGTGTTTCTCAGTTGTGTAAATTCTCCCCAATGTACAGGATTTCAGACTTATGCAATGGATGTTTCATCGTGGATTAAGCAAGAGGAGGAGCCACCCTGCTCTGAACAACAGGACTTGGAGAAAGAGGAAATTTCTGCAGGTCCAAGTACAGGTCAGTAACAGATTTCAGTTGGGATTTTGGGGACAGTAAATCCAGTTTATTTTTTAATACTATATGAAATGTCACAACCTTACAATGTTAACCATGAGAAAACTGGGACAAACATCAGTCTTCTGGTTAGTATTTGGTCACAGAAATTTTGGGTTTTGTGAGCTGAAGAGGCTCCTTCCCCCTTGAGCTTACCCAAAGCTGTCAGAGGCACTGGCTTGGGCTTGTGTTGAGGTAAACCCAGAGCTGTGCTCAGGCTGCATGGATTGAGTTTGTGCTGCTTTTATCTGGATAAAAACCTGGCTAAGGGCTGGGCCAACAGAGTGCTGGGCAAGAGAGTGACCTCAGCTGGTGGCCAGTCACCAGTGGTGTCCTCAGGGCTCAGTACTGGGGCCATTCTGTTCCATGTCTTTATCAGCAGTGTGGATGAGGGGATGGAGTCCCCTCAGTCCCTTTTATGGCCAAGATTCCCTGTCCTGAAGACAAGTTTATCACTTCCCATGCAGTCAGCTCTTCCAGGCCTTTCTGGAAATGGCTTGGAGGCTTTGGGGAGTTTTGGTGGTCTTGATCCTCCCCCTGTAATCCATTCCCACTTCTTGACCTCATTTCTGTCTTTGCTCTGTGTTGTGCTTGTCTCCAGGAGCTGCAGCAAGGATGTTTGTTCCAGAAATTGCTGCCCTATCTCCACATGGCCCCTCCCTTCCCCAGACAAATCTTGTTCTTTCTCCATAGCTCCATGGCATTACAATTATCAGTGTTTGGGACATACATTCCTTCATTTTCTGAGAATTGGGAGCTCAGTGGGCCTCACTTTGGACTGCAGTTTATTGAGTTGCAAGAGAGTGGGCTTTAATCACAGTGATTTTCCATCCTGGCTGCAATTCGAGTCAGTGACTTTCTTTGAAAGTTCCATAACAAAAATATAACTCCACTTGGGTTGTTATTCAGGCAAGAAAAATAGGTCTCCAAGGCTGTTCATTAAAAACAGGTGCTTGTTAGACAGCATGAGTTCCTGGGAGAAGAAAGTTCTTCTGATAAGCTCAGGAGGGGAGGTTTAGGTTGGATATTAGGAAAAGGTTCTTCCCCCAGAGGGTGGTTGGGCACTGAGCAGGTTTCCTAGGGAATGGGCACGGCCCCAAGGCTGCCAGAGCTCAGGGAGTGTTTGGACAATGCTCTCAGGCACAGGGTGGCATTTTGGGGTGTCCATGCAGGGCCAGGGGTTGGACTCCATCCTTGTGGGGGTCTCCCAGCTCAGGAGATCCCACAGTTCTGTGACTTGCTGAGCTGGATCTGCTTGGACTCTGCTCCTGGAGATGCTCAGGGGAGTGTCTGAAGTGCAGCTGGCAGCACTGAGGTGGGACAGTGTCTGCTCTGTGATCTGAGTGAGAGGCTGAATCTGAGACTGCAGTGATCATTTTAAATGTAGATTTTTAAAAATACAGTTGAAAAAAGTCCCATTTTCCTGGAAATTTTCTTTCAGTGGATGCTGGTACTTCATTCCTCCCTCAGTATTAGAGATGTGCCTTGGGGCTGGGAGGGACATTCCGAAGAGGACTCCTGAATTAAAAAATCTCTAAAATCTCTGTTTCAGATGAAAATTTGAAGAGGGATCATCCAGCAGATTGCTTAGAGTGCAAGACCTGTGACTTAGAGGTACCAGGAAGGCCGGGAGAGGGGTTTCCCAAAGATCCCAGCCATGGAGTGACATGGGACAGTCAGTGGAATTCAGAAATGATGGAAACAACCACCACCAGGAATGGGAACAGCCTTGGAGGTGATGCTCAGTATGATTTCTTTAGTGCTCAGGAAAAGAGCCTGGAAAAGAGGCCCTGTGTGTACAAGTGTGAGAGAAACTGCCCACAGCAGGACCTGCCTCAGGCACCTCAGGGAGAAGGGGAGATGTTTCCAGGCCCCACGTGTGAGAGGATGTTCCCTCTGCTGCACCCACACCCGGGAGAGATGGGAATGGGCCCAGGAGAGATGGGAATGGCCCCAGGAGCTGCTCCCACCTCCTGTGAGGGGCCAGGGCCCCGCTCTGAGTGTGCAGAGACTCCCCCAGGCCCAGGCAGGCCCCGTGATCAGGACAGCCTGGGCACAGAGGACGCTGCTGAAAACGAGGAGAGCTTCCCCACGGACACATCGGGATCCAGCCTCTGCTGGGAGCCACCCCTGGCCCGGGGCAGTCTTGCCCAGCAGCACAGCCAGGGCCGGGGCAAATCCTACATTTGCAGCGACTGTGGGAAAAACTTTGTTTGCCATTCATGGCTCGTTAGGCACCAGACAAGTCACACAGGAGAGAGGCCCTACAAGTGCTCCAAGTGTGACAAAACCTACAGGAGGAAGGATTACCTCCTGAACCACCAGCGCCGGCACACGGGAGAGAGGCTGTTCCAGTGTCCCCTCTGCAGCAAAAGATTTGTGCTCAAGAGGAGCCTGCTGAAGCATCAGGAATGTCACATGCAGGAAACACACATGCCACTGGTGAACTGGCCCTGCAGGAACATCAGTAGCTCCGTGATGCATTCCATTTAGGACATCCCCCACAGCGCCCTCGGTGTCCCCTCGCTGGGCCAGGGCAGCACCCCCAGCTCTGGGCCGGACCCTGATGGCAGGAGGAGGCTGTGGTACGGCCATCCCGAGCCCCTCCCAGGGAAAGAGAGGTGGCTGGGGGTTATTTTCCACGTTAGACAGCATTCACCAGTGCCTGTGGATTTGGGGAGGTGGAGTTTGGAGGTACTGCTGCCTGTGAGTCCATGTGGGAGAGAAACTGCCTTGACATGCACAATTTGTGATGTGTCTTACAAAGAAGAGTTGTCTGAATAGAGAGAAATTATCCAAAATGTTATCCTGGAAGTCCAGAGTACTTGGGCTGGGCTGGGAACAAGTGAGTTAAAGGTGTTAATTGTCCACTAAACACGTGGAACTGTGTCAGGAAACACCCACTTGGGTGAGAGAGTTGGGAAAGGAAGTGTTGCCCCTGTGGCTGTAGGAGGAAGCCTCTTTCTCCAGGGGCAAACAGAAAGGTGCAGAGCCTGGGAGGCAGCTTATTCCTACTGTTAAATCCTGGGGATCCTTGCCGCTGAACCCCAAGGGAGAATTCCTGGAGGGTGAGATCCTGGGAGTTGTAAAATGGCTGGGGAGCCTGGAATATTATTTTAATTCTGCATAGCCTTAAAGTTGTGTTGCATTTATTTTCCCACATTGTTCATGGTCTTCTGTGTTTGTTCAGTTTTCCAAATCCTGTGAAAGCAGAACATGGAGATGTTGCAGAAATCTGGGAAACAGAGAGTTAACGGGCTGCTGTGTCCCAAACACTGATAACAGGATCTGCTGGAGAGGAGGCCATGTGGAGGTAGGGCAGCCCTGCTCCTTCAGCCTCCTCCCTTGGGTCTGTGTCCCACTCCCAAGAGCAAAGAGGCTCCCAAGGTTTGTAGATGCTCTGTGTCAGGTGTCACAGGGGTCCAAAAAAGCTAATAGCAAATTGCACTCTTAGCATGGGAATTGGTATTTCTCCCCTTATCTTCTGGTAGGAAGAGAAATAAAAACATGAAAGGGAAGAGGGAAGAGAGAGGGAGATCAGAGAGATGAAGGGGAGGACATCACCAGTCCTGGCTCCAGCATCGATCCAGGTGACACAGTGTCCAGGAGCCCAGAGGTGCCCCTGTGAGCCCTGGATCACCCTGTTACAGCCAAGTTTTCCACAGCCTGGGGCTCCTTTTTTCACTTTTGATGCAAACGAGTCAACAGACACAGTCCATCCCTTTGGATCCTCTTAGAAATGGGTCAGGGGGGTCTCTGGTGGTTTTGATCCCTCCCACCTTGATCAACCTTTGTTGAACACTCCATGCCGTGTGCTGTGCTTATCTCTAGGAGATAACAAGGGTGTTTGTCCCAAAAAAGAGTTGTCCCAGCTCCATGTGCCCCTCTTTTCCAGCCATATCCTGTCCTTCCCCACAGCTGAGACACACCCCCTTATCTCCAGGTCTTCTAGACAATCCAAAGTGATAAACCTGGGCCTGAAAAATTACCAGCTTGGGACTCTGTTTACTTCAGCAGGATACAAGAAAAGAGAATTATTAGAGAATTTAGATAGGAAAAAGCATGGTAGACACAAGCAAGACCCCAGAGAGGAAATGAAGGGGAGGAAAAGAGCTGAATTACTGCTCTCAGTGAAAACTGAGCAGCTGCAGAAAGAGTTAAGAAAGAAAAGGAGGAAGACAAGCCCAAAACTGGAAAAATCAGAGGGGCTGAAAATATCGGAGGGTTCCGTTCTGCAGCCACACCCTATTCCAGTTTGTCCCTTGTTATGCAGGTGTGGGGCACAGCAGCACTTTAACTCCTTGCTTGCTACACCCCAGGGCACTGCCCACACAGTGCTGGGACCCACAGCTCTTAGTGGGGCCAACTCCAGAAATTCCCTTTCCCCGCCACAGCAGGAATTTGCCATTGTGGTATTTAATTTCAAATCAAGGAGTGCAGGTGCTGCATGGAGTCAGTGCACTGTAGCCTCTGGAATTCCTTTGGGGTTAAGGTTGGCAGATTCCTGCTTCTCACCCGAGCCATAAATTAACCTGAGCAGTTTGGCACAGGGGCATTTGCTCCAGGGATTTTAACTCCTTGCCCTCCGGGTCCTACACCAGCATCCTGCTATGTTAGCATTGGATATTGTGCTTCCACGTCCATTAAAAATTTTTATTCATTGTTGACAATAACCAAATGGAATGTGAATGTGCAGGCCATTATTCTGGCTGCATGGATAAGATTCCACTTGCTGGATGTGTGGCTGTTAAGGAAATTTCCCATCCAGGAGCCACTGTGAAGTCACCGCCGAGCATGACCTGACCTGGGACGGGGTCCTGTGAGCCGATGGGTCCCTGTTTGATCCCACACCACACTCACACAGGTTTCCTCACTGACTCCATCCCAGATTTCCCATAGCAGAGCCTCGGGCAGCTGGATCCTTACAATTATTTGATCTTGATACAACGACAGGGTAACAGCTCAAGCTGGTGCCTCCAAGGAGGGACTCCTAAGAAAGGAATTCCACCCCCGCCCCAGGCTTTTCTCCCCTCACAGCCTAAACAGAAAATGTGGGATGATCGGCTCCTGCTGTGTCCCTGTATGGCCCTAACTGCGCTCTTTGTTATGGAAAAGTCGGGCAGTTCTCGACCCCTCGGGCTCCGGATTGTTTCCCTGCCTTCGCTGCCCCCAGGATGCTCTTGCAAATCAACCTGGGTCAGGTCGAACGTGTTCGTTTTTCAGGAGCCATTTCCCGCTGCATCTCCGAGCTCCAGGGTGTTGGAGGAGGTCAGGATCCCCCGCGGTTCTCGGGATCACCCCGAGTTCCCATCCCGTTCTTCAGGGCGCACAAGCGGTTTTCTGATCTGTGCAGTTGTGGCAGCCAGGACTCCAAGGAGTTAAGGCTGTGTCCCAAACACTGATAAGGAGCAGGAGTTAACAGCATGTGGCTGGAGAGGGGGGCACGGCACATCGGCCAGCGCTGTCCAGCTCCTCCCCGGATCGCAGAGACACAACAAACACAGGGGGGAGCGAGCAGGGAGATCTGCAGGGCAGGATCGAGATCACAACAACCCCTCAAAGCCCCCAGACCCAATTCCAGAAAGGTCCAGCAGCAGGATTGCGCACACTCCCTCATTTGCATGGGAAGTGGGAAACCTGATCCTGGGGCGGAGAAAACTTAGCCATAAGAAGGTGCCCCCACCTCATCCTCGGGATCCTGCCCACCCGGATCGCCGCTGGAGCCGCGGCTGGTGAGGTTTCCTGACCTCTCCCCTCTCCTCTCCTTCCTCCTTAATTTACTAATCCCAGTTTCCATGCCAAATGTATAAGTTACTAATCCAACCTCGTAGCTCTTTTGGGACCCCCTGGCGTTTGTCGTTCCTTTTGGACCTCGGGCTTCTCCATGCCTGAGGAACTTCTCTTTCGAGCGGGACACGGCACTGCTCGTTCAACATCCTCCTTCAGAGACCTTTTGCTCGTGTTCAGGGCTCCTCACGGGATTAAATCGTGTCGTGGCCTTCTAAGGACACGATTTATTCATTTTACTAATAAGAGTATAGATTTGTCACCTGTCACTTTGTCGGTGGTGTCGTGGGGAAAAAAATAGAGAAACAGAGGTGTCTGAGTCAGGGAAGAGCCTGTTTGGGGTCAGAGCTCCTTTTCCTTAAACAAAACTTCCTTAAAGGACCTTTTTTTGGGTGCGTGTTTCTGCCTAAGTTTTGGCCGGATGTTTTATTCGTTGGCTGAAAATTTCAGGGGTGTTAATTAAAATTCTCAAATTGCACGGGTCGTTCTGCAGCGGTAGAGGAAGGGAGGAGCGAGGCTGAAGCCGGAGGAGGAGCTCAGCGGCTGCCACCCCCCAAATCCCAGGTTTGAAGGTATTTTTGTATTGGGAAGAAACGGGCGGGGAGGCGGGGGGTGGTCCGGGGGAGGCTCCCTCCGCTCCACCGCTCCGGGACCGCGCTCCGGGCCAATCCTGCGTCCCTCCGGTGCTCAGTGAGGGAGTCCCTGGGCTCCGGTCCCGACCCGAGGCCGGTGCTCTGCGGAGGCTCCCGGGGTTTCGGCCTCGCCGCCGTTGCCATGACAACGAGTAGACGCCGCTCCCAATCTCCGCCTCCCTTCCCGCCTCGTCCAATCAGCGCCCTGCTTTCCCCGCGCGCTGACCAATGGGGATGAGCGTGCCTCCTGCCGTCTCCTCGTGGAAGCCACGGCGGGCCAATGGCGTGTGGGAAATGGTTGCGGCTGAGTTCTGATTGGTCGCTGCTGCCCGGCGCCGCCTGTGATTGGCTGCTGCTGCTCGGCGCGGCTGAGGGGGGAGGAAGATGGCGGCGCAGCGTGGCGGTGAGGCGCTGAGAATCCCGCGGCGCTTCCCGGGCTGCAGAGCCGTGTCCGCTTTCCTCTGGCAGCCCTGTCCCCCAGCAGCGCCGCCACCCGCTCCCCCTCGCAGCTGTGGGACGGGGAGAGAGGCACCGACACCCCCGGCAGGTGCAGGGGGTGAAAGCGGAGCTGAGTTAGAACGGTTTGTGTTGAAAGGGACCTTAAAGGCCATCCAGTGCCACTCCTGTCATGGGCAGGGACACCTCCCACTGTCCCAGGCTGCTCCAACTCCAACCGGGTCTTGGACACTTCCAGAGAACATCCATAGCTTCCCTGGGCACTCTGTGCCAGGGCTTCCCCACCCTCACAGCCAGGAATTCCTTCCCAATATCCTGTCTTTCAGCTAAAGCCATTCCCTGTGTCCTGTCCCTCCATCCCTTGTCCCCAGTCCCTCTCCAGCTCTCCTGGATCCCTTCAGGCCCTGCCAGGGGCTCTGAGCTCTCCCTGGAGCCTTCTCCTCTCCAGGGGAACATTCCCAGCTCCCCCAGCCTGGCTCCAGCCCTGGAGCAGCTCTGGGGGCTCCTCTGGACTCATTCCAACGTGTCCCTGTGCTCCCTGTGCTGGGGACGTGTCCCAAAATCCCAGAAGAAGCCCCTTAGAACAGGATGTGGTTGGAGAAAGGAGAAACACACCGCTCCTGGGGCCGCTTCCCTTCTGCTCCATGCAGATAAGGGCAGTGGGAAAAGGCAGTGCAGGAATGGGGTCAGGAAAAAGGCAGAGAGTGTCAGCCAAAGATTGATCCAGGAGAGGTGGCTCAAGACCCCCAAAGCTTTCCAGAAAGCTCTGGGAGAAGAGACTGTTCATCCTCACTCATTTACATAAAAAAGGAGAAACCTAATTCCAGGGCAAGGAGAACTTCAGGGTTTGAAAATGTGCCCTCAGGACAGGATCAGTGCTGGAGCTAGGATTGGTGATATTCCCTCTCCCATCTGATTTCCCTCTCTTCCCTCTTTTCTTTCATTCTTTTGTTTCTCTTATTACCAGAAGATAAGGGCAAAAATACTAATTTCCATGCTAAGTGTTTAATTTAATAATCAAACTTTGTGAGCTTTTTTTTGAACCTCCTGATCCTTGTTCCTTTTTAACCACGAGCATCCTCAAACCTTGGGATCTCCTCCTCTTCAGAGCAGGATGCAGCAGGATCCCTGCATGGTTTATTCCCTTTTTCAGTGCTCCTGTCCAAAGATCTCCTCACTGATTGACACCCCTGACACGCTCCTTTGGTATGATGGGGGATGTCACACCCTAAACTATAATTTTCGGGGAATTATTTGTCTCTCAGCCCTGTGCTGTGTCCTGGATAACCTTTGGAGCTTGGGATCCCTTGAATACACAAATGAAGCTCACCACAGGGGTTAATTAAATGTAAATCTGCATATTCAGGATCATTAAGCTGATTTTAAAGCTTTTTTCCCTTTTCAGATCGATGATTTAAAGCAGCTGGGACAGACTGGCTCCTCTCCGTGGGGAGCTCCTGTTGGAAGTCGTTTCACTCAACCACCTCAGCTCCTCCTCTTTGCCAAAACCGCGGGGTTTTGGGAGAAATTTAGACCTGTTTGGGACTGAGGTTGATTAGGAACTCCCTAAACTTCCTCCCTGGTGTGTTTTTTGGGGTTTTCCCCCCGTTGCTGGTGCGTGACCATGGGTTACTGCGCCGCCCTGAACTGCCACAACTCCTCGAGCGGCGTCTACAAGAACAGCTCGGTCAGTTTTTATGGATTCCCCCTACAAAACAAAGCCCTCCTGAGGCAGTGGATCCAAAACATGGGCAGGGACATGGAGAACCCCTCTAGGTACCAGTGCCTGTGCTCGGAGCATTTCGAGGAGAGCTCCTTCAAGTCGGATCCTCTGAAAAGCAGAAAGAGACGGCGCCTGCTGAAGGAAGCTGTTCCCAGCAAATTCATCCTGGGGGTGGATGGGACCTGGCTCGTGGGGACCCCCCAAAGCTTCAGCTGCCCGCCAGGCAGAAAAATCCGAAAAAGGATCCGGATTTCCGAGCCCTGTAGGGTAAATGAGGGGCTGGAGAGTGGGGATAAATTAAATTAAAGGGGAGATTTGCGTGTAAAGCCTTGGAAGCAGATTGAAAAAATATCCCTTAGAGGGTTTAATTAATAGTAAGAATAATAATAATAATATTGTTATTGCCTAATAGTAAGCTTTCATTGCCAAGGAGGAGCTTTTCCAGCCTGTCTGACAGATCGTGGCACTGCCTCAGGGTTTATTTAAAACACTGAATTATTTTATTTCTCATTGAAGGGAGAACCACATTCCCTGAGGGGGCTGGGCACGGATGCTGACCACGGATGTCTGTTTTTATGACTAATTTCTGACCCAGTTGTTGGAGCACATCATTGTTCTGGCTGAGTCACATCGCTTTAAAGCCTTTTCTCTCACTCTGGATTAACAGTAGAAGGTTCTTATGTAAAATCCTTCATTAATATGCTGCTTACACATAGCACAGACACTGCTGGGAGCAGCTGGGAGGTGCCCATGGGTTTAAACTATTGGGATAAGAGGGTTTTCAGGGATTCACAGCTCCTCTGACTGTGGAATATTTTGCTTTTTAGGTCCCCGAGATGTTACCTCAGTGGCCACGTCTGGAGGATTGGCAGAATGAATTTTATAAGCAATTGCTGAAGGAGAAATATGGATCTTTCATCACAGTGGGAAAAGGTCAGTTTTCCCTCTCCAAAGGGACACACTCTGGGTCTGGCCTGGCTCTTGTTGCTCCTCAGATCCCTGGATTTTTAGAGAAATTATCTTTAAGTGCTTGTGACTCTTTGTGAGAGACAAGGAGCTCCACAATTGGGCTTTAAAAGGTTGAAGGACAGTTTAGGATCCCAGGGAATGCAGCTGCCAACAAAGGAAAAAGGAGCAAGAGGTGGAAAAGGTTTGGATACCAGAGCTGCAGTGACACACAGGATCATTAATCCTGTACCCTCATTAATTACAGTGAAGTTGTGTTTTCCTCATCCCCAGACCCTGATGTATGTCTGAGTTTGGGATTCACTGAAGAAAATTGAACTATTTTGATGCAGAAATTGAATGATGCCCAGAAAATGAAGAAATCTTGTTAATTAGCTTTAAATGCCCAACTATATGATTGCTTCAAGTCACTGATATTTTAAATCTGAAGCTGTGAGCCCTCCCTTGCTCCTCAGCATTCAGGTAATTCCTTGGATTGATTCCTAGAAGAACCTGCTGAAATTATGGGCATTGCACAAGGAGGAATTAGCTGGGAAAAAGACAGAACTGAACCATAAAATCCAGCACCACGCAGCTAAATTTGGGGTTAAGATTCAAATCTGAGACCTTCCACTTTTCAACATTGAACCTTCAACCTTCTGGGTGTAATTTCTGGGCTATTTTATAAAAGTTGGAGCACAAATCCTGTTCACCTGCATCCCAGTCACCCTTTTAGCCACCAGGGCAGCTGCTGCTGCTCTCTCCTCATTTGGTCTTTTCCTGGAATAACAGAGATGCTCTTTAGGGAGTGGGTGATGCAGGGATTTGCTGGAAAACCATCAGGGGGAAATATTAATAACCATCATTGCCATATTCTTTCTGTTGCTTGTTCAGACTTGTTCCTTGTTCCCAAAACTCATATCCCAGCAGGACAAGCGGCACAGGTCAAGGATCTGCAGAATTTGGAGGAAAAGAAAATTCCTGCCAGCCTCAGCACAGGTGTGTGGTGGTGTGGGATTCACTGGCAGTACCTTGAAATTGGTAGGATTGGAGGGATGGGAGATTCCAGCTCATCCCTGCTTTTTTTTTTTTTAAACCCAAAACTCAGAGGTTTTGTCCAGAGGCACTAAATGGGGAATTGTCCTTTGGAGATTTGTGTTCTGTCACATCACATACAGGGAATGTTTGCAATCTCCTCCTTCCAGGCCATGGTGGTGCCATGATCCAGAGTGCAGGAGGCACACAGCTGCATGGATCATCCTTGGGAACATCCCAAACCCTGCACTGGCACGTCTTGGACCAGGGGGAAACGTCGGGGAGCCACCAAAATCTGGCAACGAATCCGGCAACAAATGCGGCAACAAATCTGGGTAATCCCGTGGGAATGGGGAGCAGTAGCAGTGTCCTGGCAGGGCAGGAGGTGGATGAGTTCAGGCAGTTCCTGCTGTACCACCAGGGCCAGCCCGAGGACGCGGCGGTGCCGTGGTTCATCTGCACGGAGTGCGGGGAGAGCTTTGCCCGCCTGGCGTACCTGCTGCGGCACCAGCGCGCCCACGCCGGCAGCAGCCCGTGCCAAGGGGAAACCCACCCTCCACAGCCACCCCTGAACACCTTCCCACATTCCCAGCCTGCCTGGGGTAGAGATGTGCAGTCAGCTGTCAAAAATCCTGCTCTGCCCAGAGCTGGGGTTTGAGTGGAGTTGGGGGATAAGGAAGTTTTACCAAATTGAATCAAGTTCTGGTTCAGTTTGGTGCTGGTCTAATGGGCTTTGATTAGAACCTGGATCTTCCTGTCATTCTTACCAGATTCCATCCAGCTCCTCCTTAGAGCAGGAGTTGGATAGAGCAGCATTGGCTGTACCAAAAGGGGCATTAAAAAAACCTGGTGCACCAAACAGCATGTGCTGGAGAGCATCCAGAGTAGCACAGGGAAACAATGGAAGTTTTCAGGGATGAAAAATGAAGAATTGGAAATGGGATTGTAAACTGATGTTTGAAGCAACCAGTTCTGGGCATTATTTCCCTACTTCAGCTGCTCTCCCATTACTGTACCTGCAGAACTAACTCTATTTTTGTGTTCTATTTTTATATTGACCCCATGTTTTCCTGTGGGGTGAAATGCTGCTTTGGTTTCTGACATTCTGGGGAATAAAAACACATGGATGTATTCTAAATGTGTGTACAGTGTGTCAGTGATGTTCCTCTGGGAAGTGGAAATGCAGCAGGGAGAAGGTGAGAGGAGAGGAGGGGAGGGCCTGTGGAGGCAGCACACGCAGATTTTGTGTTTTCTCCCTATGTGCTGGTGGTTTTCAGCATTTTTGAATATTCCAGTTGAGTGCCAAGAGGGAAAATGTGTTGCCTCCAGTTGGAGGGGTGTCCTCAGTCACAGACTCCAGCTGGAATGAACACTCTGGGCTCAGCAGCCCATGAGGAGCAGCAGAGAACACCCAGCTGGTGCTGGGCTGGAGTTCCAGGAGTTCTGAGCAGGATTGGGAAAATACACTTGGCCCCAAAGCATCCTGTACCATCCCAGGTATAGGGGTTTGGTCCCAAAAACCTTTTGGCATGGGCTTCTCGTTGTTTCATAAGTGAAGTCCTGGGGGTTGGCTTTGATTTTATTCCTCACAGAATCCCAGAGTGGTTTGGTTTGGAAGGGATTTTAAAGATCATCCCATTCCCACCCCATTCCATGGCAGGGACATCTTCCATTGTCCCAGGGTGCTCCAAGCCCTGTCCAGCCTGGCCTTGGGCACTTCCAGGAATCCAGGTCAGCTGCTCTGTGCCAGGACCTCACCTCCCTCCCAGGGAACAATTCCTCCCCAATATCCCATCCATCCCTGCCCTCTGGCAGTGGGAAGCCATTCCCTGTGTCCTGTCTCTCCATCCCTTGTCCACAGGCTGGGATGCTCCAGTGTGGGATGTGGTTTTACAGCCTGGACATCCTGCACTGCTCGTGGCCCTCAGAGAGCCCCAGTGGAAGGGAAAGTGTCCTCCTGGACTGGAACACAACTCCATTGCCACTGAGGGGATGGTTCCTCTGTCTCCTGACCACTGGATCCCACGGGATGCTCCAGACCCCAGCTCATTCCTGAGGGGGCAGAGCTGCTGTGGCGGACCCAGCTTTAACTCCTCACTGCCACAGAGTGGGATCTTCAGCAGGTGCTGTCCTGGGGATCAAAGCTTCTCCCAGGAGGAGCTGACACTCCCAGGAAAATATTACCTGCGTGGGAAGAGATGCTTGGAAGATGTGGGAATAAACCAAGCAAATCCTGCCTGTGCTGGCAGCAGGTGAATCCATGGCTGAGATGAAGAAACCTCAGAGGCTGAGGGAGCTGGGAAAGAGGCTCAGCTGGAGAAAAGGAGGCTCAGGGGGCTCTTCTGGATCTGCACAACTCCCTGACAAGAGGGGACAGCCGGGGGGTCGGGCTCTGCTCCCAGGGGACAGGAAAACTGGAAATGGAAATCATATTTGGATTGGATATTGGAGAAAACATCTTCATGGAAAAGGCTCAGCCCTGGGGCCATGGGGCAGGCCCTGGGGGGATTGGAGTGTCCCAGCTGGGGGACAGAGTGCTGGAAGGGACAGGAGCGATGACATCCTGGAGGGAAATGGCTGCTCAGGTTCCCGTGACACTGCTCAGGCTGTTAACCCTTCTTGTGCCACTGTCCTCCCTGTCCCTGGCGCCGGGGTCATCCCGCTGCCCGTCCAGCCCAGGAGAGCCCCTGTCATGGCCCATCCATAGGGATCCCGGAACACCGAGGCACTGGAGGAGCTTTTCCCGGGATAACCCCAGGAAGGCTGGACCATAACACTTTTCCCTGGCCTGGCACCAGCCCCAGCCCTGGCACGGCTCAAACGAAAGGTTCCAGGGTCAGGATGAGCACTCGGGGTGGTTCCCAAACCCAGAATGTCCCCCCACCAGAATCTTCTGGCCAGGACGGGGATCCTGGTGTGGGTGGTCATGTCCTCTCCCCCCACGGCTCCTGGCCTTCGGTGCCACCCAAATTGGTGTTCCCTGTCCCCAAATCCAGTTCAGTGCCACCTCCACTCGTGTCAGCATCGGTGCTGATGTGGATGCAGACTGGTGCTGGTGGCAGAGCCCACACCACCTCCCCTGGGGTGCCAATGCCGCTGCTGCTGCCGGTGTCGGTGGCACTGCTGGAGGTGCCGGTGCACCGGTGCCACCGAGAGTGCCAGTGCCAGCACCCGCGGCCGTGCTGGAGCCACTGCCGGTGCCAGCGGACTGTGGCAGTGCCAGTGCCGGTGGCAGAGCCGCCGCCGGTGCCGGTGTGTGTGCTGGTGGCGGTGCCGGTGGCGGTACCGGGGCCGTGCCGGTGGCGGAGCCGCTCCCGGTGCCGGTAGGCGGCAGTGCTCGGCGCTCCGCGCTGCCGCCGCTCCCCGCCCGCTGCCGCCCAGCCCGGAGGAGGCGGATGCGATTCCCCGGCTGCCCGTGGCTGCTCGGCGGGGCGGCGGGGCCCGGCCCGTGCGCAGGCACCGACAGCGGCCCCGGCCCCGCTCCCGGTCCCGGCCCCGGCCCGGCCCCCGCGCCCCGGCCGGGACCCCCCCGGCACCCCCATCCCGCGGGGCCCCCGCCAGCACCGGGGGCCAGAGCCGCGGTGGCCCCGGTGCCCCGGGATGTGGCTGAGCAGCCCAGCCCCGGGATGTCCGTGCGGCCCCGGGATGCGCCGGGCACCGCTGACCCGGCATGTCCACGTGCCCTCGGGGTGCCCCGGGATGTCCCCAGGGACGCGACCCGCGATGGCCTCAGTGCTCCCGGGATGCCCCGCTGACCCAGGATGCCCGTGTGTTCCCGGTGTGTCCCCAGGCACCTCTGCCCCGGGATATCCCCGTGCCCCCGGCATGCCCCCGGGATGCCCCAGGCTGCCCCGGGATGCTCCGAGCAGGCTTCAGCCCTGGGATGCCCCAGGCACCTCTGTCCTGGCATGTCCCTTTATGTCCCCAAGGTGTCCCTGGACACCCCTAGCCCACTCTTGCCCTGGCTGCTCCCTGTCCACCCAGCCCCATCCTCCTCCTGGATGGGTTCCAGCCCGGGCAGACCCAGGAATGGCTCCCATGGGATTGGGGATTGGCGTGACAAGTTGAGAGGAGGTCCACCATGGTGATCTGCCTATTTCTGGCAAGTGTTCCATGGGGACAGAGATGGGCACTGGCCCCACAGCCACCCAGGATACCACTCACTGTCCCCTCAAGCCACTGGGCATCGCACACGGGGGTCCTCTGCACTTCTGGGGCTGCTGGTGGCCAAAAGCCCTGGAAATGGGGACCAGAGGCTCCAGGGAGTGACCGTGGGCCTCCTCCCACTGGTGCCCTCCCGGTGGCCCAGGTGCAGGAGTGGAACATGGAGGCCCCTCACCTGATGCCGCTGCAGCCGCCGCTGCTGCCGGAGCGGGCGCACGTGCGGGAGGCGCAGCTCCACTCCGCCGAGGCCTCGCTCTGGACCGTGGTGGCCACGGTGCAGGCCATGGAGAGGAAGATCGACCTCCTGGCCACCCGCCTGCTCAGCCTGGAGGGCCGCTCCGGCACGGCCGAGAAGAAACTCCTGGACTGCGAGAAGACAGCCATGGAATTTGGGAACCAGCTGGAGAGCAAGTGGGCCGTGCTGGGCACACTCATCCAGGAGTACGGGCTGCTCCAGCGGCGCCTGGAGAACGTGGAGAATCTCCTGAAGAACAGGAACTTCTGGGTGCTGCGGCTGCCCCCCGGCCCCCGGGGTGAGGTGCCCAAGGTAAAGTGCCCCAGGGGGTTGCAGGACAGTGGGGGGACCCTCGGTTTCGCTGGGGAGAGGGCACTGCTGAGCCGGGGGTTTTTGTCCCCACAGGTGCCAGTGACATTTGTTGACATCGCCGTGTACTTCTCAGCGGAGGAGTGGAAGAACCTGGAGGAATGGCAGAAAGAGCTGTACAACAACCTGGTGAAGGAGAACTATGAGGCTTTGCTGTCCCTGGGTAAATGTCCCTTTTCCCCCTTTCCTGGCAGGATTGAGCAATGGCTCTGTCTCCTCAGTGGGTCCCCACCGTGGATGCTCTGGTTCCCTGCCAGTGGTCAGTGGTGGCACTCGGTGTGTCCTGGGACCACCCATTCCAGAGGGGACACTCCATGGCTCGTGCTGTGTGTGGGGACAGGGTGACACACCATGCCATTCCACTGCTGCCGTGGTGCTGCTCAGGGAGCTGGTGAAGGTCCTTATCCTCCAGAACCCAGGACCTGAGTGTTTGCACTACCTCCAGCATGGAGATGCTGTGGGATTTAGGTGCATTCTCTGCCAGGAGGGACACCAGGACCTGGCAGCTTGGTGTGCCCCAGAATGTCCCCCAAAGCCTGGGTGACAGGGAGGGGGTGACAGGCATGGGGTGACACCGTTCTGTGTCCCTGGCAGATGGGGCCCTGTCCAGAAGTGAGGCACAGCCCCGCAGTGAGCGTGGGGATGGGCCCTGTGTCCCTGAGCAGCGGGAGCTGGAGCAGAGGGAGCTGCAGCCGGACACCTGCGCGGGTGAGGCACTGCAGGAGGACCTGTCCCCACTGTCCCCACTGTCCCCACTGTCCCCACCTCATGTTCCCCCACCCTCCTCACCCCAGAGATGCCGCTCCTCCTTCCCTAACAGTCCCAATCACAGTGGGCCCAGTTCTCCAGCTGTGACTGGGAACTGCTGTGAGTGACCCCAGAAAATCCGTGACTGTTGTGCTGGAGATCTTGGGAGATCCATGTGTCCCCCTGCTGCCACCACATTGTGCCAGACCTCATGGGCTGTGACAGGCACTCAGCCCCATCAGCTGTGCCATTGTCACCTGTCCCCAGTCATCTATTCCTAGGGGTTGTGCCTGTCCCCAAGGGCTGTCTCAGGGTCACCCATCACCAAGGACTGTCCTGCAGTCACCTGTCCCTACAGCTCCCTGGGGGTGTTGGATGTCCATAACTGCTGTGGGATGGGGATGTCCCCCGAGGCCAGAGTCCAGGGGTCACACACCACAGGATGTGGTGGCCTTGGGTCACACCGTGTGGTTCCATCCCGGCCCTGGCCAAGTCTCTCCTTGCGAACAGAGTCGCTGATCTCCACCTCCGACATCCTGTCCCGGATCAAGCAGGAGGTGGCTTTTGTGGGGGAGCAGCAGTTCCCTGAGGAGCGGGGGATGCCGCCAGACCCCTGTGCAGGTGAGCGCGGGGCTGAGCCTGCACCCACCGCAGCCTTTCCCTCCCCTGCCTCCCGGAGCAGGGTGTGGCCCCGCGTGGCTCAGTCCCTGTCGCCGTCCCTGTCCCTCCCTGCAGGCGCGGACGCCCTGATCACCGCGCACGACTTCTTGTCGTGGATCAAGCAGGAGGAAGAGCCCTGTGTCCGGGAGCCCTGGGAGCTGCCCGAGAGGGAGATGCTGCCCCCGGGTCCTGGTCCTGGTGAGCGATCCCCACCATGGGGCTGGGCTGGGGGGTCGAGCTGCGACTTGGGGACATCCCCAGTGTCCCCGGTAGGCCTGACCAGTCTCTCTGTCCCCTGCAGCCAGCGAGGGGCTGCTAGTGAAGACGGAGGAGCGGTGCCCCCACGCCGAGCCCCCCGAGGAGG
>VXBI01006260.1:73595-103586 GCA_013397375.1 Toxostoma redivivum
CGGCCGGCCCCGAGCGCACCTCGGAGCGGGAGCCGCAGACGGCAGAGCTGTCCCTGACCGTGGTGGCGGCCGTGCAGGCGGTGGAACGGAAGGTGGATTCCCACTCCACCCGCCTCCTCGACCTGGAGGGTCGGACGGGGATGGCGGAGAAGAAGCTGATCGATTGTGAGAAGACGGCGGCGGAGCTGGGGAACCAGCTGGAGAGCAAGTGTGCGGCGCTGGGCACCCTCATCCAGGAGTACGGGCTGCTCCAGCGGCGTCTGGAGAACATGGAGAACCTGCTGAAGAACAGGAACTTCTGGATCCTGCGGCTGCCTCCAGGCAGGAAAGGGGAAGTCCCCAAGGTAACGGTGTTGGGCACTGCACCTGAAATGCTCCCGGAGGGCAGGACCGGGGTGGGTGAGCAGGGACAGCCCCAGCACAGGTGAGTCTCTCACCACTGCAGCTGCCCATTGCAGCTTCCCAGCTCATCCCCTGCTGGGACTAAAATACAGTGGGACAGAGGCTGGGGAGGACATCCTGGTCCTCAGGCCAGAGGTTTCAGTTCTGCTCCACTGCGCTGCACAGCCCCGGGGCCACTGACTTTTTTTGTCCCCTTTTTTTTTTGGCCACCATTTGAAGAAACCCTGCAGATTTTGTGGTTCTTTCATTTTAACCACCTTGACGCTGCAGTGTCTCCCAGGCTGAGAAGGGAGCAAGTGGGAGCTGCTGCTGCAGGGAAGAGGGAAGCTTTGGGATTCAGGAAAGCAGATGAGCTCTGGAAAGAGCCCACCATCAATATTCAGTTCCTACTTGAATTTCACAACCATCCCGCTAAAAGAGAGTGTGCAATTGAGACCGTGTAGGACATGGGAATGGGAGGATCTCTGGAGAGGGCAGAGAGGATCAGGAAAAGGTGGGTTCAGACCCTGACACCCCATTAAGTGCAGTAGAGGGACAGAACTGGAGTGCTGCGTTCCCTCTGAAGAGCTCCACTCCAACACGGCACAGTTTGCACATCCTGAATTTATCCTGAGGAGTTATTCCTTGGCTGACAAGCTGGGAAGCTGTGGATGGTGGGCATACAGTAACCAGAGATATTTGGGAGCTCTGTGGGCCTGGGTCGAGTTATCCCTGGAGTTCTGGGGTAATTGAATCCGGGAGTTATGTCAGCTCATCAATAGGGATGAGTCCAGCCCAGCTCCTGGGTTTTCTCTCCCTTACAGTCCCCCAAGTCTGATCACCCTGCAGAGAGCAGGGACTGAGAGGAGGAGCTCAGGGTCCTTTGGGGAAATCCCATTCTGGATTCATCACTAGGAGCCGTCCCTTTGGTTGAGTCTGTTCCCAAAGAACTACCTGCCCAGGAGTTGTTTTAAATGTAAAGAGCAGCTGATTGATGACCTTGAGGGAGCTGAAGCCTGGCTGTGTCCAGGCTCCTGCTTGAAGCCACTGTTGGAATTGCAGGTGCCGGTGACCTTTGACGATGTGTCCGTCTATTTCAATGACAAGGAGTGGGAGAAGCTGGAGGAGTGGCAGAAGGAGCTGTACAAGAATGTGATGAAGGGGAACTACGAGTCTCTGATCTCTCTGGGTAAATACAGGGGTGTCCTCACCCTGCTGAGGGACAGGAGGCTCCTTCTGGCTCCTCCTTGGAGATCCCCTTGGATGAGCCCTAAATGTCCCATTTTACAGGTTTAAAAACACAGGAGGATGTTTTTAGTCTGGGTTTATTCCAGCTCACGCTATGGTGGTGTTCTGGCTGGGTGAGGGATGCCCTGTGGGCAGGTGGGCTGGAGACCTCCCAAACCTCTTCCAGCCACAATTATGCCATCAAAAACCATGGCTGTTGTGAGGGCATCCCTGCATCTTCTGGGCCTGCAGTGGGTACCAGCCCATGCACCCTTTTAGAGGATTTTGCAGCTGTGGCGGTTCTTGGGTGTCCTCACGTGTCCCCCGTGCTCTGGGAAGAAGTGGAAGCCAATATTAGATTCCCAGTGCGGTAATCCCTCTCTCCCACCCCTCTGTCTCTCAACAGACTATGCAATTTCCAAACCTGGTGTTTTGTCTCAGATCGAGCAAGGGGAGGAATCACGGGGCAGGAATGAGCAGGACCTGGAGGAGAGTGAGATCATTACTGATGCCACGGCAGGTGAGGTGGCACCTTGGCACGAGGGCAGCCCTGGGTTGTGTTCCCAGCAGCTGCTCTTCCCAAGGCTGAAGCAGATGTTGCTGGGAGCTGTGGCTGATGTGGTTTATCAGGAGAAGCCTTGCCTAGGAATGGGATAAATTTGGCTGATTGGAGGTTTGATGTCCAGGTACAGCTCAACATAGAAACCAGGGCAAGCAGAGCCTGGAGAGTTGGACACTGGGAGCTTCTTCCCAGCAAGGGAAGCATCTGCAACGAGACCAGGTCCTGAGGGAGCCAGTGTGCTGGGCAAGGAAGGAGAAACAGGTCCCATTGGGAGAGCCCATCCACCCAGAAAATCCTCTCTACCCTCTCTTTGCATGGATGGTGCCTGGGTTTATCCTTGGAGCAGCCTCCTGGGCAGGGAAGCCTGGTCCCATGCTGTGAGCAGGGAGATGGGATGCTGAGGGGCAAGACTGGGCTGGGAATGGGTCCCTGTGACCCTGAGGCCCAGAGCAACTCCTGCTCTGTGATAAGGGGGCTGGTAAGGACAGAAGGAGGTGGCCTGGAAGGGATGGTGGCATCTCCACCTGATTTCAGGCTGTGGATGTGGGGTCACACCAGCATCCTGCTTGTGCTTTCCATCATGAGGATCTTGAAATTAAATTGAGGCCAATGGGAAGAGGAGGAGCATAGGCCCACATGGAGCTACAGCTGGGGGTGTGGGGTGGCTGAGGGGTGCTGAGCTGTGGCACCAAGGCCCAGGCTGGGGGGAGCGAGTTCCCTGTGCCTGCAGAGGGTCCTGGGCTGGAGCTGGGAGCTTGGCAGGAATTAAGGGGTGAAGGGGGAGCAGAAGAGGCTCTGCTGGAGCCAGTGGGGATTGCTGGGAGCAGGATCATTCTGGCTCCTGAGAGTGATGGCAGGTGGGAATCTCTCATTGCTGCAGCTGGCATAAGGGTTGTGATCAAAACGGAGGAGCTCCTTCCTGAAGACAGCCCCGAGAACCCCGAGCTGCACGGGATGTCGGGGCAGTCCGAGGGCAGCTTCCAGAGCCCGGATGAGGAGGCAGCCTGTGAGAGCCCCTACGGCTCCGTGTCCCCACCGAGGGACCTCCCAGGGACCAGCCTGGGGGACTCCTCCGAGTATGGAGCCGACTACAACGAGATCCAGAGGGTCATCGTTCACCACGGGAGCTGCACAGGTGAGATGCTCGGGACATGGCTCTGCACACGTGGTGTGTCAGGGACAGGAGGCCCCAGGGGCTGTGGTGGCTTTGGAGAAGGTGGGGAAGGGGTTGCATGAGCAGGAGGAGTTAAATTCCCCCAGAACCAGCATCAGAAGGAAAGTTTCTGGCTGCAGCAACTTCCAAGAGTGGCTCTGGTCAGGCCTTAAGCTTGGAGAAGGAGGCAGCATTGAACATGTGGTTGTCTCTGAGAGCTCCTGTCCTGCTCTGGCCCAGTCCTCTGAGTCTGGGAAAAGCCCTGGTTACCCACAGAGACTAAGGGAAGATGTGTCTCAGGCAATGTTCTGTGAGAGCCCCAGTGAGCCCTGCTCCCAAAAGCCCACAGTGGCAGAGGCAGGACGTTGGTGTGAGGTGTGGAGGAGTGGATGGTTACACACTGGACACTGCTGGAGGAATGTGGGAGGTCCTACAGGTTCCCAAGTGTGGGAGTTTCTCGGGGCAGCTTCACAGGATAGGGAAGAATGTGGCTGGAGCTCTGTGATTTGTGAGCTGCCAGGAGGGAAGGATGAGGTGATTCATGGAGAGATGAGATGATGGCAGCAAGTGTTTCACGTGTAGAATTCTGCCAGTGGAGTGGCAGATACAGGTCTAGTCCTACAGATGTGCTGTAAAAGTGGGGAGGGAGAGCAGGGAGATGAGAGGTTGGGAATGGTGGGTTCCCTCCTCCTGACGGCTTTGTGGTGGTGAAACACGAACCAAGACACAAAGAGTTGGGCTCCTGAGGGCCTCAGCTCCGTCTTGTGGGTCTTGTGGTCTGCTCAAGGCTTTGTGAGGGAAACCAGCCAAGCCACCAGTGGGGCAGGAGCTGATCTTTGTCCCAGAGCCGCTGCCTCTGCCAGGGCGTGGGGTGTGGCTGGTGGGGCTGGGCAGGAGCTGTGGCTGTTCTAGCCAGGATGGGGAGCTGAGCCCCCAGCTCCTTAGAGGGGGCAGAGAGAAGGACCTGGGTTTTCCCCTCCCTCAGAGGGACAAGGGCCATGGCTTTGACACATCCACTCCCATTGGTTTCCTTTTCTTGGAAAGTGTGGCTGCTCTTCCTGGGAGAGTATTTAGGCTCACAGCGCAGTGTGGGGTGACATGAGGGACACCCTGTGGGCCTTTCCTTGGGCCATGCTGGCCCCTTGTCCTGCCGTGTGTCCCTGGATGGCTGCTCTCACCAAACAAAATCTCTGGCTCACTTCCAGCCTTGGTGACACGAAGGGGAGCCTGGCCTGCTGCCATCCATCCCACCACCATTCCATCCCATTCCATCCCATTTCCATTCCATCCCATGGCCATTCCATCCCACTTCTATTCCATCCTGCTGCTGGGTGCTCTGGGAAGGACAGGGGTGGGTTTCTCACCACACCACATCACAGCAAGCATGAGGAAAGGGGACAGTCCCTGGCAGAACTCTGCTGCTGTCCAGCTGTGCCATGCCAGGAGTGTTGTTGTAGCCCAGTGAAACAGCAGCAGATGGAGCTGCTCTGAAATCACTCAGCCACCCGAGCCCTGCTGAACCCATGGTGCTTTTCTCCCCTACATCCTGCAGCAGCACAAAGTTGCGAAACCTTTCAGCAGGCAGTCAGAGCTCACCCTCCAGAGGAGCCTGACCGGGGTGGTTTGTCTGAGTTCCATGTTTGAGGGGCACATGGCCCATCCCAGCGCTCACAGGCAGCTGTGAGAGCCCACGCAGGTGTTCCTGTAGCACCCAGGGCTGCAGGAGGCCACCCCATCCCACCCAATGACCCTAACGCTGTTTGATTTTCCCCCTCAGAAGATGGGATCGTGATCAAGACGGAGGAGGAGGAGGAGGAGGACGACCCCGACACGCTGGAGCCGTGCGCCATGTTCTCGGGCCGCAGCGAGCCGCCGGCGTTCGCCAGCCACGAGGCCGGGCTGGGCTGCGAGGCGCAGTGCAGCTCCAAGGCGCAGCCCCGCAGCCTGGCCCGCGTCAGGAAACCTGCCGAGAGGGACTCCGGGGACATGAAGCCGGCCGGCGGCCAGCAGCGGAACCGGACGCGGGAGAGACCCTACATCTGCCCCGAGTGCGGGAAGAGCTTCGTGCTCAAGATCAACTTCATGATCCACCAGCGCAACCACCTCAAGGAAGGGCCCTACGAGTGCCACGAGTGCGACCTCAGCTTCCGCAACAAGCAGCAGTTCCTGCTGCACCAGCGCAGCCACACGCGCCGCGGCGTGGGGGTCCCGCGGCGCCCCGAGCACGGCCTCAAGCCCCCGGCGCGGCCCCCGCCCCCGGGGAAGCCCTACAAGTGCTCCGAGTGCGAGAGCAGCTTCAGCCACAAGTCGAGCCTCAGCAAACACCAGATCACCCACGTCGGGGAGCGGCCCTTCACCTGCGGCGAGTGCCGGAGGAGCTTCCGCCTGCAGATCAGCCTGCTCATGCACCAGAGGATCCACGCCGGCAAGAACGAGATGGCCTTCCTGTGCCCCCAGTGCGGCAAGAACTTCACCAGGCCCTCCCACCTGCTGCGGCACCAGCGGACTCACACCGGCGAGCGGCCCTACCAGTGCAGCCAGTGCGAGAAGACCTTCAGCGAGAAGTCCAAGCTCACCAACCATTACCGCATCCACACGCGGGAGCGCCCGCACGCCTGCGCCGTCTGCGGGAAGGGCTTCATCCGCAAGCACCACCTCCTGGAGCACCAGCGCATCCACACGGGCGAGCGGCCCTACCACTGCACCGAGTGCGGCAAGAACTTCACGCAGAAGCATCACCTCCTGGAGCACCAGCGGGCGCACACCGGCGAGCGGCCCTACCCCTGCACCGAGTGCACCAAGTGCTTCCGCTACAAGCAGTCGCTCAAGTACCACCTGAGGACGCACATGGGAGAGTGAGGGGCTGCCGAGGCTTCCTCTCCCTCCCTCCCTTCCTCCATCCCTCCCTTCCTTCCTCCTCGTCCTCCTTTCTCCTCCACTCATCTCTCCCACCCTTCCCTCCATCCATTTCCCCCCACCCCGGCTCAGGGCATGGACATCAAGGAAGCTTTGTGTGGTAGCGCTGCTGGTCTGGTGGAGACTCGGCTGATTGGGAATAAATTAATGAATTAAAGCAAGCAACGCGCGGCAAAATTAAAAGATTATATATATATAAAATTAACAGAAGCAGCTGATTTAGGGGGAATCCTCACCAACAAGCAAACAAACCACCACCAAAAGAAACCTGTACACAGGGTGTTTTGCCGGAGTAGGACTCATAACTGCTTTTTAAATCTACTGTTTGGGTTTTTTTAATAAATGTGGAGGAACTTTTTATTTGATAAGCAACTTTAGGATGGGCAAGATTTTTTGTTTTGTTTTGTTTTTTGTTTTTTGTTTTTTTTTGTTTTGTTTTGTTTTGGTTTTTTTTTTTTTTTCTTTTTTGTTAGCTGCTCTGTAGGCTGATTCTGGCACAGTCACTTTTTGTCCAGGAGCTCTGTGGAGGCGCTGCCTTGTCCGGGTTGGATGTGACAGGAGGAGCTCCAGCCAGGGGGAGGTGAGTAATTAACAGATGCAGCTAATGAGGAAGTTCTACATGTGTCTAGATTGGAAGCGCTGATAGGTGCCTGCCCGGCTCGCGGGGCTGTGATGCACTCCTGAATTATACAATAGAATAAAATTCTAGTTGCAGTAAAAGATCCTTTTTCTGGTAGGACCCCTCCACAAGGCTCCTCCAAACACTTATTCCTAGTGTTCAGTCCTCCCACCTGGGACTGGCCCTGCCACCAGCCAGGGCTTTGGGATGCTGTGGGTCTGGCCATGGGGTGCTGTGGGGTCAGCAGGGACTGAGAGCAGCACATTGTTGTGTTAAACTGCTCTGCTGTCCTTGAGCTGCTGCTGGTGGCATCAACCGTGCTCTCCTCAATGGCAGGAGCAGCGGAATTCCTGCCCAGGGGAGGAGCAGCTCCAAGGAAAGACCTCCCTGCCCTTGGGCACCTGCTGCCGGGGTGGGTGGGACATGATCCATCTCCCTGCTGTTGGTCTGAGCTCCTGTTTGTACCAGCTCGTTCCCAGGGATCCCAGCTCGTACTGCCTGCAGCTCCTGAGGTTGGGCTGTGGCTGGGTGAGATCCATCCGAAGGGCTGGGCCAGGCTGGGGTGGTGACAGCAGCTGGGGCTGGGGTGGGGACACCAAATCCCCGGAGCACACCGGGCTCCTTCCTGGCACTGTCACATCTCTTGTTGGACAGTGGCATCAATAAACTGAACGATGATGGGAGAAGTTGTTGGGACCTGTTCATGCCTTTGCAGAACCAAAGCCCTCATCCAGGACTTTCCTGGTGTATGGATCCCTCCTAAATTGGGATTTATGGCCTCTTCTGTGCTAGAAAGTGCCAGGGGGGCAGCGCAGCCACGTGAAGCTGCTGAGAGCCACCAGCTGGTCACTGCTGTGGGTGGGAGCATTTTTGGGCTGCCAGGGCAGGCTCCTGCCAAGGTTCCTGCCTTCCCTTTGCTGGGGTGGTGCCTGCAACTCCCTGGAAGAAGTTTGGGGTTTCAGGTCAGGGCGTGCTGTCTGATGGGAGTTGACACTTCCATCTCTGGAAGTTGATGGGGCTGGACAAGGCTTTGAGCAACCTGGGATAGTGGAAGGTTCTGTCCTTCCAGAGAGTTGGAACAAGATGAGCTTGGAGGTCCCATCCCACCCAAACCATTCTGGGATTCTGTGAAAGGTGCTGTGGTGGGGCTGATGTCCTGGGAGGGAAGTGTGGGGGCAGGACAGGAGGGCCTGGCTGCAGCCCTGTGTCCCTCAGCAGCCTCCCTGCATCCTCCTCACCAGGACTAAATGCAATTATGGGGAAGAAGCAAATGAAAAGCAGAACTGATTCTGCTTCTCAGTGGCTCGTGTCTGTCACACTGCCAGCGACACAGATCTGGCAGAATCATTTTTTCTTCCTAAAAATGGATGAATTCAGCTTTTTATCAGCAAAATAAAAGCTGAGGTGTCTGTACTAGCCTGGCTGCCCCTCACAGTGCCAGGCCCTTGGTGTGGCCAGGCTGGCAGTGCCCGTGCTCTGCTCTGTGTCACTGTGCCCCACACAGCAACTCCTGCCCCTCGAGCTGCTCCTTGCCTGCCACACACAGATCTAACAGCCTTGGTCACTGGACACTGCCAGGATTCAACAACATCCTGGTGACCTTCAGCAGCTCAAATGTCACCAACCCGTCTGCAAAGGCAGCTCCTGTGCCAGTGGGACAACATGGCCCTGAGTGCAGGTGGCAGTGACTCCAGAAACCACACTGGTGGCAATTAACAGCATTGTCCCATGGTGGGACACTGACTCGATGGCTCCTGTCCCTGCAGGTGGGGCTGGTGACATTTACCCAGCCCTCCCTGGCCTGGGGTGCTGGAAGAACTGGACACAGATGCACCCAGAAAGCAGCTCCAGGGACAGGGGACGAGCAGGAGCCACTGCTGTCCCCACCTGGGTGTGAGATGGGCAGCGTAGCCCCAGGCAGCACCCCAGAGGCTGCAGACGAGTGGGGACATCAGGCTGTCACCCAGGGGTGCTGCAGGGACAGCGGGCAGTCACAGCTGCTGGCCCAGGGCCTGGGACCCACCGGGGCAGGGAAGCTGGCAGTGGGGGCGGCCCTGCCACAATCCCTTAAAATTGCATTAACGCAGCCCAGGTGGCCGGGAAGCGGGAAGGATCCCAGAGCAAGGCCTGGGGAAGGGATTTCCGCTCGCCAGGGCTGAGCCAGGGCGAAGCTCCCGGACGTGTTCCAGGTTATTAATGATTAAATTAATTTAAGCATCCCAAGCATCCGCGGGCGCTGGCAGCACCGTGCCGGAGCGTGCCGGCTGCGCCCCGGGGGAAGGCTGGGATGAAGGCTCACACTCACACTCACACTCACGCTCACACTCACACTCACCCCAGCCCTCCCCTTCTGTGGCCGCTGCTGCATCCCCGCTTGTGGGGGCTGCCCACGGGCACACACAGCACACACACAGCCCCGTGCCCATGTCCCCCCAGAGTTTTCCTGCTCCTTCTTCCCCTGCTTGCACACATACACACACACACACACACACACGGACACGGACACACGTGCGTCTATTGAGAGATCCAGGCACAGGAATATACACGGGGAGAGACGGGGACACAGAGAGGCACACACATAGACACACACGTGTGTGTAATGACATGGATACACTCACACGTGTGTGTAATGACATGGATGCACACACACACACGAGTGTGTAACGTCATGGGTACACACACTCCC
The DNA here is from genome assembly GCA_013397375.1 of Toxostoma redivivum. Classification (NCBI taxonomy): domain Eukaryota; kingdom Metazoa; phylum Chordata; class Aves; order Passeriformes; family Mimidae; genus Toxostoma; species Toxostoma redivivum. Next base: position 83,140 of record VXBI01006260.1, read on the forward strand.
ACTCACATCCCCAACCCATTCCCTGCCCCTCAGCCCCGCCCGTTCCCGTCGAGCCCCGGTCCAGTCCCGCCCCATCCCACCCCATCCCGTCCATCGCGGCCATGGCTCAAGCGGTGCTGGCCCTGGGCGAGCAGCTGGCGGCCGAGACCACCTGCCCGCTGTGCCTGGAGTTGTTCAGGCAGCCCGTGCTCACGGCGTGCGGGCACAGCTTCTGCCAGCAGTGCCTGGCAGCCGTGCTGGGGCACCCGCCTCGCCCCGCCGCCTGCCCGCAGTGCCGCTCCACGGTGCAGCCGGGCTCGCTGCGCCCCAGCCGCTCGCTGGGCGCCGTGGCGGAGCTGGCCCGGGCCATGGAGGAGGTGGCGACCCGGGCGCGGTGTCCCCAGCACGGCTCGCTGATGGAGCTGTTCTGCGAGCCCTGCGCCGCCCCGCTGTGCGCGCTCTGCTGCTCCGGGCTGCAGCACCGCCCGCACCGCGTCCTCCCCGCCGAAGAGGCCGCCCGGGAGCTGCGGGTACGGGGCTGGGGGCCGAAGGGAACGGGTCAGGGTCCTCTCCGGCCGCAGGTTGGCATCCCCTCCGCGCATGGGCTGGGGCACCTCCAGGGACAGGCAGCGGTCCCCTCTGGGCACGGGTTTGTGTCCTGTCCGGGCACACAGCTGGGCTCCCTGCAGGGACAGTCTGGGGGCTGCTCTGGATGTGGGTCTGGGTCCCCGCCATGCATGGGTGAGTCTCCTCTAAACACGGTCTGGTTCCCCTCCACACATAGGTTAGGCATGACGTGGATTTAGGGTCTGGCTGGGCTCCCTGTCTAGCTACCAGTTTGGGGTCCCAGCTGTCTGTGGGCTGGGTGCTGTATCCCACCCTGCTGGGGCTGCTGGTTCTCCCATTGCCTGGCCCCAGCCCATCCAGGAGCCCAGGTCCCTCTCACTGCTCACCCCTCTGTGTCCCTTGTGCCCCAGATGTCCCCAGCCGGGGTTTCTCCCCCACAATGTGAGTCTCGGCTCACTGCAACACAGGAGATAACTCAGAGCATGAGGAGTTTTTTGATATTCCAGCAAATTTATGGAGCATGTCTGAGTCCCTGCTACTGTCACTGCAAACCTCTTCTCAGGAATCCCACTTCCAATGTCAAAAGTTGTTTTTTCTAATAAAAAAACAATTCAAAATTCCACAAACTCTAGGGTTTCCACATGAAGTTTTTCCAGAAATGTTTCTGGCTATAAGAACTGTGGATGGGGATCTCCCCATCCTGACTAAAGTGAGTTTGGAGAGGTGGGTGCTGTCTCTGAGCTCAAAACCCACTCCCAAGCAACTCAGGGGTCACTTGGGAGTGTCTCCACAGGGGTTGTTTGGTGACATCATCTCCCTCCTGCGAATGTCACTCCAAAATTACCAAAAATGCCTTTTCTTTTAATCCAGAAGACACTCCAGAGCAACTTGGTTTTTCTGCAAAAACAGAAGGAAAGATTGAAGCCCAACGGAGACCAGAAAAGTCGTGATCTGCTGGTGTGTGTTCCTCTCCCCAGGAATGTCCCATCTTTCCCTCTCCCCATGTATATTCATCTCCTAATCCATAACAGCATTCTTTTCTCTCTCCCTCTCTCTCCATCTCATTGGGCCCACCAACATCCAGACTTGCCACCCCTCTCTCCGTTCTCCCTGGTATGTTCTTTTCCTGTACAGAAGCTCTGGTCCCCTTCTGTGTGATCTTTGCCCCCTGTCTGCAGCAGCCTGTCCCTGCAGAGGCAGCTGGAGGCTGGGTGGGCTCAGGGCCTCCGTGTGGTGCCTTGCAGATGACGGTGATGTTGGAGCTGCAGCGTGTGCCCGAGACCTTCAAGGAGCTGCAGGAATTCCTGAAGGAGCAGGAGGAGGTTCTGGTGGCCCAGCTTGAGCAGGTGTCCCAGGAGCTTGTCAAGAAGAGGTGTGAATACAGCTCCAGGGTTTTGGAGAGGGAGTGGCTGCTGGACATGGTGATTGCACAGATCAAGGAGAAGCACGACCAGCCGGTGGTGGAGTTCCTCATGGTGAGGCTGCATCTCCCACTGGGCACTGTGACCCCTGGTGGGACTGGGGACACCCAGCTGGCACCCTCCACACCCTGTGCCTGCTGTGGATCGGGGCCCTGAGGCCAGGGAGGGTTGGGATGAGGTGTGAGGTGACCCCCAGCCCCCTTAATCTGCTTCAAACAGCACTGTAGCTCCCTTGGCAGTGCCAGAGCTCATGTGTGTTTTCTCTTCCAGGATGTTGGCAAAATCCTGAGCAGGTATGAAGCAGGCTTGGTGTCCCTCTCCTGCTGCACAGCTCCTTTGGGCAGAGGTTTGGGAGTGCTGCAGGGACCGGGAGGGAGGTGGTTTTCCCCTCTGAGTATTTGGGATTTCATATGACATTACCAGGAACCAGAGGCCATTGCATCCCTCCTAAAGATGAGGTTCCTGTGCTGATAGCTGGGACACAGCTCCCCTGGGTTGTGTGGCTGCAGGGATTTCCCTGTTTCCCTCCTGGCCCTGGCTGGTGGCTGGGCTCTGAGCTCCTGTCCCTGTTGTTCCCCTCAGCTGTAAGGCAGCCAGGGCCCCGATCCCAGAGCCGGTTTCCCCCAAGCTGCAGAGGAGCGTTGAGAGCCTCTCTGAGATGAGCCAGCGGGTCATGGACATGGTGGCCAAAATCAAAGGTAAAGCTCTGCTGGCTCTGTGCTGTGCTTCCCCTGGGCTTGGCTGGCAGCAGGAAATCCTCACTGCCTGCTGCCTCTGCCTGGGGCTCAGGAGCAAAGTCCCTTCTCCAGATGGGAACCATCACCGAGATGGGCTTTGCTGGAGCTGGGGCTCCACATCTGGCTTGCTGTCCTGGAAAGGTGCCACAGGAGAGACACTCATGCATCTTCCTTTCTTTCTTCCAGTGAACCTGCAGAGTGAGATAGACTGGGAAAGGGGTAAGTTTCTGGGGCTGATGAGCACAACTGAGAAGGAAAACCTTTCCAGGATGCGTTTCCTCTTGTCCTTGGTGCAGAGATAGGCTTACACCACATCTAAACCCAGCATCTGTCTAGAACTGAGTCCTATTGTTGTCACTAGCCTGCTATAAAAATCCAGGTCTGTCCTCGTGCCAGGCAGCACCAGGGATGCTGTCCTGCGACACCAAGCGAGGGCCAGGACAGCAGGAGACTGTGTCAGGCTGTGCCCAGTTAAGTAGAGAGGCTGTACATGTTTTTAGCTGGCATTTAGGCACAATCAGAGGTTATTTTTCGGGTGCTTGGGGCCCACACAATGCAGCATCACTGGGCTGAGGTCTGGCTGGCACCATTTGTGCTGAGGCCGCTCTCTACACTCACAGTTTTTGGGATGATGCACTTGAGCACAGGACAGTCGTGCCTCAGTTTCCCCCCTGCAGCCCTCGGAGGAGTGGGTTTAGCAGAGGGTCTGGGGTGGTGACACTGCACAGTGACACCTGTGCAGCTTTGTGGGATGGCCACGGGATGGCAGCAGAACATTCCTTATGGATGGGCAGCTCTGGTTCTGGAGTTGTCTGGTTGCTCGGCAGAGCAGGGTTCCGAGCTGGGTGAGCACTTGTCACAGGAGCAGGGCCTGGCCTGGCCCCTCTCCTGCCTGGCAGCAGTGCCTCCTTACCCACGGGATACACTGCTCCCCACAGGAGCAATAGCCAGCAGACCTGGGAGCAGGTTTAGCAAAGCCCGTTGTGCCTGTCCCCTGCACGTGGGGACACTGCCTGCCTCAGAGAGCAGCTTTTCACCCTTGTGTCCCAGCACGGCGTCAGTAAGGGTCCCGTGTCCCATGCCACCCGAGGGGACTGCAGGAGTGCCTGTTGTGCTCCCTGGACAGGGTGGAGAGGTGCTAGTTCTCTTCTCAGCAGGCACAGACTGATATTTCTGTCATCCATTAGAGCAGGTGACCCTGGACCCCGAAACAGCGAGTCCTTACCTGATGCTTTCATGGGACCACAAAACCATCTGGCACGAAAACAGAAAACAAAACCTCCCTGACACCTCCAAGAGGTTCACAGGCAGCTTCAGTGCCCTGGGCTCCCAGGGCTTCACGTGTGGGAGGCATTACTGGGAGGTGGAGGTCGGGAAAGGGGGTGACTGTGCCATGGGAGTGGCCCTGGAGTCTGTGCCGAGGAAGGAGTCGCTCAGCCTGGCCATGAAGAAGATCTGGGCCCTGCGACTGGCCTGGGACGGCCAGTACAGAACATTCTGCGTGCCCCCTGTCCGGCTGGCATTCAGGGAAGAGCTCCGGAGAATCCGAGTCCACCTGGACTATGAAGCGGGCCGAGTGACCTTCTACAACGCAGAGAACATGACACAGATCTTGCAGCTTGAGGCCACCTTCACTGAGGAAGTCTTCCCGTATTTTTGGCTCTGGTCAGAAGAAACGCACATCCGGCTGTGTGACTGATAGGGTCGGATGGCAGCTGGGCCCCTGCTGGTGCCCTTGGCTAGCTGAGCAGGGAGGAGCTGTGGGAATGACACAGCATCACACTGCACCGTCCCTGCCTGGGCTGGACTCCCTCTGCAATTTTCTCTATTTCCTCTTGCTGAGTCCTGTGGAGCATTAAAGAAGTGCTGTCCTTCCTGGGGGTGTCTGCGTGCTGATATCCTGGATAGACTCCACAGTGATGGAGTCCTACCTCTTCCTGTGGGCACTGAGGCCACAGAATAATCAGGAGGGAGGAGGGGAGAGGCTCTGATTGTCCATGCCAGCCTTTGGCAGCACTTCATGGCTTGTTGCAGCTGTGTGTGCTGTGCTGTGCTATGCTATGCTGGAGGATGCAACCACCCTGCACAAAGGAGTTCAGGCTGGAGCCATGAGCTGATAATAGCGGTGATAACTGCTCAAAAAGTTTGTAAAAAAGGAAGATGTTCAGGGAGGGAGAGTGGGAGTGAGGGCACACCTGGAAGAGCAGCAGGAGCCAGGGGTGTGATGGGGATCTCTGAGATCTGGGATACACAGGGAAGGAACAAACACTGTCTAAACCAGGAGCATTGTGTGACTGGTGGGTGGCAGGGCCCAGACAGAGGGACACGGGTTGTGGGTCATGTCCTGGAGATCCCCTGGATCCAAAGTGATCAGCTGGAGACAGCAGCCTCCAGAACTACTGGAGAGACGTGGCAGAGGATCTGCCAGGGACTGGAGAGCACAGACCTGTCAATCCTGAGCTGAGGAGAAGCTGCATGTCCTAAAGAGTTTATGTAGAGTAAAAGTGGGGGACTGTCAAGTCTCCCTTCCCCTGCTCGTCTCTCCGTGAACCCCATCCTTGTGGTTCTGGGATGTGCCCTGTTTTTTTTCTCCAGCTGCTCACCAAATGCCACGTAAAGTGGCTTTTGTTCTCATGGAGAGCTCATGTGATGAGAAATTATTTGGGAAGGGCTCTTTGAGGAGAAATGATGTGTGAAGGACTCTTTGTCTCAGCAAGGCCATGCCATCTGCTGAGTTTGTGCCTTTTTATCTTCCCCATTTTCTCCTCACGCCCAGGCTAAAGGGAGACGGCCGGAAACATGGCGACGAATCGGGGCCGCTGTGAGGCGGGAACTACATTCCCCACCCTGCAGCGCAAGGAGCGATAACGCGGAGCGCCTGCTAGGAATGCTGGGAAGTGTAGTCCCCCCCGCGCTGGCGCGCATCCCTCCCACTCCGGACTCGTCGCTTTTCTATTGGTCCAGAGGGACGCCAAGCAACCGCCGTGGGCGGGGCCTGGCGGCGGCGCCGCCGTTCCTACTGGCCAGGGCGCGCGCGGTGGGAGGGGAGGTTTGAAAAAAAACAACCCGGCCCCGCGGGACGCCGCGCGCTGATTGGCTGAGCCGCGGTTTGGCGCCAGCTTTGGAGCGGGCGACGGGTACCGGCTGGGGTCAAAGCACTGCGGCGGCCGCGCTGACGGCAGGGACGGGACGGCTGCGCTGGATTCCCATTCCCACTCCGATGGATCCTACCCCGAACGCTTCGCACCGCCGCCGCCTCCTGCTTCTCTCGCCGGCGTCTCCCGCCTCGCCCGCCGTGGTTAAGGCGCTCTTTCAGGATGAGCTCTCGCCTGTCTCCGATCTGCGCCTCACCATGGAGCAGCTGGGGCGCGGGTGAGTCGGGGCGCGGGGCCCTGCGAGCGCTGGGCCCGGACACCTCCTTTTTCTCATCTCTGTCGTGACCCTCCCCGAAAAAAGCGACGTTTGGAGGGCTGATCCCCCGCTTCTTCCTCCCGTAGGGAGCCCCTTCCTCCTCTCCCCCACCCCTACGAGCTCTCCGGGGCACTTTGTCCCCTTCCAGCACGTTTTTCCCCCTCTCCAAGACGTTTTCCCCCCCCTCCCGNTTCCCGCTCCTCAAAATAACCCCGAACCCCTGGGATGTCTTTATCCGCCTTCTCAAGCTCCAAAGTCCCAGGGACGCCTTTTGACACCCCCCACTTCCCCAGACCCTCCGGAATGTCTTTACTCCCTCCTCGCCATTGCAAGGTCTCAGGAATTAATTTCCTTTCCTATCCCTTCCTCCCTTCCAGAAGCAAGGCCTCGGGGTGCCCATCTGCCCTCACCCCCCAAAAAACAGTGAGGCCTCGTGGATCCCTCCTTGTCCTTTCCCCCCACCCCCAGTGGAGGCCTCGGGGGTCTCTTCATGCCCTTCTCCCCGCAAGATTGAGGCACTGAGGGCTCATTCTGCTTCCTCTCCTCCAGGCCCCCTGCCCACACCTAAAACCGAGGCCTGCAGTTTTCCCAACCCTTCCCCCAAAAACGAGGCCTCCCGGAGCTGTTTCTTCTCCCCACGTCCACCATGAGGCCTCGGTTTTATCCCTCCCACCTTGCAAACTTCCATGCCTCCCTTAGGGTCCTCCACCCCTTCGCTGATTCCTCCCCTCTGTTCTCTCCTCCTGCCCCCATCCCACATGGATCCACGCTCTGGGACAACTTCCCCCGGCCCTGGTTTTGCTCTGGGCATCCCCTTCCCTCCTGAGCCATTCCCTGGGCTCCCCTCTCCCACAAATACCTCTGTGTCCCTTCCATGTCCTTCCATCCTGGCCCTGTTCCTGCACTCTTGTCCTCTCTGCTCTGCAGCTCCTGTCCTGTCCCCACAACTCCAGCCACAGCTGCTCTCTTAACTCCTCTAATCCCATTATTCCCACAGTTTCTCCCTTGTGTGGCTCCTGTTTTGTCCTGGCCCACTCAGGTCTCAATGGGTTTTGGTTGTTGATTTTCTGGCATTCTCGTTTCTGCAACCACCTGCTTTATGGTCCTTCCCTCCTTCAGATTCCTGAGATTCCTGCAAACCATTGGCAGTGCCCCCCGTGGAAATGATTCAGCCCTTTGATTTTGTAGCCCTGGCTACATTTTTTTTAATTAACCACATGCTGGAACCTCACTCAAGTAGCTTTTTCCCATGTATGTGTGGCACTCCATATGATTTTCTTCTCTCTCAGCATTGAGATTTAGCAGATAAAACAAAAATTTGGGAGGTAACTATTTATCAAAATGGGTTTGAATTAGGAATTTGTCAATTTTCTCTATGCAAAACCTGAATTAAAGGAGTGGCTACCAAAGAGAGGGTTGCAGTTCCAGGAAGGATAACTGGGCTCTGATAGAAATCCAGGAGATGCCCACCTGTGCTGTACCTACCTGCAGTGTTTTATTTCTTTTAAAACAAATCCCAAATTTCCTTTGCAGGCAGTGTGAAAACCTGGACCAAGACATGGGAACCAAAAATGGATTACACAGATCAGCATCTTCAGAGTCCACAGACTCAGGTGGGGCTTCCTCACTTGCTAAATTATGGTTAACAATTGGAAAGCAGTGAGCTTTTACATGGCACCCAGGGTTTGGAGAGGAAACTGTCCCTGCTTGAATCCCATGGTTTGGGCTGTGGATGTGTTTTTGGGTTTTTTGGTTTAATTGTCCTGAAGACTGTGAGCAGTAGAGAGGGAAAACGTGTCCTCACTGTGTTTTCCCTCTTTAAACCTAAACTGTGCCAGGGAGTGGCTCTGTCCTGTGTTTTCCTGTTAGCAAGAGCTGGTTGATCATCTGAAACACCTCAGTTCTGGTGCTTCCTGGGAGGATTTCCTGTTTTTCACATGAGATGTTTCATCAGTGAATATGAAATAAGCTCTCACCCCATAACTTGTAGATTCCCTCTGGTGCTTCATTGCTGCAGCTCAGGGAAATCACTGCATTGGGATTTATGCCCCATTTTGAGGGCACTTTCAGCCTAAAAAAGAACTTTATGAGGTGCTAAAGGACGAGTACAGCTCACAAACCACAGAGCAGAACAGAGCAACAAGCCTTGCTAAATCCTCACTTTCTGTGGCTGCTCAGGAATCCCTGTTGGAGGGACTTGGGATGTGTCTGTGCTGAAATGCTCTGGGGCTGTCAAGTTGTGCTTGGTTTGTTCTTCTGAAGTGCTTTCTGTTCATTCCAGGACATTCAGAAGGGCTTTTCACTGCTTTTTCTCAGAATGAGCCCAAAATTTCTTTGTAGAAAGGGGGGTAATGAAAAAGCCAAAACCCTAGAGGACTAAATTGTTTATTAAGATGTGTGGTGGATAAAGAGTATTCCATGCTGAGTGCCAGCACTCTGTTTGATATGGCAGCCCAGGCAGGGCTTGGGGGGCTTTTTTGAATTATCCCTGCTTTTCCCCAAGCCCTGGCACCTGATAATCCATGGCTAAACCCCCAGTGGGGAGTGGCTGTAACTTTTATTTATGCTGCACCGAGGTGAGGCTGCAGATTGGACTTAGCACATGAATTTCCTGGGTCTTTCTGTGGAAATCTGTAGCAGATTAAATAAAAATAGCTATAAATCTGTGTCTCCTCTGCAGGTTTGGCTCTGGATTCTCCTGGGCCTGCGACCTCACACGACACCATGGAGGACACGTGAGTACCCCAGGCTGGTGGAATCATTAACAAATGTGGAGTCATTAACAAACCTGGGCAGGGTTTTGCTCTGCTGGCACGTGTGCTCTGGGGCTTCCCTGCTGCACCTCTCCATGTGCTCCACAGCTGGAATGCTGGGATTGGCCCTGCCCATGCCCAGGGCCCTGCAGTGCTGGCTCTGAGCAATGCCAACCACATGGCACTGGCTGGGGCTGCACCAAAGTCTACCTTAATTTCATTTTTTAACACTTCATTTAAATCTGTGCCTTAAAAACCACAGAATCATTTAATTTGGGAAAGACCTCTAAGACCTTCAAGTCCAACCTTTGATCTTTTGCTTTTAGGTTAGAGAAAGCAATCAAATCCAGCAGGCTGAAGTAAGTATAATTCTATTTTAAATTCTTCCACAGTGTCTCTTTTTAATTATGGTGATTTCTACTCATGTCAGTGTCTTTTAAAGCAAAATATTGAAATAAATTCTGTTTCTTTTTTGTTGTAGCCTTCGAATACCTTTCAGAAGAATCCATTCCCTACCAGTAAGTGAGAGTGGGATTGATGTTTTATACATGTTAAAGGATTTAGCGTGGTTTTAGTTGAATACTTGTTAATTTTCTGGCTTCAACACCAGCTGCTGGGGTGCTTAATGTCAAAATTGCAGTTTGCAAATTCCCAATCTCACTTAATTTAGTGTGAAATTTCTGTGATGTGGCTCCATCACTGGTGCACTGAAGCATTCTGCTGCCTGTACCAAGATTCCTGCACAGGGTGTGCAAAATTTGAAGTCAGAGACTTTCCAGTCTTTATTAAGTGCTTGAAATGTGCTTGTGCAAGGACTGATGTGCAACCCTGAGCTGCTCCTTTTGTGTTTTAGCAAAACCTGCTGGGCTCCAGCCCTGCTCTGAAGAGAAACCACTCTGACTCTATGGACACTGATGCTTTCCAGCCTTTGGAACAGGATGAAAACAAGGAGAATGTAAGTGCTGTTTCCTGTTGCCTGTGATGATCCAGCGAGGGAGAGCTGCAGTAGCACATCCCTGCACAGGGAATGTGATGGGAGAGGCTTCAACTACTCCCTGCCAGCTGTTCTTCACACACAACCACCTTTAGCTCCATTTTTCTGAAGGGAACTTGCAGCTCTGTTTATAGTGGCTGCAAAATGTTGGGAGGTTAATGAAAATTGGGAAGATTGTGCCCAGTTCTGTCTTTGTGCCACTGACCCTGACTCCTTTCTGGCTGTGGCAAAGGAAAATCTGGTTCCTCTTGGATTCAGTGTCCTGGGTCTGACCTGGCTGCTGGGAATCCTCTGGGGGATGAGGTGTCAGGACACAGCCTTGGCTGCCTCCAAGAATGATTTATTCTGCAGAGAATTGACTGACAGGAATAGAAAAGCCCTGAAGCCTGTAGGTGATGCCAAGAGCATAAATGCTGGATTATGTTAGATGAAACACTCCTGTGACATCTTCAATTTGAAAACATTCACCTTTAGACTATTCCTGGTGGCAAGAGGGAGCTTGAATCCATATTGTCAGGCAGCTTAAAAAAATTTGAAAATATTAAAGTACCCAAACAACTCAACACAGTTTGTAGTTTTGGTAAAATGATAGTTTTGCTATTTTTTATTTCAGGAATCATTTGAGTTTAAGAAGCCAACTAAACCAGCTTCTCGTGGCTTCCGTGATGGAAGGGGTGTTGGAGCAAGGCAAAATTCATCTCCAGCTCAGGTAGTTGGTTCTTTTCAAGTAGTTCTCACCTAATGCTCTGAGATGAAAATAACTATATCAGGATTCTAAAGCGGTGGAGTCAGGTGGCAAACAGAAAAACTTAGTTATCTACCAGATAAGAAAATTCTTCTCACCTTTGGCTCGTGAGAAATTTGAAGCATTGTTCTGGGGAAGATGAGTCAGCACAGAGCTGAGGTTCTGCTCAGTAACTGAAGGGAGTGTGGACGTTTGGTGTGGGATTGAAATGATCAGTAAATTGATACTTAATGTTCAGGATGATAAAATGATATAAATGCAGCTGGATTTTCTGTCCAGATGTGACACCCAGGGAGAAAATTCACTTCATTCCTACCCTGTTGTTTAGAAAAAGCAGATGGGAAATCACTGTACAGAAATGGAGCTGGGGGCCAAGTGTTGTCTCTGCTCCCTGGATCCAGCAGCCCTTTATCCTGCTGATTCCTGCCTGTGCTGCAGCTCAGGGCTGGGAATAACCACGGTGCTCCCTGTACTACAGAGAGCCGTGGCAGCCCTTCCCTGGCTCCAGCATCCTGCAGGGAGCAGAGGGAATGCTGTTAAAACTCCTGTTTCCTCTCAGCTGCCCATGGGGGAAACAACCTTGGGGGAACAGGAGAACTCCAGGGCAGCCTTCCTGCAGCAGCATTCCCTGCCCTCCTCGGAGAGCGAGGATGATGATGGCTTCCTGGAGCTGCTGGATGACCAGGACTTGAAGGTGTGTGCTCAGGGAATAGGGTGGAGATCCCCAAAATCAGCTCTGCCAGAGGTGTCTGGTGTGCTCTGGGTGCTCAAACTGCACCATGCTGGATTTTTGGGAATCACAGAATGCCAGACTGGTCTGGGTTGGAAGGGCCCTTAAAGCCCATCCAGTTCTGAAACCCTGCTTTGGGCAGGGACATCTCCCACAAGGAGATTATGTCTCATCTTTTCTAACTCACACTGGGGGGTGTCTTTATCTTATAAGTGCTTGTTCCTAGTGCAGCCATTGGGATTTGTTTGGGGTGTGAACAAGTGAATTATTTTTAGTTTGAGAACTGAGGGAATTATTTGAACAGTTGGCATTTTTCTTTGGAGTCTTCCTGAAAAAGTCAGAGGTGATTGCTTTGAGTCACTTAAATACAAAACTGTTTCCAAGGGAATTTGAAATGCTTAAAGCCCTGGAGGCTCATCTTTGTTAATCAATCAATGAATTGATAAACTCATTTCTCCAAAATGGCTCAGCTCAGTTCCATTATTTCCCTAAGAATTGAACTGATAATGGAGTTAAGTCCCTGTAGCTGCTCTGGCAGCTGAATCCAGCTGGAATATGTGCCTGGGCCATGCAGGAGCTGTCTCTACAGTGATGAGATGGATGAGCATGTGCTTCCCTCTCTCCCCAGAACGACGAGGAGATGCCCTCAGACGTGTCCAGCCTCTGGACGGCACCGCTGGTCATGAGGAGAGCAGAGAATCGGGTGAGTGTCCCCACACAGGGACAGGCACTGGCCTGGCAGCTGGGACAGGTGATCCACTGTCTCCTGCAACCCTCAGAGCAGCAGAACAAGCCCTGGCAGGACTTCTCCCTGCAGAATTCCCTTATCTCTAGAGCAGTTCACCTGGCAGACTTTGTCAGTGTGGAACAATTGGCGTTTATTGGTGTCAAATTTCTTCTTGCACTTCATAAATGTGAGAAGGTTTTGCCTTCCCTTATCAGAATCTTGGCATATCTGGAATCCTGTGACCTGATCCTCTGATAACAGGCTGGGAAGGGAGTTTAGACTCCAGCAGAAAGCTCCTTAATCTGCTGATTAATTGCCTGCTAATTGGTGTAGAGCACTTTGCTGGCTCTTTATCTTACTTCTGATGCTCCAAGCTCCACCAGTACCAAGTGTTACTGGAAATGTAAAGCCTGGATAATTCAGATTAACAGCCCCCTGTTGCTGTGGAGTGGTGGTGCCTTAAATGAGGCCAAGTTTGAAATAATCTGAAAGCCTGAATTGTGTTTATTTTCCTTTATAAATCTTTGCTGGACAACTCAACTCCTCTTCTCCGTCACAGGCCAAGAGGTGCAGGTTGTTTGGCTCTTCATCCATGTCAAGCATTGCAGGAAGAACCACCCAGAAAAGGATGGAGAGATCCCAGGAGGAGAATTCTCCAGGGAAAAGCAAGAAGAGGAAAAGCCTGCCCGGAACTTCTGAGGACTCCACGGTTGGTGGCTCAGCCTTCAGTTTGTGCCAGAATTGATGGGGGGAGAGGCAGAGCTGGGGTCTGGTTTGTGAAGGTTGCTGGGAGCTTTTCCAGGTGGATTGTTGGGGCAGCAGTTCCACAGTCCTGAAGCTGAGGGGGCAGTTCAGGGCTTGGGAGTGCACTGCAAGCTGTCAGCTGTGGGACACAGGGACTGGGACGTGTCTGCCCTCGGTGCTCATGGATCTCTCACCTGTGTCCTGCAGTGTCTGAAGCTGGTGAGGACCCAGCCTTCCACAGCAGAGATTGAGAGCATTTTGGACAATGACCAGAGGGACCTTATCGGGGACTTCTCCAAGGTAATTGCAGAGATTCCATGGCCAAGTGTTGAATGAATTGTTTTAAGGGCTTCTCTTGGTGGAGATGTCTCAAACCAGCCCAGGAAAACATTCCCTTTATAGAGGCTTTTCTGTTCCCTCATAAACCTGCCTTGCTTCTTTGCACTTGATCTTGGAGGTCTTTGCCATCCTTAAAAATTCTGTGATCTTCAAACAACGAGGAGAGGCGTTGGTGAGAAGGGGATGTCCAGCTTAGACACAAAGTGATCAATTTGTGGTTAAAGCTCTATAAAATCCCTCTAGTGTAGGGGAAAACATAAATTCCATGCCTAATTTTAGCATTCCTAGGAGTTTTATCTCCTGCAGAGATTCTGGCCAGCAGAGTATCTATTAGAGAGTGAACTGCTGGGTGCTGTAACCCATGTGATTCACAGCTGGAATTTTCTCAATCCTGTCTCTTCCAGAGTTATTTATTTGACACTGTCGATGGGAAACATCAGGATTTAAAATACATCGACTCAGAAATGGTGAGTGCTCCAAGGGAGCCAGAAAAATTCTTTAGTAGGGGTTGGGGAGCAACACAGAAATGGCCTGAAACTACTGAACTGTTTTTTTGTGGTCTGTTTCCTCAGATTGTGTCTGTACTGACTGGGAAGTTTGAGAGCTTCATCAAGCAGTGTGTGATAATTGACTGTAGATACCCCTATGAGTATGAAGGGGGGCACATCAAGGTAAGTTGGCCCCACAGGAGCAGTGCAGGTGGTCTGAAACTGCAGCCTGGGGTCAGTTGGATCCCTGTGAGGCTGATTTTTGTCCAAAGCCCTGTAGATATATTTTTCCTGAGGGGATCCTGTCGCGCTCAGCCATTGCCTGGGTTTGGACACTGAGCTCACGTGTGGGTCATGAAGTGACTGTCCCCTCAGAAGAGGGGACATTGTGCTCTCTGTGAGCAGAGGAGGGGCCTGTGGCCTTCAGGGTGACAGAGGTTGCAGAGCAGCATGTGACACTCAATGTCAGGAAGCTAAAACTGGGATGTTAAACTTCATTTCAATAACAGACTTCAAAGAACAAATGACTATGTAAAATGTAACCAGGGACAGGTCACCCAGACACACTGTGCCTAAAGGGGCTCCAGGAGAGCTGGAGAGGGACTGGGGACAAGGGATGGGGGGACAGGGCACAGGGAATGGCAGGGACGAGAGGGCAGGGATAGGTGGGATAGGGAGAAGGAATTCCTGGCTGAGGAATCACACAGAGCCAGTTCCAGACTGTTGGGAGAGGGCTCCAGAGCTCCTCCAGCAAACCCAGATGAGGAATTGGCTCCCAATGAAGTGAGATGAGTTTGTGGCTGTTCCCTTGCACTCACTGCTCGGCCTGTGCCCTTCCAGGGTGCCATAAACCTGCACATGGAAGAGGAGGTGGAAAACTTCCTGCTGAAGAAGCCGATCCAGCCGTCGGAGAACAAGCGGGTGATCGTGGTGTTCCACTGCGAGTTCTCCTCGGAGCGGGGCCCTCGCATGTGAGCTCCTGTCCCTCAGGGATTCCCTCAGCACTGGGAGCAGAGAGGGTGGTGTGACTCCAGTGGCTGTGCACGTGGTTGTCACCTCTGGCAGCGTTTGGCACAGCCTGGGCTGTAAGGAGCTGTGCTGAGACTGGGCTCAAGCACTGTAATGTTACAGGGGAAAGGAAAAGCCTCTGAACTGTGGCTGTGGGGCTCCTCAGCCTCTCTCTGCCAGGCAGCTCCAGCACCCCCATTGAGGGATGGAGGGTTTGGGGTGCAGGTTTGGGAGTTATTGGTTGGATGTGGGATTTAACACAGGATTTTCCCCACTGCAGGTGCCGCTTTGTGAGGGAGCAGGACAGGCTGAGCAATGAATACCCCAACCTGCACTACCCAGAGCTCTATGTGCTCAAAGGGGGCTACAAGGATTTCTTCTCAAGGTGCCAGGTGAGTAATGTGGATTCCTCATTCCTGGCAGTGTCCAAGACCAGGTGAGACAGGACTTGGAGCAGCCTGGGAGAGTGGAAGGTGTCCTTGCCCATGGCAGGGGGCGGAACAAGATCTTTTAGGTCCTTCCAACCCAAGCCTTTTTGTGGTCTCTTTAACACTCAGAAGAATTAATAGATAAATAATATTAATTTATTCCTACTCAGACTTCTCTTTGGGGCAGAGTGGTTTGGCTGGGGGGCTTTTCCTGCTCTGTCTGTCTGTGGGCTGTTCCCAGAGCAGCTCAGCCTGTTCCTGTCTCTGAGCTGTCTTCCTGCAATAGCTGAAGGACTTTACCACTTGTCTCAAGAGTAAAATAGAAGTTGTTTCTGCACCTTTAGAACAAGCTGTCATTCAGAGAAAGGATGTTAGTCTGCTCAGGTAGGGGAGAAGACAAGGCTTGACAAGAATTGCTGGATAGTAAATGGATACCTGAGGTCTTGTACAAAAAATTGAAAACCTGAACTTGGAGTTTGCAGCATCTAATTGAGACAAGGAAACTAAAATCCCCAGCTCTTCCCAGCACTTCAGGGCTGGGATTTCTGTTGTCCCTTGCTCCTGCAGCATTTCCACAGTCCCAATGCTGCTGGGATCTGTCTTTCTGCTCTGACACAAATCTCAGGGCCTCAGGCCCCCACACTCCAATCATCCCTTAGGAGATGGGAGATACCTGGCCTGTCTGTGGCCAGCTGGATGGGGCTGTCAGCTTCCCCGTGGGATGTCGGCTCTCCCAGCGTTCGGAGTTGTTTGCAGCCAGTGCTCCCCAGGGTTTTGGCTCCCTTGCGATCTGCTGGCTGCCCTGGGCTGAGGCACACCCGTCAATTTTGGGTTGTCCTTAGGAGGGGGGACAGAGGCCTCCAGGTGGCAGCACGGGACAGCCAACAGCGGCTCCCTGGGAGCCGGGAGCTGTCCCGAGGCTCGAAGATCATGGAATGCTCTGAGCTGCAGGGGGGCCGCAGTGATCACTGCGGAGCATGATCAGCTCCATGCTCCCACCAACTGAGCTGGAACATCCTTCCAGTGTGTGCCATTGCAAGGTGAACTCTAAACCAGCTCAGCCTGTGTGTTGATTGCTAAGAAATTTGGTATGAGAGCCCTCAACACAAAGCCCTTGTTTTGGTGCCTGTAACAAGAGCATCCCTGAGCTGTGTGTGCATGTCAGGGAACCGGGAGCAGGGGTTTGGTCCCTGTTTGTTCAGTGGGATCAGCACCCTGGTGGCACTGAGGTGACCCCAGCTCCTGTTTCCCCAGAGCTTCTGCGAGCCCCAGAGCTACCGCCCAATGCACCACAAGGACTTCAAGGAGGACCTGAAGAGGTTCCGCACCAAGAGCCGCACCTGGGCTGGAGAGAAGAGCAAGAGGGAGATGTACAGTCGGCTCAAGAAGCTCTGAGGACTGCAGGGCCCTGACAGGACTGCCCAGCCTGGGGGCTGCAGTGGGAGAACCACGTGTTCCTGCGCTCACAATCCCTGTGCTCTGCTCCCTGGGATCACCTGGACCTTGGCCCCCAACGAGCCGGATGCCGGCTGGGAGCCACCTTGGAATTCTTTTGGTTACGTTGCTTCGAGAAAATGTTGTGGCTTCTTGTGTTGTGTGACACCCCAAAGCACCCAGGGAGGGTGGGGACAGCCTCGTGCAGCTGGGCGCGGTGGTGTCAGCACTGCCAGGGAATTGTAGTGCCTGTTAATTTTTTAAATGCTTAATTTTATTTAAATACAGTCAAATGAAGCCAACAGTGCTGCGGTTGGATCATCTGGATTGTACTTAAACTTTGGTTCTGCTGCAGGGTGACCTGCTGGGGGGGATTGGAGGGGTCATTATTTTTCTCAGCTGCAGTTTTGATTCTGTGTATTGTGATGGGGAAGGAAAATGGGAAATAGCCCCTGATGGCTCAAGATTCCCATGTGGGAAGGGCTGTGGGAAGCCTTGGGAGCCCATCTAAGGGGAAAGTGCTTGTTGTTCATAAACATCACCTTCACCTCGTTTACTTACTCCAGGCTGTTTTATTTCATTGTTTGTGTTGGTTCTGGAGGAGTTGGTGTTTCAGTGGAGGCAGAGTTTTTGGGAGCTGAGGGGGTACAGCAGTTGGGGGATCCCAGGATTCGCAGTGGTGTCACTGCTGCCTCTGAGCTGTGAGTTGTTCCCCTTATTTTGAAACATTGCAGAGCAGACCCAGGCCGTGAGGGATCCCAGGAAGCTGCTCTGGCACTGCTGAGGGTGGGCTGTGGCCACCTGCTGGGAAAGGCAGGAGGTGGAATTAATCCATGAGGGAAGCAGAACTTCCTTGGCTGTGCTGGACCCCCCAGCTGAGGAAGTTCTGTAGCCCCAAACTGGTTTGGTGCTAGGTTTGGGGTCACTTGAGCCCCATCTTCCTCACACCGACTTCCAGGTGAAAACTGGTTCTCCTGGGAAGCTCCAAGTGCCTGGGAGCTTCCTGGTTTGCTCTGTTGTATCCATGTGAAAAGTACTGAAATGTGGAATTTTAACTTGCTTTTTTTTCTTTGGGAACCTATTTCTTAAAACCTGCTGTTAATCCTTTTGCTCCCAAGAGGATTAAACTTGGAATTCTTTCTTGCTGTTAAAAAAACTGTAATTTTGCTGTTTTCCCTCAAAGCTGAATCCTTTGAATGGGGACTTGATGAAATGTTAAATCAAACGTGATGGTTACAAATTTCCCCCATTGCCTTGGGCAGGGCTGAGCTCTAGGAAGGGGGTGTGGGGTGGAGAGTTGGGAAAAGGCACAGGCAGTGACCTGAGTGACCCAAACTGCTGGGTTTTGGTGCAGCCCCAGCTCAGCACCACAAGGGCCAGGCAGGATCTCAGTCCCACTCTGCAATCCAACATTACTCCATGGGAATGTTTTCACTCCTCCTCTGTGTCCAAAAAAAGCAGATGGAGACTGGCCTGGGGCAGGACTCTCCTTTCCAAGGTCACTCAGCTGAAACAAAACCATTGCAGCAATCCCTGGTTTACAGCTGCATTTCCCCTAAATTGTGTTATCCACACTCCCTGGTCATCAGCTGAGGGGTGAGTGATGTGGCTGAGTCTCAGCAGTGCTGGGGAGGAGCCCTGTGCAGCGATTAGGAATGTCTGAAGCCCCAGACCCACCCCTGCCCCAGCCCACCTCATTCTGTGTGCTGGGAGTCCTGAGAGAGGGAGAGGGATCTAAATAAGATCCAAACTATCATCTCAAAACTAAGAGACTGCTGTGAGCACAGGGACTAAAGTCCTGCCAATCCAAGCTGGTGCCTCCACCTGTCCTTGCAGCAGGACAGGGATGAGCTGTTTGCTGTCACTGCTGTGGCAGAGGAACCCCAGGCTGGTGCTTGCTGCTTTTTGGGCCTTTCCTTGTTCCTTTCAGCGCAGCTGTGGGTGCCCCTGGATCTCTGGAAGTGTCCAAGGCCAGGACAGGGCTTGGAGGAGCCTGGGACAGAGGGAGGTGTCCCTGCCATGGCACTGGTTGAGCTTTAAGAGCCTCTGAACCCAAATCATTCTGGGATTCCACAATCAGGGCTTCAGACCTGTGTTCCCCTCCCTCCATCGATGCTGTGGGCAGTCACAGCTGGATTTTGGCTGAGCATCTTGCTCTGAGCTGGAGTTTTTTGCAGGGTGCTGTTGTGTTGAGGATGTGACGAGCAGGTGGCCAACAATGGGGTCAGATTTAAAAGCTTCCCTGGAAATCCAGCCAGCCCTGTGCCTCCAAAGCCATGGGAGGCTGGAGCAGAGAATGGGGTGGGATTTCTTTCCCCCTTCCCCCCATCTGTCACCCTGAAAACTGATGTTGCAAGCAGCTTCAACCTTCCTCAGCTTCACCCCCAGCTCCTGAATGCTGCAGAGCTTGTTGTTTCCTCCCACAATGCATTCCCTTTGTCCCCTAAAGCATTCTCATATTCTGTCCATGGAGCTAATAAAGACCAACTGCAAAGGGCCAGCTGTCCCCCTATGCCAGCAGCTCCTGGAGTCCTTGAATTCCTGATTTTTAGCCCCAAATTCTTCCAAAATTCTCCCATTTTCCTGAATTTTAGCCACAACTTCTTCGGAAATGTCCCAAAATTCTCCCTTTGTCCTGATTTTTAGTGCCAAATTCCCAATTTTTACCCCAAATTCTTCCAAAATTCTCCCATTTTCCTGAATTTTAGCCACAACTTCTTCGGAAATGTCCCAAAATTCTCCCTTTGTCCTGATTTTTAGTGCCAAATTCCCAATTTTTACCCCAAATTCTTCCAAAATTCTCCCATTATCCTGGATTTTAGCCAGTAGGTGTTGGACAGCTTTCCAGGGCTGCATCAATGATGTTCAGGCCCCCTTAGGAAGAGGCAAAAGGTGCTTTTAGTAATGAACAGGCAATTCCCTAGTCTTAAATCCTTTTGCATCTTTTCAAACAAACCTTGTGTCTTTGATTTTCTGCCTCCTTTGTGTTCATTGTGCAACAAAGATTCTTTCTTCAATCCTGTTCCCAAATCCCTGTTCCTGCCCTACACGTGCCCAGCCCCTGTGAATCCCAAAACTGGAACTGTTTGGTAATGATTTGTGCAGTGAAGCTGCCCCACCTAAGGCTGTGCTGGGCCAGGAGGGATTATCCTTGCTGGAGGAAGAAAGTAGAGTAAGAACCACAAGACAGTAAAGCAGGACCACTGCTTTCGGCTGAGGTTCAAACCAGGTAAAATTCACTAAAATTCCAGAAGAAGCCAAGCCCCAACAGGTGTGGCAGGCTGCCAGGCAGTGCATGGGAGAGTAAAAATTATTTTAAAAAACCAAAAAACAATGAAAGAAAACACAACCACAATTTTTCAAACCATAGGTGAAAATATTAAAGAAGTAGGGCAAAAAACCAGAAAACAATTAAACAGCCCCTGAAAACCAACATAATCTACTGCAACACCCAGCATAATCTAGTGCAAAAAGAAGTAATAAGGGAAGCTCTACATAGAAATTAATCTGTTCCAATTAACCCCACCACCACCAAGCCCTGGCTGTCTCACCTTGGCGTCCCACGCCGAAGGCCCTTCCCTGGTGGCAGCGAGGCCCCCTGGGCAAATGAAGCTGGGCATGGCAAGCAGTGGCCAAAGAGGCTGCACCCCTGCTTACAGGGGGCTGCAGCTGCTGCCTGCTCTCAGGTCATCTGCCTGAGTGTCTCTCCTGCCCCTCAGCAAAACTCTCAGGTCCTGCTTTTTACCTTAGTAAAATACAGGATACTTCGTCTTGAATTGCACAAAATATGCACAGGAAATTAAATTCACCTCAGAATTCACCTCAGATTTTGCCCTAAAACAGCCGTTTTTAACCCAATAGTCTATGTGTGATTTTCCCTTAAAACATCCTTCATGAGCTAATTCAGCTTTTCCCTACAAGAACTGCATTTGGTCCCTCAAA
>VXBI01006274.1:0-13694 GCA_013397375.1 Toxostoma redivivum
TTAAAAGATCTTGTAGCAGCTGGTTTTACCTCCATGTTGCTCACTTTTATCTGGTACCTAGAAGTGTTGCAGAACTCTCTGTACTTTAGATAAGATTTAATAAACAACCAAATCCAAACATGAGAAATTTGTCTCCTTCGTGTTTTTAATCCTGACTCTGAGTGAAGACAGAAGAAACTTCAGACAAGCCACTAATTAAGTGGTGCAGATACCACGCTTACACTGCATTATGGTGGTGAGTGATTTCCTAGGGATTTGTGTTGGGGCTGGTGCTGCAGAATGGACAGTGGGACCAAGGCTGGTGATGGCACTGAGCTGTTGGTGTGGTCAGCAGTGCAGGGAAGGGATCCTTGACAGGCTGGGCAAGTGGGACCCTGCAAACCTTGTGAAACCTCAGCAAGGCCAAATGTACTCCCTGTGCGTGGACCAGGGCAATCCCTGAGCAAATGTTATCCTGAATGAGTAATTCAGGCTTGTGTGGCCTCTGGGGTTGTGGTAGAAGCTCTTTTTCCACCTGTGCCCAGGACACAGATGTGTCAAATTCAACCCAGTGAAGAGGATGAGGGCAGTCATGCTTTGGGTCATACCTTGTAGTCAAAGTAAAAGCAGCTGATGTGTCCTCAAGTCACCTCAGTGCTGCTGGTTTATTGCTGAAGGCTCACAGATGAAGTCAAATGCAGAATGGTTGCCAAGGACAGCATGTCATTTTGAATATATGAAATTATAGAAGAACTGTATTGCAAGCCTGTTCCTGCAGCTTGTCCTTACATAAAACACAAGAAGTCTCACAGCAGTGAAAACCTGTACGTCTGAGCTTGGTGGGTAGCATTCGCAGCCTGCTGAGTCAGTATGAAAGACTAGAAATGCTGTCAATTTTCTTTGAAGATGAGCTAAAACAGAGGCTTCCAATGCGAAATGCTTTGTAAAATTTGTTTTCTTCTTCTGTTGTGAATAAAATAATTTGCTACTGCAGGGCTGTTCTTGAGTATGGCACAGCTATAGTGTTTCATAGAGAATGGCTTTTCTTTGAGGCAAGAGGGACTATTGTTTCTGGAACTTCCTTCCCCTCAGAAGCAAAAGAAATTTCATTAACTAGAACCTTTTTACATCTTATTTGCAGTGCTGTGTTCCAACTCTTGTCCCTGTAATCTTAATTTATAAATCACCTTTCGCATTTCCAAAACTTTATGTGGTTTGTAAATTTGCAGAGCAGATCATACCATAAATGAAATGTAGGTTACTCTGTATACTAAAGCAATATTATCAAGACAAGGAAGTGTAAGTGGTTTTAAAACCTGGTAATCAATAATACATTAATTTCTGGACTTCTGCAAGAATGTAAGTGATTGATTAATCTTGTAATAAATACTCGGTAGTGATTTACTGTCTCACCATAAAACAGGAACACGACAGAGTTTGGTGCCACTTTATCTTGGTACTAAAGGAAAACAAGGAAACAGAAATGTTAAGAGATTTGAGGTGTCACGTGTGTCACCTCAGGATGGGACAAAATGAGAGGATTGTACCTTTCTAGGTCAGATTCCAGTTGCAAATGTGCTAAAGGCTGGAAGGAAAGAACTTCATGGAGTTAATGAGGGAGGGTATTCTTTTCTTTTCTTTTCTTTTCTTTTCTTTTCTTTTCTTTTCTTTTCTTTTCTTTTCTTTTCTTTTCTTTTCTTTTCTTTTCTTTTCTTTTCTTTTCTTTTCTTTTCTTTTCTTTTCTTTTCTTTTCTTTTCTTTTCTTTTCTTTTCTTTTCTTTTCTTTTCTTTTCTTTTCTTTTCTTTTCTTTTCTTTTCTTTTCTTTTCTTTTCTTTTCTTTTCTTTTCTTTTCTTTTCTTTTCTTTTCTTTTCTTTTCTTTTCTTTTCTTTTCTTTTCTTTTCTTTTCTTTTCTTTTCTTTTCTTTTCTTTTCTTTTCTTTTCTTTTCTTTTCTTTTCTTTTCTTTTCTTTTCTTTTCTTTTCTTTTCTTTTCTTTTCTTTTCTTTTCTTTTCTTTTCTTTTCTTTTCTTTTCTTTTCTTTTCTTTTCTTTTCTTTTCTTTTCTTTTCTTTTCTTTTCTTTTCTTTTCTTTTCTTTTCTTTTCTTTTCTTTTCTTTTCTTTTCTTTTCTTTTCTTTTCTTTTCTTTTCTTTTCTTTTCTTTTCTTTTCTTTTCTTTTCTTTTCTTTTCTTTTCTTTTCTTTTCTTTTCTTTTCTTTTCTTTTCTTTTCTTTTCTTTTCTTTTCTTTTCTTTTCTTTTCTTTTCTTTTCTTTTCTTTCTTTTTTCTTTTAATTTTCTCTTTTTCCTTTTTCTTTTTCTTTTTCTTTTTTTTTCTTTTTCCTTCTCTTTTTCTTTTTTTCTTTCATTCTTTTCCTTTTTTCTTTGTCTTCATTCTTTTTATTTGTCTTCAATCTATATATTTGCTTCCTTGAGCAAAACCAGTTAGATAAAAGAATATAAAAGAGATAAAAATTTGCTTACCAGAGGGGGAGTTGTGTGAGTTGAAGCAAATTAAGTGAGTTAAAATTGAGCAGCTCTTCTAGACCCTAACTTCTATGTAAACAATATTGATGGCTTTTGATTCATCTTGTTCTATATGCTTTTAATCTGTGAGAAATTGCAGATTGATACTAGTCCACACACAGCCTAGAGACCAGTAATTTACCATCAAAATAATTTTATGCTGTTAAAATTAGGGAAATTATGTTGTTAAAACTGGGGGAAAAGATTGAAAAGTACAAACTTTCCCCCCCATCCACTCCCAATTTTATTCATCTCTCTATGGCTGAAATAAGTGTCCAGGTGAAAAACACAGCATTCTTTTCCTTATATTATGCCATAACATATTTGATATTTCTGCACATAGTGCATGTACTTTGGAGAGCAATCTTGGCATTGCTGTTCCTATATTACAAAGGCTCTGACCTCGCCTACCATATAAAACAGAGCAATAAAAGCTGGGAACAAAATGTCTGAATAAATAACAGGCAGTTCTGTCCCATGAGAAATGAAGGTTGGGCTGCAGCTGTCTGGGAATGCTACTGTTTGTGGAGTCCTGCTCCTTCTTCTGAAGCGAAAGACTTCTTGGGCTATTCCAGAAAAGCAGGCAGATGGAGAGGTTGCTGAAAACTCCTGAGTTTAGAAACAGTAAATTTTCAAGAGGATGGCGTTGCTCCAAGCACTGCCAGTCCTGGTTGGGATTTGGGAGCAGCTGGGTGTAGCGCAGTCTCCCCAGGGCCTCCTTCTTTTATGGCTTCTCTCACTGTCCACGTGCAATGCTCACAGCTGACAGACTGGCCCCAGAACACTGATGAGGATCAAGGTGGTGGGAAAAGAGCTAGATAAATGTCATTGCTCTTTGGACACAGTGGAGATGGGAGCCCAGGTATGGCTTGGAGCATGGCACGTATGCATGACCAGATGTGGGTGACCCAACTTACCCTTCCCCCCAAGCACAAGCAGAGCTCTTTTTTTCTCATCCAAGAAGGTCTCATTGCCACAGGTAGAAGTGTGGATGCCCTGCTGCATTTCTCCCTGGTGTTTCTGCATGTCAGGGCACCGGCATGATCTCTGCTCCTGGAAGTTCCTTTCTAATTTCCACAAGGAATTCCTTTTTAATTTCCACAGGGAAAAAAAAAAAAAAATGAGCCCTGGAATTTTCACTCTGAAAAGCAAGATATAACACTGGCCTTTGGTAACCTTAGTCACCTGCCAGACATGGAAAGATCAGAACATTCAGTGATGTCGTTCAAAAGATGCTGTTAAAATTAGTCAATTGGAGTTGCAATAAAATTCTGACAAGAACCTAGAAATTAAAGAAAGCAAATTCAGCTCTGCCTCACCTTTCAGCTAGGGCAAACTGGTGCAAATTGGAAGGAGTGGCAGGAGAACTGTTCTCTCCTCTTCTGTTCTGGTATAAACCACAAGGCAACTCAAAATATAGGCAGACTCCTGCTTGTAAGTAATTTTATAACAATAAGCACAGAGCTGCCCAGGAGTGAGAGATTAACTTGGTCATTCTCAGGCAACTGTGCCATGCCTCTAACCAGAAAGGGCTCAATGCAAGGATAGGCAACACTCAAACACACCAGGCTGCTTTTATATTAAGATACTTTGCAGGAAAAGCACAGGTCTGCTTGCATTGCTCTTTCAAAAGAAGTAACTGTTGGGTTATAGCTGTGCATGTCTAAGATGTAAATGAGGCAAGATTGAGGTGAGAGATAATCCATTCTGTTGGACTTAATTAGCTGAAAAATTAGTTACACAAGCAGAAGGAAGCGTCAGCTACTGCCAGTGACACAGGGTAACTGTGAGGGGAGAAATAATAAGACATTTATCTCCTGTGGTCCCTTCCAGCCTTACCCACTGTGTGATCCCTCCAAGACAAAGAAATGTAATTACGGAAAATCCACTTGCTGCCAAATTAATAAGATCAGCTCCAAGGCAGCATTTTGATGCAGCAAATTCAGCTCTTTTGGTTTCCCAGTATCAGTTCAAGAGTGCTGAGGCTGCACAACACAACGTGTTGATCCAGCACAAACCTTCCTGCTGCTCAGATCTGTCAGGAAAGGCTGGGGAGTTAAAGTTGTAGGCAAAGCTTTAAGGCACATGTCTTTCCCACTACACGTGATGTCACAAACATCCAAGCTGGGGTTGTATTTTCTGTTTTCTGGGTGTGTTGGCCCAATAGAGGTGTGACTGGACACAGTCAAGGCTGATCCAGGCTGACTCTTTGGTAGTGGTTACCTGGTACTGATAGCTGTGGAATCATGGACTGGCCTTCTGGGCAACTTACATACTGCCACCAGGGAGTTAAATTTAAAGTAAAGATTTGCTTTAGGGGAATTGATAACAGACTATTTTCTTTTTTCCCCCTCAAAGTTGACAAAACTCACCTGTTTCATGACTCTGCTGTATGTTCACTAAACTCTTTGTCTTAAGCTTGCTAGAAGGTGCATACATGTGAATTACTTTTGTTGTGAAACTCCTTCTATGAAAACACTTTAAAGTAATATCGAAGTAAAAAGAGATTTTTTTGTTAAGGGAGGATTCAACTAAGCTAAGAAACATGCAGGCAAATCATCCAGTGTGCAGGCAGGAGAAAGGCTCTAATCTTCACCCAAGGTGTTGTGGTGTAGCAGTAGCTTTGCTCAGGGCACTCTGTGTTCATAGTGGGAAGTTTGGAATTTCTTCTCCCGTTGAGCAAACATCTCTAAGTGCCCTGTTACTCTGGGTTTCACTCTGCTACTGTCTTGTCCAGCCTTCGAAATGAAACAGAACACTAGGAACTGTTAAGGAATTGATGCTCTGAGATGGGTTGTTTTTCCTGATAGGGCTAAACAGTATTCAGCTTTGGGCAAAAAGCTGAAAGTTTTGCTTGGGTGCAAGCTAGCAGTGCACACATTAATGCAAGGCAACTGGAAGGTTTTCAGTCATGCCCACCTGCTGCCAAAAACACCTTCAGCTTATGAATTACATACAGCCCGTGCTAGATGCCTCTGTTCTGTGACTGCTTCTCCTCAGAGTTCTGGTGCCAATCTGAGGGAGGGAGACAGGCTAACAGCACTGGAAACCTCATCCACTTTCCTGCTGCTATTGTTTATTTTGTGTCCCTGTGTAGATACCATCTGGGACTAGGCAGGCAAAGGAATAACAGTGCTGACACATCTCAGGTATTGAGAGGTATTGGAGAGGCCCAACTGTAAACAGCTGTTACCACAAACCACGCTCTGCAGCCTTGAACTTGGTGCTGTGACTGATGGGCAGCCCACCCCAGTACTGCAGCCAGGACTAAATCCTCTCACACAGGACATTCTTTTCCAGCCTGAGGATGCTGCTCGGGGTGCCTGGTTGGTGCTCAGCCCTCTTACACTGCAAATTTTTTAACAAGTGGAGGAATAACAGCCAAAGTCCGGAAAAACTTACAGAAGACAAATGAACCTGTAGAATTTTCATCCATATTTGTTCCCTGGTAAAAAGAGAGTGAGAATTTTAAACCAGGTCCAGGATTTTCCTCTGACAGCCCTTAGTGGAAGCATCTTCCCATGTCTCCTTGGCACCACAGCTGGCCCTGCTTTACTGGTTCCCAGAACGCTCTCACTTCAGTTCTGGGGCTTTTCTTGTCCATAATCACGGCCAAAAAAGTAATTTCCTGGACAGTATTGGAGTTACACTGGTGCCTAACATGGAGCAGGAGAAAAATTGATCTTATGTTAGGATTGGACACTTAGAAATGGTGTCAGATCATATCACAAGCTGCAGGAAATGCAGTGAAAGTCATATCCGTGTTTCAGTTTCCATGCCCCGTTCAGAGGTCAAAACTACCTGCCCTTGTGCAGTGCAAACTCTGGGGCTTTTCCTGGGAACTGATAAAGCTGTGAAATTTCAGTGTCCTAGAGAGAGCCTGGGACAGTGCCTGGGAGTCCACAAAACTCTTTCTACCCCCAGGGTGATGGGTTGGAGGGAATGGAATAAGGTGCCATGTCCCCGCACTGACATAACTCAGCATCACACTACTCTGTGCCTCCAAGGAGCTCCTCCAGCTTTGGTCCCTGGAAGAATCTGGTCTGGAACAGGGGTGGGGAGAAGCAGAGAAACCACACCTTTTCTGAGGAGATAGTGAGATTCCTGAGCGGTCCAGCACACCTGGGAAATGGAGGCATCACGCACCTGAGAAGCCACTTGCATCCCCAGGCAGATATTCATCCTGCCAGCCTGCAGCTGATTGCTGCTGGGTGAGGGAAAGAAGGGTCTGTGCAGCAGCACCACTGCCCTGCTGATCCATCAGGGGTATTTTAGAGAGGCTGAATAGCTCAGAGAAGTCATCTGCAGGTCCAGTGTCATTGCTCGGGACTGGAGAAGGAAGCTCCCCACTTCCTCTGTGGTCCTATTCTGCCAGTGTGTTGGGGTGAGCCCAGCTGGCTCTTGGGCACTGTATATTTTGGCAGTAATTCTCTCCCTCTAATTAGACTTAAAGGGCAAGGCTGCAGTCAGTTAATAATACTGACTTAATTTCTCTCTCTCCTGCTATCTGACGCTGGGCATATAATAAAGAAAGTAAATGTTTGCTAAGAGAGGAAGTGGGGCAGGTGAGTTTACATCAGTGATGCTCTCTGGGACACGTGTGTATCGGTGGCATTAAAGCTACTGAGTTCCTCAGTACCTTTTGTACCAAGTACAGAAAATTGCAGGCTAATCTCTGCACATGTTTTGGGCTGGCATTTGGACTGGAATCCCACCCCACTGATGATCAGAGGACATATGTGTGTGTGAGAGCAGTTGTTGATTTACACAAGTGGCTCTGACTGTAAAAAACAGACTTAGGATGCCAGGGCAGGACTTGGAAGGAAAAGAGCACTTGCTGATAAAGAATTTGGCAGCTTATCAGCTACCAAATCATCAAGGCATGAAATGTCAGAGCCAAGCACACAGAAAAAGTTTAATCTCTGCTGTACCTAGAAGCACCTTGGCCTCAGCTGTAGGGAACCTGAATGGGGAAGCATTTGAGCATCTGAAAATCTCTACCTTCATCTCTCAAGAGGTCTTAGAGTGACCTGTAGGTACTCTTTTGCTGTATCAGCAAAGTCCATTAGCTCATGCCTTGGCCATGCTCAGCTTACTGGCATAGTTGTCCCCTGAAAACGAGGTGCTGGTGGCTGGTGGCCCACACTCTGGGTCTGCCATGCCTCTGGCAGTGAGTGGTTTCCTCACTTCTCTCCCAGCATTGTGCCCTCCTGTTGCTTTCCCTATGCTTGGGGAAGGGGCTCTTCATCCCCTCTTCTTGTGGTGACCAATAAAACTAGGTAATGCTTCAGGGGATAGAAAGAGTTCCTTCTGCTGATGGCAAAATCTTAAAAAAAAAAAGAAAAAATTTTTGCTGATCCCTAATAAGGGAAATATAATATCTATATTTGGCCTTGATTTTTTTTTCTTTTTTAATAACTGAACTGTAGTTTCTTAACAACCTGCTATTTCCTATAGTTATGTACATTCTTACGTTTCAAGTGAGCCTCACCCCTTCCTTTAAGCTGCATATTTTCCATTTTAAGATTTCCTGTTCAAGCTAAAGGGCAAAGATCTTTAAAATATCGGCACGAAGCTGGGCTTACTTGCAGCGTGTAAAAGTTATCAGACTCCCAGCTCTTGGTTAGGCTGGCGCACTTTCTCCTTATCAGAGGAACAGGTCCCAAGTTCAATGTCTTTGACTCTCTAACTGATGTTCTGGACTAAAGTCCTGACTGTGTGGGCAGCCAGGCAGGAGACAGCAGAGTAATATGTGTCTGTATTTGATGGCCATTATTGTTATTGTGATTGGCAGCAGTAACACAGACTTCTGTCTGCAGGGTGTTACCTTTCCTTTCTTTACCTTCTCTCTCTCTATTTGCTTGCATCTACTCACCTTATTTTCTCTCCCTGACAGCTACAACCAGGCACGAGTGAGTGGAGGGACAGGGCAGGACTGAGGGGGAAGGAGCACACACAGTGAGTAGAAGCAGCACCTGAATCTTTATCTATGCTCTAAACATTGCAAAAGATGCAATTGAACAAAAGCTGGTAACACTCAACTGTAGGTGTTCAACAACAGCCATCCAATAACAGCTTCTGTGTTAGATTTGGGCCAGGGGGGTGCTGGGATCAGGTATCAGTCATCTTCCCTGGGATCTATCCTGCATCACCCTTACAAAGAGCTGCCCCTGAGCAAATTACCATCAATGAAACCAAATACACGAGAGGGGAGGAGGGCAGTCTGCAGGGACCTGGTCCTGGAGTTGGCCATGCTGAAGCACGTTTTTGACAAATAAGGCTAAAAATACCATGTGATGGAGAAGGAGATACTGGGATAATCATGGGTCACAGCTGCTGAAAACTGTATTGGTCTAAACACCTTTTCGACAGAAAGTGATTATTTTCCCCCCTTTCTTTACCTGGAATTTATTTAGGAATAATTCCTTTTTTAAAAACAAAAATAAATTTTCTGTCCCACTCCTGGATCAAACTTATTTTCTTTCATTGCCTTTTTCTTTGTGGAAATGTGCAAGAAATGAGTTGGGAGGGAAGGAGTCACTAGGAGAAGAGAGCAAATTCCCTTTCAGTCTGCTCTCCAACCATTTCCTATCTTTGTCTGCTTCTCATGGTGCCCAAATGCAGCTGGAACAAATCCTGCAGGTACCACCTGCAGAACATGGATAAAGCAATGGCAGAGACACATTACATGCAATGTCCCATTTGGGAAAAGCTTTTCCTTTCAGCACAAACTTTCAGGAGTGCTGCTGCCTGTCTGCCTCTCCAAACAGCAGTTTTCTGTGCCATTGATGAGAAGGAGCTGGGGCTTGTCCATCTGAAGAGGTATAAATGCTTAATTTGGGTATCACAGAGAGGTGAAATGCCTGGGAAAACCTGACCTTACAGCCCAAGATGTATGCTCCATAACTTGCCATTGCCTCTGCTCTCTGCAAAGCACAGGTATTGTGGGACAACTTAGGAATCTGAGGGGAAAACACAGCTAAGTCCATTTTGTTCCCAGGCAGAGGGCAGGGAGGGGAAGGAGAGCACAATGAGTTTTAGAAGGATGGAGGATTGCGCCTCCATATGGCAGTGCATTCCAGGAGACAGACCCAGAGAGTGCAGCCCTTTCATCTGCTTTTCAAATCTACTGCCTGGATGTTTAGCCCCACAGTCTTCTGAGCTCCTGGAATGCACTGCCATATGCTTTGGGCTATCTTCTTGGCTTGTGGTAGAGACTACTCACCAGAGAGCAGAGCCAGGAGGACCACAGGAGCAGTGAAGAGTGAGGGACAGATTTGTACTCATGGTGACTCAGTGTGTGAATTTGGGAAATCACTGAAATCTATGGGGCCCTCAGTGTTTTGACAGAGCCAGAGAAGGGCTTATAGCCCTGTGCCAGTGACCCTCCAACCTGTGGTGACAGCAGACACAAAATACCTGTTCTTAGAATGTCTGGCTGTGGAGGGCATCCCTGTAGAAGTCAAACAGCCCTGCCAGAGTGCTGTGTAATGCCCAAACTAGGTGAAAGGTGCATCACACACAGCTGTGCCAGCAAGATAAAGCAGATGCCTCAGGGTGCCAGCAGTGCTATGGATACAGCTGATGGCCATGGAGGGACACGAAAACCCAGCCCTGTTGTGTCTGCCATGACTTAAGTGTTGCTAAAGTGCTACCAAAGTCAACAAAGTCATCCTGTGCCTGCTGGCGGTGCAGTCCAACCTCCTCTCTGCTGGTGGGAGACACAACACCCCAGGGACACTCAGTCCCTGCTTGGACCAGGGCACTGGGAAGAAGGTGCCTGCTCCATCCAGCTGTATCCCATTCCAGAGGGATGAGGGTCAAAGCCCAGACAGCCTCACCAGCTCAGGTGTGTTTTGACCGACAAAATCTGGCATGTCCTTCACAGTTTTTATTACTATTTTGTTCAAATAATTCCTTTTCTCCTTTCTATGAATTTTTTCTTCCAAGAGTGGCACAGAACTTTTTTTCCCCCTCCTTGCCTTTTCATTTAGAAAGCAAGCAACTCTTTTCCTTATAATTCCTTCTAAATACTTATACTTTTCCTTATACTTCTTCTTATACTTCTCTGTAGGTTTTCATGGTCTCATGTTTATAATTATAAATAGGGCTAGCAGGAAATGTTGGGTCAATTTCTGTTTCTCTTGAAATAAAAATATTTTTTAAATGTCTTGACTTTAAATTACTTATTCCTTGGAAATAAGGAATAAGGAATTAATAAATAAGGAAGAAGAGGAAGAAGAAAATAAATTTTCATTCTGGGTAACTTCCCAAGGTACCTTTTTTTGCTTCTAAACAGAATTTCTAATATTTGATAGTAGTTTTTACAATTAGTCTTTCTCAGGGAACTAAAATGTTTGCCTCACTTCCAAATGAAACCAAAGGTACATACCAAATTCTTGAACTTCCAATGAACTAGGAAGCCTGTGATAAGTTTAGCACAAATTGCGATGCAATTACAAGTACTGCTCTCCTTTCCCCACTAAAGAATCGATTTCAACTACCTGCCTGTAAATGTGAAATAATCACTCTATCTTGACAGGAAAAGCAGCCCCTTAAGCCCTCTGGCTTAGCTTCAAACACGCATGAGCTGGAGGTCTAAAGCCCCTCCTGTCCCAGCAGTCTTCCTTTCTCAGTGGATTTCCCCACTGCTCCAGAGTTCCCTGACCACCTGCAGATTCTTGTGCCAGGATCAGCAGAGTCAGGGCCAGGATGAGAGTGTAAAGAGATTTTGGGTGGCTCCTTTGGTTCTCAAGCCCTGAGTGCAAAGAGATCTTCTCAGATGCTGCCTGGAGGATGTGGGGTCCTGGCTGGTTAAAACCCCATGGGACTTCTTGGGGGTGCAAATGGATGGCAGAGTGATTGGAAAAGGAGGTCAGGAGGCGAAAAAAAGGAGGGAGAGGTGGTTTTCCATGCTGACTATGCACTGATAGGTGGTGCAAAGCTGGAGCTGCCACCTGAAAGCCAGTGTAAATCAGTGCAACGGCTAGAGATTCTGCTGAAGCACCAAAGGGAGCCTGTGGAGGGACAGCAGACCTTCCTGATGCTGAGTGAGCTGGAGGATATAGATATGCAGGGGTGAATTGAGTTCTCCAGTAGACGCTAGAGAGATGATAAGGCATGTCAGTAGATAATTTATTTTCATTTATGGCTCTGGCCTATCTAAGGCTCCTGATAAGGTCATTGTTTCCCTTGAGTCACTGTCGTCAGGCTCTATTTGTACATTTACATGATTAAGCAGCAGGAGAATCTAGCTTTATCTTAATTTGTATTTTTATGGTCATGTCTTCCTTGTATTTGCCTCTGCTTCTGTCTGTGCCCAGGACACAGGAGAGCTGAAATGTCTGATCAGTGCTGTGCTGACATCCCCAAATTATTTACTCCAGGGCAACACATGGTTCTGTGGTAGAACCAAGGTTCTGTAGAACAGGCATCTCCCAAATGACAGCAGGGAGGACAAAGTGATTATTCCACCTCCTGACTGGTGAAAAAGATGCAGAGATTCCACTTTCTCCGAAGGTTTGGCTTGTGGCATGACTAGTGCATGATGAACGGACGTCAGCGGCACATGACAGACGTGCGTCTGGCTGCCCTGTGCAGCAGCCTCTAACTGCCTTATGGAATGTGTTCTAGATGACTGACTCAGGGCCATAAATGTTTATTAGCCTGACGGACTCCAGAACAATCAATTAAGTCTTTATTAAAACTGTCCATGAGAGGATCCTCCACACAAAGCAGTACCAGCAAGGACTTGTCTTACTTGGCACGCCCTCTCCACCTCTGGGAGACTCTCTGACCATGATTTCTGCAGGCTTGGACAAGCTACTCTGAGTAATGCTGTGGTTCTGGTTAAAGTTTGTCACTACTCGATTTAATACCCTCTCACACACATGGGAATAATGTGCATCTCCATTTCTTGGGTGTTTTATTTTTTCCCTTTCTGTCATGTGAGTTTGGATTGGAGCCAGTCTTTTTTTTTTTTTTTAATTTTAGGAACTCCCTACTCTTACTCATAATAGGTTTACATCAAAAGAGGGCTCTCCTCCTGGTAGGGCTCAGCGAGGCATTTCCGGTGATAACACAGCAAACAAATAAAATTATGCTACACTTTTCCTGTGTCACAGGACTCCTGGAGTGGTACACAGAGCTCCACAGCAAAAATAAAGGATAATTTCAGTCTACCTCAGGGCTGACTGGCCACATGGAGTTTTGCACAATGCATAAGACACATTGCCTTTCTAGCAGGGCAGTGCTATTTATTCTGCCAGAAGCACTTCCCACATGGGTTGCCTGTGGCTCCCATCCCCTAGGGAAGGCAGAGAGGACTGTGAGCAGCACTGGTGCCCAGGCTGCAGAGAGGAGCAGCAACTGGCCCAGACCCCAAGTCCATCCCCCTCCAAGGACACGTCCCTTGCCCCCTAAGCATAGGCACAGAGCTGCAGAGAGGACAGCACATGGCCATCTGTCTTCCCAGAGGTGGCTGGGGATGTCAGGGCATGTGGGGACATCACCCTGCACCTGCTAAGCCCACGGTGCTGCAGCAGCTTTTCTCTGTAATTTTGAGAGAAGACAGAAAGGCAGGCTCCTCAGAGTTAAATTCGCTTCCTAGGCTGAGAGATTGGGATGCAGAAGCTGCCAAGGCATTCCCTTCCTCTAGGATGTGGAACTGGAAGCCAACAATTTGTTTGGAACACCTTTAGTACAAATCTTTGGACTAATTCAGGCATCTAAGCTGATCTTATTCCACTTTTTTCCTCTTTATGTAAGTATCACTATTTTTCTTATTGGACAGTATTATATCATCTGGTCTTGGGACCAGGTCTATCTTGGAATAATCCTCCTCAGCTCCTCAGGAGGTTCTCTCTGTGTAGCTTTTAATATACTTGAGATGTGCATCCCGATAGGTCACCCTCCATCCTAGTTTGAATGTGGAAAATGTCTCATATATACACATAACTGACCTTTATGAGGTGAGCAGTTATAAAAGTGGATGTCAAAGAAACTGAGAAAGCTGAATAAAAGCCCAGGGGCTGTGGTTTGACATGGCACAAGGTTTGAGATGTAGGCAGAGGAGAGTTTGGTTTAATTACCTCTACTCCCCACTCCTCCCACACAGACAAGAGAAGTTCTGCTTTGTTTGCTTTTCACCAGAGTACTTTCATTTAGCAAACAAGGTGATTAAAAAAAAAAAAAA
>VXBI01006280.1:0-20062 GCA_013397375.1 Toxostoma redivivum
AAGAGAAGAGAAGAGAAGAGGCAGTGTTTGTCTCGGGCTCCTTACCCCCAGGCCGGAGTCGCAGCTCTTGCTGTGCGCGGGGGCTTTGCCGTGCTGGGCCCGCAGAGCCCCGGCGGCCAGGCCGGGCAGCGCCGGAGGGAAGGGCTGCGCTCCCGGCACGGCCTCGGCTTTGTCCGCGGCGGCGGCGGGCCCGGGCAGGGCCTGTCCAACCATGTGCTGGCCCGGGAAGAACGGCAGCACGCCCATCCCTGCTGCTGCAACGGGAGCGGTGTCAGTGCTGCACGCAGCCACGCACGGGGAAACTGCTGTTACACGGCATTTATCACACAGGCTTTGCTTCGGGGGTTAACAATTCCACATCTGCTCCACTGCTTTTTGTTCTTTTCCCATCACACAGGCAAACAACTCGATTTCAAGCTGATTCAATAAAACTCTGTCTTTTCTAAACATTCCCTGTGGTAACTTACTTAGTGCTTCCTGTCGTTTTTAAAAAAAAATCTGGGAACAACATCCTGGAGGATGCTGGATGGGAAGAGAGGGGGAAACCCCACCTCAACTGGCATTAGGAAGAATTATTTTAACTGAAGAGCTGGAAAGTGTTCTCCAAAATGAAAATCTGGATATTCAGAGGTGCTATCTGCCCTCCCCTGGATATTTTTTCTTTGCTCCTGGTTACTGCCATGACTCAGAGCATGGCCAGGAAGGAGTGGAGGAAACAAGATCAGAAAATCCTGAATGGTTTGGGTTGGGAGGGACCTTAAGGATCATCCATTCCCACCCCCTGCATGGCAGGGACACCTTCCAGTACCCCAGAGTGCTCCAACCTGGCCTTGGGCATTGCCAGGGATCCAGGGGCTTCTCTGGGAATTTTATTCCAGGAATTCCTTCCCAATATCCCATCTAAATCTCCCTTTTCCAGCTTACAGCCATTCCCTGTGTCCTGTCCCTCCATTCCCTGTGTCCTGTCCCTCCCTTCCCTGTGTCCTGTCCCTCCCTGCCTTGTCCCCAGCCCCTCTCCAGCTCTCCTGGAGCCCCTCCAGGCCCTGCCAGAGGCTCTGAGCTCTCCCTGGATCCTTCTCCTCTCCAGCTGAGCACCCCCAGTATCCACCTGATCTTCCCTCATCAATATTGAGGGCATCAGTGGCACAGAAATTTGCATTCCAAATTCACACCTGTCACAGACTGGTTGTTAAAACTCATTTCCTTATAAAATGAAGGCAAAGAGAAAATTTGAAGGCAAATTTGTGGTGCCTCTTAAGCAACTCACATTTACCTGCTTTGAAAAACCCCACAAAATGTCACCCCCTAGATAAAAGCACATTTCAAGTGCACAAAAAAAAGGCAGTAACTGAGCCAGCAGAGTATTTAACAACCTGCTTTTGTTACACAGGGAGGAAGTCAGGTGCATAATGAGAAGCTGGGCATTTCTACTGATTTGGGATGAAATAAAAATGTCATTTACACTTGAGAGCTTCTCCTCGAGTTGCCAGGCCTGAGCCCACTGCTGGCATCACCCCTATGCCCAGCACTGTCTGCAGCAGCATTGTTGGAGGTTCTCCCAGCAAACCTGGTTTCTAAAAGGAAGAAGAGAAAACTGTGTAAATGATTAAAATAATCTGCTCACAGCTACTTCTTAGAACTTTCACATTCTCAGCCTTTGCAGCTCCACTGAACTGCTCAAGCATCACAGAACCATGGTTGGGTTGGAAGGGAGCTTAAAGATCATGGGACTTAGTGATAACAATTTATTTATTTTAGAAATGATAGGAGTGTTCAGAGAGAGTCAGAGGTGCAGGGATGGCCTTACACTGTTTGCCTGCATGTTTTCCATCTTCAGGAGCTGCTGCTGGGGCAGGGGCAGGTGAGCAGGGCTCTGCAGCAGCAGGCTGGAGGTGCTCCCCAGAACTGAGCTCTGAGAAAGGATTAAAACAAGGCTTAGTTGGCAGGCTTCAAACATTTTCACACACTACTGCTTCAAGAAATTAAAGATTCTCAGTTAGGACAGCAAAGGAAAATAATAATTTCCTCCACAGAACTGATTTTGCTTCAGAGAAATATCCAGATGTTTCCCTCCACAACAATCTACATGAAATCCTACTCCAGAGCCATTAAAACCTGACAAATCACAGTGCCTGTACATTGGCAAGTCCATAAAATATTCACATTGCTCATTCAAAATATTCTGGATCAGTTTGCCACCAGAACTGAGCCACTGAATTAATAACTTTGGGGCACCCTCTTCAGATTCTGCCACTGGTATATTCAACATTATGAGCTCTGGCCAGCACTGAGGCTTAAAATAAATTTTAAAAGACATCATGATTTATGCTACAGGCCTGGAAGTGTCTGGCAGCATCATCTGCCAGTAAAATATAGGTTGTTCTATAGCTTGTTGTACAAAAAAAAATGTACAGGACACTGTGATCATGCCAAGTCCACCCTTCTTTATTATTTTTTATCACCAAACCCAGGGGATGAAGACTGCAAAACACCTTCCAGATATTTCCAAGTCTAGAAATGTCTCTGGGTGGCAGGGTTAAATTCCCTAGGGAAAAACTAAAATATGATTTTCTGGACTAAACTATGATTTTCTGGACTCAGAAATGTGCTTTTCCAAACAAAGATGTGCCATATCTAGATTAGTTCAGCATCTATTTTAATTGTCTCAGTGATTTACAGGGCTGGTTATTGTCACCAGTGCCAGGGGCTGCTCCTTCTAAACTTGGCTCCAGTCACAAAGCAAAGGGGTCCATTGCAAAACTTTCAGAAATAGAAGAGTGGAAAAATCAGTTTGGTTAGAATCCTCAGAGGAAAGGTTCTGGATTAACCAAGATTTAATAAATGAGGAAAACATCCCTGAGAAAGCTGAAAATGCATTATTTTGCCACAGAATAATTTATAACTAAGAGAAATTAAGAGAAACAAGTTGAAAATCAGACTACCTCAAGTTGAAAAATTACTGGGTGAATAACCTTCAAATCCTCTCTGTTGAATCCTTGTAAAATAATTATTTTAAAATATTTATTCACATTCTGTTACTTCACAAAGCCCTGAATATAAAATAGAAACCCAAGACATGCAGGGAGCTAAATCAGCATGACTGGGGAAGTGTTTCAGTGACAACACTGAATTTCAAGACAATAAAAATAAAACAGTGAACTGCTTCTCTGGCTTTAGAGAATACCCCAGAAGAGAAAAATGTGACTTACAGGAGAAATTTGGATCATCAAATCCTTCTAAAATTCAGGTTTGGAGCTCATTAAATGACAGGAAGCTCCCAGGAAGAGAATGAGACTTTTAAGTCTCTGGACAGAGAAAAGATGGAGTGGTCTGGCTGCAGCTTTCCCAAGCCAAAAACCACTGGAAAAACCTTTGGATCATCATCAATCCCTCTGTTAATTGTGGAAAACATCCCTGGCTCCAGCTGTGAGCACCAAACACTCACACTGCCTTCCAAGGAAGCACAGGCTGAAGAGTGACCAACTGAAAATGTCATTTAAATAAAAAAAACCCCAAAAAACCCAAGAATTATGCATTTTATAGAGGCAAAATTAAGCAGCATTTATTCAAAATTAATGTATTTACCCACCAGTTTTTAGAGAAAAAATGGAAAAGCTCAATACACTCAATATAAGGAGTATTTCTGCATTTAGTGGGTCTTTTTTAAGACTTCTTTTAGAAGTCTGCCTAAAGAACTGCAGGAATAATTGATGCTGAAGGGGATTTTATTTTTTAAATGGAAATAATAAGGCAAAGTGATCAACTCCAGCCCCTTGCAGGTATTTGTGTAAATCCCTACCAGGAATATTAAATTCAATTTTTGGCTCCTGGCAGAGCTGGAAAAATCCCTGAGAGCAGCTCAGCTCAAATCTGGCTGTGGGTGCATTTTCTCATTCTCAATTTCCAGCACAAAGTCATCCCAAAAATCCTCCCCATGATCTCTCAGGAATTCTGGTGTCCATCTGGAATTGCAGGAGAACCTTGAGGGGTTTGTGAGTAAGAAATAACATCTGAAAAATCACTTTTTTAATGGCACATTTGGTCCTTGCAAGCTTGAAAATGAAGCTAAGGGTGCTGAATTTGTTGGTTTGGATCAGATAAAGCCATAAAGTCTCTACAGGAGTGTGGATGAGCTGCTCCAAGGGAGAGCTCATTTAAAGAGGATTTTTTTTTCTGCCAGTAATGACAAGTTTTGTCTGCATTGGCAAGTTTTAAATCAAAAATTTAGATAAAATAATTCCATTTTGGACAGTTTGCACTGCTTGCTCCTCCATCTCAAAATTTTCCTTAGAGCTCTAACAAGAAAACTTAATTTTAGTTGTAATTCCTTCAAACTTTAGGGACATCTTTAAATGAGAGATCCCAAATACCCTTTTTGATTACAATTTTTTTTGGTCACACACCTGATGAACTTTATTCAACTGCAGAAAAGGTGGCCCAACTGCTGAATTTATGAGGTGAGGTAAACCTGCAGATGCTCCAAGAACTGTTTAAGAAACACACAAAAAAAATCATGTATTTTACAAATCAGGCAAGTAAAAATCTTTAGAATTATCCTGTATTTTCAAATGTGCTTTCCAGGAAATTTTCAAGTGTGGAAAGGTACATAAGGGAAGGACAGACTGGTTTATTGAACATTTTTGTTGTTCAATTACCAGAATGTGAGAGCTCAAAGGTCCTCTCCAGGTGCTCCTCCACACCTGAGAGTTTCCTGAGCTGATTCCAGGTCTCAGCTTTATCTGAAGTGTTTTAAATTCAGATTTAGCTCAAGTGTTTCTGCCCTGAAGTGGTCACTTCACACCCCATTTCTGGTTTTTTTTGTCACCACACTCTCAGCTCTCTCCCACTTCATCTCCTCATCACCTGGATCCTCTTCTGAGCACTTTCACCATTTGAAGTCTGATTAATTAGGGTTTATGTTTACTCACATCCTAATTAGAACACAGAAATGATTCTGGCTGATGCTGTAATAAATACTCTGCACAGCTGTGGCAGCAGCCAAAAGAAGTAATTTACATTGGCAACAGGAGAAAGATTCAGGCTGCAAAATTCAGATCTAAGTTTAGCAAAGTCTTGCAGAAGACATTTCTTTCTAAACCCATTTCTAATATGAATATTCAGAGTTAATACAAGGGTATTTGTAGGAACACTGAGTTTTACCCAAACACAAGAGCACAGCAAAGCACCTCCTGCTTTTGCTTCCCTAAAATGTGAAATTATCTGCACAAACACACTGAAACAGTGTCTGCACAGATTCCAAATATTATTTCTACTTAAATATTTGCAAAAGCCTTGCAGCACAAAGAACAGGGTTTTATTTTGCATTATTTTAGAACAGCTTACCAGGTTTAACAGCGTGGCCACGCAGCTGGGGCTGCAGCAGCATCTGCAGCATTGCTGGATTATTAAAACTTTTCATGATCTGCACTGGATTTGGCTCTGGAAGCAAACCTTTCCTGTTGTTCCTCATCTCCAATGAAGAGATAAAAAGTGTTAGAAGCAAGAGAAAACAATGAATGCATTTAAATCCCTCAAACTCCAATGGCAATGTACACATTTCATCTGATACAGAAAAAAAACCACATTTCCTTCCCTGTTTCCTGCTTTTTTTCCCCCTCAAATGAAACACCTAACAAGTGATTCCAACAAAATTTCAAGCACATTTCATTTTTTCCCTTAAACCCAGAGTTATCAGTACAGGAGGATAAGAAATGTTGCCATGAGCACCATATCTTGTAACAGATTTCTCATCTCTTTTACAGAGACGTGGTCTGAGCTGGCTGAAGAGAGGGAACTCTTCTGCCTCTCCATGAAACACTGATCACATCCAATTTTCTAGGAAATAATTTGATAAGACATGTGGGTGTAAAAAGCTTTCTTCTACCTCGAGCATGAAATGAACCTATTTCTCCTGCCTTGAAATTTCTCTTAAAGCTGACAAATTCTTGCCTCTCTGTTTTAAACCAAGTTTTAGCTTGTCCAATGACTCATTCCCAGTCACTTTTGTTTGGAGCTGGAATGATTTCTCTTACAGATTACATTTACTAAAATCCCAGAGCTATGTGGGTGTAACTTGGTGGTGTTTCATGGATGT
This sequence comes from Toxostoma redivivum, assembly GCA_013397375.1. NCBI lineage: Eukaryota > Metazoa > Chordata > Aves > Passeriformes > Mimidae > Toxostoma > Toxostoma redivivum. The sequence goes on from VXBI01006280.1 coordinate 6,095, forward strand.
ATTTTATTTTCTTCCTGGCCATCTTTGCCTACGAAGGAGCCTGAACTGGGCTGATGATACAGAATTCCAGAATGGTTTGGGTTGGATAAAGCCCATTGAGCTCCATCCTTTACCATGGGCAGGGAATCTTCCTCCAATCCCAGGCTGCTCCAAGCCCTGGCCAGCCTGGCTTTGATAAACCCCAAATGCTTCCCAAGCCTAAGCCTGGCTCCTTTTCCTTGCAGTGCAAAACCCCAGCTCAGGCATGATGAGCTCATCCCAAAGAGGTTTCCAAGGATCTCTCTCACCTGTTGGAATCCTGGAAACTGGGAGTTCTGAACTTTCTGTGCTGGCAGGCACTGACCCCCATAAGAACACTCAATTTGACCTGAGGCCTTGGAGAAGGCTTCCAAAATTGAGGGGTAGAATTAGGATCACTAGTGTGTAGTTTGAATAGAAATGTGTAATATCACAGGGTGAAAAATTTAGAATTTAGGGTTTTGGATCATAGCTATATATAGAGAGCAAAATGGAGGTTTTAGGGCAGAGGTTTCTTTCTTCTTCACCTTCTTCATAGGTCTGGGTGGTACTTTTGTAATTGGATAGAAAATGCTGCTGCAGGTCACGGGTGTTTGGTTATTGGATCAGAAGTAAAAATAATTTAGGTGGCATTTCTTAATTGGACAGTTAGGCCTTAAAAGACCTTGTATAGAGAGAGAAGTAGATCTCCATTTTTAGCTTGCTGGCAAGAAGTGCTGCAGCACTCACTGTAACATAGATAAAATTAATAAACATCTAAGTGTCCACAAGAATGACCATCTCCTGCACGTTCAATCCCGACCCTGGCAGAAAAAATAAGATTTGAAGTGACACTCACCATCCTTTGTGCTGCTATCAGAGCTGCCAAGGTGCTCCTGCCTGGAGCTCCAGGGGCACAGAAGGACACCTGGACCCTCCTGCCATTGATGGTCACCCCGTCCATGGCCCCTCTCACGCTCTCCGCCTGCTCCGCGCTCTCGTACTCCACCACGGCGAAGTCCCCGCTGCCACCGTCCTCGTCCTGGGCAAACTGCAACAGCAACAGTGCCAGCACTCCATGGGAAATGGCAATTCCTGCAATGCTGGCACTGCCCCTTGCAGGATCTTGCACAGCTGGCACAACCCAAGGTTGGTATTTCCCCTCAAACCATGAGATTTCCTTCTCCAAATGCTGGAAGTATTTATTTGGCATCCATGGTTATCTCCTCATTCCTTCCATTATCTGCTCCATTCCCACCTTCACTTCCATCTCACCTCATGGACAACCTCAGCTATGAAATTTAACACATATTTAAACAAAGCAGCAATGAGAAGCCAAGTGTAAAATACAGCTGGATGCTACAACCAGTTTTATTTTGCAGGATCATTATAAACTCGTTATTCTTCATTTTTTTTCAGCCTGCAATAGTCAAAGTGTCGTTCATCAGGGTGCATGACAGCTGCTGAAACATGCAACAATGCAAATTCCCCCAGGAGCTGGTGCCTTTTGGGAGCATGAGAAGGCTGTGGTTGTGGGGAATGCCAAGAGAAGATGCCAGACTGATCAATCAAGCAGACTGGAAAAGGGCTTACGTGGCAAACACTGCTCTGCCCTTTGTGTGCAGACTTTGAGAGAGAATGAGCAGATTTAAATCAAACAAAAAAACGGGGTGAGAAGGGAGGGATGAAGCTTAGGCAAAAATCTCCAGTCCACAAATGAATGGGAATGATAAACTGATAGCAGCTCTGGTGTGGAAGAGACAAAACCTCCTCCAGATTGCACTGGATAAAAACAACCTCAGCCCCACGAACTTCTCCTGACAATTGACACATAAACGTCAAAGATTTATGACACATAAATGTCATAAATGTCAAATGGAAGGAAAACAGGGTGGTCAGATCTTTACTGGCACTGTTACAGCCTGGCCTCTGAGCAGAGCTCTGGAAAACACATATTTTATATATAAATACATTTTATATTTATATTTTATTTTGATTCCAGTTTAGGTGCGCTGGCAAAGACCTGGGGGACGTGTGAAAAGAAGGGTTTGAAGCTATGGAACACCTGGATTTTAGTTTCAGCTGAAATGAAACAGTTAAAAACTCGCTTAACATGGCCCAAGCGCAGCCACCAATATTCCTGCAAAGGATTCAGGAATTTTTCAACTTCCCAAGTAAACAGGTAGTGAAAAAAAGCTCTTTATTCCAATCCAAATAAGGGTGGAGATCTTTTAGTGACAATTTCAAGCTGACAGAAGAAAAGAATGAGGTTTTCTGGTCCATTTTGTTGAAACAAAGGACAAAACACATTTTTCCTAATATCCATGTGTAAGTATTTAGCTTCAGCTCCTCCTGACAGAACATTTCTGTTGTCAATAGAGGAGAAATCAAAATGATTTTTAAAAAATTGATAACTTTGGAACAAGATTAAATAACCCAGAGTTTATTTCATGAGTTCAGGTAAGAATTTTGGGCAAAGGATTGTACCTACTTGATGAAAGCAGAACTAAGCCATGGCAGCACCACAAAAGCTACATTAAAGTTTTCCAGGAAAAAGAAACTTTTCTCAAATTCCCCCACACTGAGGTTTCTGCTGCCCTGTCCTCTCCCAGTTTTTTTGTCTCTACCCACCCCACAACATCCCCCCTCTGCTTTTTCCACTTTTCTTGGGTCTTCCTTCTCTTCCTTTCTTTGCCCTCAATTATCAGGTCATCTCACTCATAAACCCAGAATTAATTAGCATCTATTTTATTCCCTTTTTCACCTATCAAATCTGAACTATTTGTTTCCCTACCTCCACCCTCCTGTATTTTATAGGAACAGGAATATTTACTGACCTAATGCAAACACACTCCTCACCCACACCAAGTGTGACCCAAGCTTTATTATGATTTAAAAAGGTAAAAAGTCAATTTTTGAGTGCACAGCAGAGCTCTGTCACTGAAACACATCCTTCCCCCAGAAGTCTGTTATTCTTTGAAGCTCAGAATTTTTAAAGGATGGTGAAAAATTGTTGGGGGAGCTGATAACAGCCCCCGGATTATTTGACAGCTGGAAAAAAAAAAGCCCTGAAGGAAAAGATTTAAAAGGATCAATCTGTTGAGCTAATTAAACAAAGATTGAGCAGGAGACTTGAGTACAGCATTTAATACCTTCTTACAGGAGGAAAATAATGGGGAGCAAAAGCTCCTTAATTTAGGGATCAGTGAGGTGAGGCTGAAGCCAGACACATTCCCAGAGACAAAAATTGCCAGGAATGGGAATTTTCTGGGAAGAGTTCATTCCAATCCGTTCATCTCCTGCTGTGTTTGGACCAAGCAAAGTCTAAGGATTTATTTTGGCCAACTCCAAATTGCTGGGGCTGGAAAAGAGGGTGGGAAGGGCTGCAGGGGGTCAGGCTGCAGATCCTGCTGCACCTTCTGCTCCTCATGCTGGGGATCCCTGGGCTGATCCCTGAGCAGCCTTCCAAGAGACTTAAGGGGAAAAAAAATAACAAAAAAACCAAGCCTGCAGCTTGGTGACTACAAGGAAAGATGTCCTTCCACTGTTTGTGATGATTTATCTGTGCCACATTTATTTGTGGTCTCATCTCACAAGCCATGAGGATGAGAAGGAAACTTTTGCACTACAAAGGCAAGGATCCATCTCTTCTGTGCTTCCCAGCTTTCCAAAAGCTTTCCACTTCTATCCCTGGCAATACCCAAGAACCCAAGCCTGCATCCTCCTCAGTTAGGGAAAAACATGTTAAATATGAATATATTAATTATATGATGAATATATTAATTATATGATATAATTAATATATGAATATATTAATTATATTATATTATTATATTATGATAATTATATATTAGTTATATGATGATTTTTATCATCTGAACTGTTGCACTTGTATTCATACACTCTGGCTTTCTTTGAGCAATAAAACCTTCAGCAATGTTTACTTTAAAAGCTCTCCAAATCAAAATTATTTTCAGTAGATGACATAAGGGGACAGTAAAGACATAAGGGGATGTCTTAGAAACATTTGCTGGTATTTTACTGGAGTGATGTCCTGCAGAATTCCCAGACACCACGGATCAAGCACTGCACACCCAGAGCAGTTCAGCATCACTACTCCATCACTGAGAAGATGCACAAAATAATAGGAAAATAAAAATAAATAGGAAAAATAAAAGTGGAAGACAGCAAGAGTGAAGTGAGGCAATCCAGCAATCCCAGCCTTGGTTTTCCATGACACAAACCCAACATACCTGGCAGAACACAGGTTTGTACTTGAGGGAGAAAGCCTGCATCAGCTCTTTCGAATCAGCACAGTCTTTCTGCAATTTATCCACACAAAGGCACTTGGAGTGAATGAGGTTTGTGGTCAGCTGGTTCACATCCATCCACTGTGCAAACAGAGTGCTGTCCTCCAGCTGCTTGCCCAGCAGCTCCAGCCTGGCCTTGGCAGCAGAGTCCTTCTTCATGTACTCCACAAACCCATAGCCCTTGGAGTGGCCGGTGAGCTCGCTGTACACCAGGAAACATCTCTCCACATTGCCATAGGCACGCACCAGCTCCTCAAACTCCTCTATGCTGAGGGAAAGGGGCAGGTTGGTGATGCACAGCAGAGCATCTGTGGGCTGCAGCTGCACAGAGATCTCCTTGCCACGCAGGGAATGCTGGTGGAATTTCCTGATGGCGCTCTGGGCCTGCTCCCCGTTCAACAGGGTGACAAATGCTGCAAGAGAGCAGGAGTGGGGACATCACCTACCCCAGGCACACCTCTCCCTCCCCCTGGAACCACAGTGAGAGCTGCAGGTTCACCCCAAAGATGCAACAGATAAATATAGCTATTAGAGATATTGTATAGCATGTCTAAAATCTGGGATTATCAACTGAACATCATCAGCAATTAGCTCAAAAAGTGACTATGCTGTGCTGCAGACAACTTGGAACCCAACCAGATTTTGTATCTGGAGAACAAAATTAAATATTCTACTAGCAGGCTATTATTTACTAAATTAAATATTCCACTGTTGTCAACACATCACAGATTCTATGGAATCTCCTTGATGACATCATCCACACGTTCTCACTTTAGGGTTAACAGATCTTTTTTTGGGGGTTTTTAGTCCCTAAAGCATTTCACACAATCCCAAACCAGATGAGGGTGGCAGGGACCTCCTGTTCAACCTGCTCCTCACACAGGGTCACCCAGATGGGTTCCCAGGATCCCAAGGGATGGAGATTCCACAACCTCTCTGGACAACCTCCAGCAGTGCTGGGCGACCCTCACAGGGCAGAAGTGTCTCCTGATGTGAGCAAACTGCAAATGCACCTGAAGCTGGGCAGCTTTCCCTCTCAGGCATGTGGGGTTTGTCCCAAGAGAGGCCTCAGGACCAGTTTTCCAAAGGAATTCAGGCAGCTGAGGTCAGCTTTGTCCCAAAGGGACACTCACTGAGGAGAGACCAGAGGGGACCAAAAAACTTCTGATCAACAGCAGGAAGTTCCCAACTTTCACTGGCTTTGGTAGAAGGTGACAAAAAAGGCACTGAGGGACACCAGTGACAGTCCATGATGTCACACACAGCACATGATGTTCCTCACAGAACTGAAACAGATGAAAGTTTTAAGTTCTCACCTGTTCTTTTATTCCTGTCCACGTAACAATACTTGATTTCATAATCTTTAAACAAGTCGTGGATTTCCTGCAAGAGAAAAGTACAAGTGAAATCACATAAATAAGTCACCAAACCAAACAAGTGTACAAATTCATCCTCATTTCAAACAAAACCAAAAACTTTCCCAACAAACAGAAAATTTCACCATAGAAACACCATCAAATATTTGTTTTCAAAGGAGTTGATTACACTGCTGCAGCAATGTTTTTATCTCACATATAAAACTGGCTTGCTGAATTTGATTAATTTACTTTTCATTCACTGGGGTCACATAAACACAAAAGGCTGTCCTGGAACTGTCTTTTGATAAAGACAAATAACATCACAGCTCATTAAATAGCAAAACCCTCTCCATTTCTCTGAAGTACAACTGGCATAGCTAAAATACCACATGGGCAAGGAACACTGGCAGCATCACATCACCAAATTTATCGAGGGCACAACACTGCCCCAAAACCCAAGAGTTGCTTGAGTTTCCTGCTCAAGTTCACTTTAATAGATTTTCACTCTTAATAATGGATATTCTTCCACCCAGCAGATAATTGTGGCCAGAGTACCCCCTGGAAAGTATCCTCTATCAATTACGACACAGCTGCTCAACATAGAATCAATCCCAAGAGTGTTATTTGCTCCCACTAATTAATGGGAAGAGAGGAGGGATGGGTAAAAGCAAGTCTAAGAGGAGTTTGCTGCAGCTATTCCCAAAAAACCCAAGGTGCACATGCCCCAAAAACCCCACAAATTATTGCCAGTTCAGTGGTGAGAAGGCAGAGATGAACATCCACCACCCCAAGGAAAAACCAGAAGTAATAACCTGGATATTTACATTATTTGGGCTGGATAAATCCCATACACAAGAGTGCAAGATGATTTCTGCAAGCAAAAAAATCAACCAGCTTTGTCTGAAAGTTGAATTGCAGCTCATTTCCAGCAGCTGAGTGTAGTTGCCAGTTTGGTAATTTAATATATGGAGCCTAAAGGTTAATTGGGTTCTCTGTGAGGGGTATCAGGTGCACACCTTTTAGTCAAGAGAGCACCAATCTCTGGTTTCACAATTTAACAGCTGTCAAATACTGCATTAATAAAATATGGCAGCATTTCTCCAGCCACCACACGTCCTCCAATAAGGTGTGACAAGGATGGGGTTTCTGAGATGCAAGATATGCCCAAAATTCAAGCCAGGGAGGGGATTTGAGTGTGGACACCTCTCAAACAAGAAAGAATTAGATGGTTCTTTCTCAGGTGTGAGAGACTGAGAAGACACTCTCTGTACAGTTTTGGCAGCTCAGTTGTGCTGTGCCACTGAAAACTCCAAAAAATTGTTTCTGTCCCACTCAGAGAAAGAGGGGCATATTTGCCCTTTTGATTTCCTGTATTATTTTACAAGAGCAACACTGAAAGTTTTATATGATGATTAGGTAGCAGGAAATAGAATTTCAAACAGCTCTGAACACTCTTTTGAAAGTCATCTGTGTATCAGATGATTCCACATGATTTCCCAGTAACTGCCTGAAATCCTGAGAGAAAAAACAGCCCCTACTGAACAACTCTTTGGGGAATAATTATGAGATCTCATATAATAACTGATGAGAATATAAGGGAGATTTAAAATAAAGCCTGACTTAAGCACAGAAATTTTAACACCAACTTCCACAGGTGGCTGCAAACACTGCCAGGTTTGTGCAAAGGGTTCTGCCAGGAACCTGGTTCTGGTTCCTGTGCTCTGGTGGGCTCTTGGCAGGGCTGGGACCCTCACCTGTGGAACTGGGGTTGTGCAGGGCTCCAGTGAAAGCATTTCTCACATAAACACTGTTTGTGAGGGTTTACAGAGATAAAACACACCCTGCCAACTCCAGGGAAATGTGTGCTCCTTCCAATTAAACAGCTGTAAATATCTGTGTGTTACACTGAGATCTCGCTGCTTGCTAGGCCAGGCACTTCTCTAAACTTCACCTCCAACATCTCCCAGCACTCAGGTCTGGTGGAACACAAGGAACAGAGCTCCCATTGTGATGCTGCTCCCAGTTTCACTCCCCACTTCCAGGGCAGAAGTGTCAGGGAAGCCATGGAAGGGCTCAGCTCTGATCCCCGTGCTCCAAGCAGCTCCCCAGGACTGTCCCAGCAGGGAATGCTGGCTCTGGAGGAGAAGGGGCTCAGCCAAGTCAGGTAGAGAGAGTGGGACCCTGCTCGCTGGTGAGGAATGTAAGCACAGGATGTTTCCCTGAGAACGGCAGAAACAAACAGCGCCGCTGCCTCCCGCTCCTGGAGCTCTCCCGGAGCTCCCGCACCCCCAGCCCGGACAGGGACAGGGACAGGGAGCAAACCCTGAGCGCTGCTCCCAGCTGGAGGAAAGCAGGAGTAGACTCATGTAGTAGGACCCCAGCTGGTCTGTGGGTTAGAGAGGGTTAATGAATGAGATTTGGTTAAAAATCCAAGCAGACAGCAGGGGACAAAACAATACTTTAAGTCACAAAAAGCCATTTGATTATTCTCATCTTCAAACTTAAAACATGCCATACACTGACCCATTGCAATACAAGTCCTTACAACACATACTCCCAAAATCCTGGCACCCATAAAAAAAAGAATACATCAATAAGGCACATAAAAGATAGATTTTCAAACACCATTACAGACTCCACAATCCCTTGATGACACATTTTCACTTTTAGCCAAATAAATTTCCCTCCATATAGAATTACATTTTATGACCAAAAGACCAAATCATCTGTCCAGTCACTGATCAGAACTAAGCAGCATCCACTTAACTTTACAAATGGCTGCTGCTACCACCATAATACAAGCAAACCTAGTTGTTTAAAATTGCTTAAAGTAGCTTTCAGCTACTAATTGAACAGCCTTATTCAAAAGCAAAACCTTTCCCCCAGGTACAGCAGACTCAGAGTGACACCACACCTGAGCAGTGGCCGCCAGCCCCGGTGCCACCACCCTGTCCAAGCTCCAACATCCTGGTGACAAAACTGCTCCTCCTAAAGGGCTTTTTTCCTCTTTGATAAATCAATTCATCTGCTAATCTAAAAAACTGACAACTCCCACAGTAACCTGCATTTACCCTCATCCTATTAAATATCCTATAAACAACAGCAATATTTACCAACAGGCTGGAGGCTCGAGTGTCACACATTGGGCAAAGCAGATTTTGACAACAAAAATATTAAGCAGTTCTGTCTGGTTCCTTCCAGCCTAAATCACTGCAGGATTTTGTGCTCTTGGAAAATAAAGAATGGCTACTCTACAGCCCCTTAAAGTTTTAAAACATATAATCTTGTCATCAGTACAAATTAAAATTGTAACTACGAAATAAGCGGTCATACGTGAAAATTAGCAGAAAAAGGAAAATCAAATATAATAAAGGGAGTTTAAGAGAAATCACTCTTTATCCTATAAAAAAGTCTATTATTTTCTACTGTAAATGTGGTCTGGAAATACTTCAGTTCTTGCCTGTCCTCTCTTGGGTAGAAAAACTGACAACTGAGTTTCCAGCACTTATTATCAATTTGAGACTTGTACCTCTGAGACAGAAAGAATTCCTTAGAGAGGATCTTTGTGTTTAGTACCTGCATTGTTTTAAAGACAAATGAGAAGGGGACTCATTCACAGGCACATTTATCAAATTAGTAAAACTCACTGGTTTATTTCTAATAAAAGCAGCTTTTCCTACACAGACTGCCACAGTGCAAGGGAAAAAACAGCCAAGAAATTCTCAGTACTCACCTGGAAGAATAAATAAAATATATATAATAATGTATATAAAGCCTACAGCACACCAAACTCCAGCACTGTTCTCTCTCTAGATGTAAAACTAGACTTGATATTAAATATAATAATTGTGCTATTCTGGCAACAGAATATTTAACAATTCTAAGGGTGCCTGGCCAGATTTCTGCAGTGAGCTTTAGAGAAGTCTCCAACATAAACACTTTCCAAGCCTGGTCTATAACTTGGCTCTCACTGAGCAGCTGAAGGCCTAAACTTCACATGAATATCCTTGAAATGGAAATCAATGAAGTTTAAAGTAGTTACTTGGCTAACCAAGAAGTTTTAAATCATCTCACAGCTGAAAAAGGCTTTGTTCCATTTGTGCAGGCAGGACAGGAAAAGGAGAACCTCTCAGAAAAAAAAGCTTTACATTTACAAAATTATATAATGGGGTGTTCATTTGATTCACATTTTAGACTGCTAAATATTTGAGTTCATGACATGACACGTGGATTTCACTGCAGATATTACATAAACAATAAGTAGTAAACAAGAGAATATTGACACAGTTTAAATAATGTGTTACTAAGGGGAAAACCCAGAGCTCTGCTGGAGAGCAAGTGCAGCACTCAGCACCAACAAGAGGGTTAATAAAAAAACAAAATGATGCAAAGTGCAATTTTAACCATCTCCTGATCAGAGAGGTAGGAGGGCCTCAAAATTTCATTAATTGCTGGATAAATCCCTCTAAGAAGGAACATTTGAGGCAGACTGGGCTCACCACACGTCTTCCTTCCCAATTTCCAAGTTGATTTCAGTGCTGAGAGATCTTTAGTGAAGTAATGTAAGAAAATGTGAGGACAGGAAAACAACAATTTCTCAGTGGAATAAAAAACTTTTTCCTCTGATCTACCAGAGACTTTTGGGAATGTTGTTGGTAAGAGGATCTTTATGGGACTGGAAATTAATTCCATCATCCTGGGTATACTGGGTGGTGTGAGAACTAAATGAAAGAGGGAAAAGACACAGAAAGAGGTAACTTGAGAGAGCAGGAGCTCAAAGCAAAAGAAAAGTAACAAAGAAAATTTTAAAATGTCCATCTTAAGGCATGAGAGCTGCTCCCTCTGCACAATGTGCCTTTCATGTTCAGGCAGTGTGACAGAGGAGTAATGAAAACACAAAGGCCCTTCTACTTAAAGGTCTGGCATCCAACAGATTGGAGAGAGCACTTCCTCAAATCATCACACCTCATTAGAGGCTTTCCATCCAACAAGGAAAAACGATGGCTAATCCAGGGAGAAAGGGAAAAAAAATGCCACAACCCCACCAGAAACAGCACCATGCTAAGCAGGGATTTGGCTTTTAATCAGGAACAGACAGCAGAGAAAAAAACTGAATGGTCCATCAGGTTCCAAAATAAATCCCTACCCCAGGTGGACTGGACCAGGTTTGTATCAACACCTCAGTGTCTCATTGCTCTCTGGATTCTGTCCCATCCCAGGAGAACCAGGGGGTGTTAAAATAATTAACCAGCCCTACATTAAAGTAGAGCATCCCCTCCATCAGATTTATTTTGTAGAACTGTGACATGGTGGCAATTAGGGATAATCAACCCAAAAATGGTTGGGAGTAAGTGCATCTTCCACAGCATCTTCTCTTATCTGCAAAGAGGAGAAGCAAAAAGCCAACAGCCCTTGCTGGGCAGCTGATCTTGGCACAGAACACTGGAGATCTGGCCACAAATCTCAGTCATGATGAGCAAAAAAAGATAAATAATTCAATATTTTCCCAGCAGGAACTCCATGGGACAGAAATTGGTATCCCATAGCAGAGTCTGCTGATGGTGTCTCAATGATGAGCCACTGCCCCCATGGAACTTCATCAGCCACAAATAAGGAGCCACTAACAGTGGAAAAAAAACCCCAAACTGGGGGAATAATTATAATAATTTTAGAAATGTTTTATTTTGCTTCAATAATTCAATTGTTCTTAACTCCCAAGCTTTAATTTTGCCCTGATCCACCAGAGAAGTGAAAAAGTGAACAAGTGGCTGTGTGCTGCTTAATTGCTGGCTGTGGTAAAACAATACAAACTCAAAATAAAACTTCCTTTTTAGTGAGGTACAACCTCACTCCCATTCTCGTCATCCTGAAGTTCTTGGCATCTCTTTAGCAGAAAAGGAGAGGAAGGTGGAATTTCCTTCCCTCCCTCTGCTCAGAGCAGTCCTCCTCCTCCAGAGCACTGGGAACAGTTTTAGGATTGTTCAAGGACCTTCTGGTTGCAATTTTTGCTGTTCCAGCATCCCAGGGGACCGTGCTCCTTGCTGCTGGAATGGATGATGGATCAGGGATGGTGGCTCAGGGGGATGCACACACACAAGGCAATCCAAGAGATCCCTGCCCCACTGCCAAGCACTGCTCAGGATGAAAGCAATCACTACAACCACACTCACTTTTAAGTCTCTTGGCAAAGACTCTTGCTGCAAACATCAGCCTGACCACAGCACCACATCAGAGGCCATTAATGCTAACAAGAACAGGCTCACTATCTGCTGTTCTTCAAAAGGACTGACACCAAGGGGATGATCTTCCTGCACACCCCACATCACTGCCCTGCCTTAATGAAGCCATAAAATCACTGCTGAGAGCACAGGACGCTTCCCCACTCTGGCAAGGATGACTGGAATCGGAGGAGTGGGATCAGCCAAGGCTGCAGGAGCAGAGTGGGTGCCTGCTCCAAGCACACATCCCAGAGAAGCTCCATGCACAAACAGGGAAGCCTCTGGTGATGCTGCTCCACCCTCAGCCCCGAATTCTGCCTTTAAGGCACAGCCACTGCTACAGACACCAAAGATCTGAAGATTTAGGGAGGTCAGCAACAGCCTGGGGCCATTTCTAGGTCATTATCACACCATATTTTTTTGTTGGAGGAATCCCATGAGGACGATTTTGGGGAACTACCTGGCAGCTCTGGAAGAGCTCAACATCCACCAACTTGCCAAACAGCAAATGGAGATTCTGCCTTCAAGAACAGCAAAGATGTAAATTGTTTACCACAGATCTGCCACAAAAAAATCCTTTCTCCATGGCTGTAGTGAGGGAATTGCCTGCAGAAACACTGATCCTGCAGGTATCTATTTGTAGGTTGAGCTCTGCTTGGTTTCTACAACTGCAAACCTGTTTCTGGTTCAGAAACCTCAAGGGACATTTCTTCTGTGGCCTCAAGAGTAATTTATTTTTTTTAATTTAGTTTAACACAGGTGGGGCTCCAAAGGTAATTGAAGATTACAGCACAATAATAAAGTTAATATGTAGCTACAACTGGCAGAGGAATTATATTCGTTATGTAGCTTCATATAAAAAAAGTAAGTTTTTTCCTACTTTTCTGACAAAACTGAGTATCTCCACCAATCTCTCTATCAGCAGAACAGTTATTTTCCCTTCAAAACTATTTTGGTAAATCTTGGCCTCACTCTTCATGTAGCAACAAATGGCAGCAAAGCCAACATCCCAACGCCCAGAGATGAATAGTTACATTTATGAAAACCTATTCTGGGAGACTTGGCTGCCTTTCAGTGATGTTCATCTCCCTCTTGACAGTGTATAAAACTGGCCAGGTCAGAAACAGTTTATCTGATTTTACTTGGCTCACCAATTACTTCAAGGAGAAAACAGAAGACAACCCGTGTTTACCACGGGTGTTGTTAACTGGCAACAAGAAATGTTAAATTTCACAGTAATTTTGGAATTATATGACAGCCAAATACACAGGTAGACTCAACATGCCTGACCACAAACACAGTTCTTTCCAAAACCACTCCAGGAAAGAAACTTTCTCTCTACAGCACAATTCTTCTGCCTTTATTACCACCAGCAGCAGCTCAGCAAAGTTAAAAACTAAAATGACAGTTTTAAAGTGTATTTTAGGATCTGCTCAGGGCAACATTAGAACCCCACATATAGGAGAAAAAGGCATCTAAGTGCTGCTTTTAAGCCATCAAAACAAAAAGGAAAACTTTCCAAAAAACTCCGTGGCTGCCAAACTTGACCTTAATGTTGGTATTTCCCTGTAGCACGCACTGGCTTGAAAGGTTCCATAGAGGTGAATTCCCACATAGGAATTCAGAAAAGGCCAGAGCTGGAGTGTCAGAGCTCCTGTCCTGGCCATCCACAGCCAGCATCTGGTGACAGCCCAGCAAAGCCCTCTCTGTCAACACTGCCACTTCACCAGGAGACGAAGATTAGCAGCCTTCACCAAGCTGGGAGTTTGCTATCGATCAGCCCATCGGGCTGCTATAAACAGAGGTGCCTAAAGCACCCTAACAAAGCTGTCATCTCCAAACTCTGCAGCAGCGCGGATGCGAGAACAAAACAGGCAGAAGGGCAGCGGCCAGCTGGGCGCTGCGGCTCGGATTACTGCGAGCCTCTCCAAAATGAATAGTCCCTTTTTCCGCCGGAGTTGTGCAGAAATTGAGAGTCTGCACGTGCTGCTCTTAGCCGCAGGTACTGAAACCACCTGTGCTTTAGAGAGGGGGGGAGGCAGACGAGGAGCAGGGCAGAACAAAAGCCGCGCTTACTTTTTTTTT
>VXBI01006292.1:0-27909 GCA_013397375.1 Toxostoma redivivum
AGGATTTTTAGGCATTCCCTCCCATAGGTGTTAGGAACCCCTCTGTTATTAGGAATAATAGGTTTGCCAGAAGTCTTTTGCAACCCCAGTTTAAATTTTTCAAAAAATTCAAGTTAAGGTTTTTTAGGCATAGGCTTCCCAGTCATGTTCTTGCCCCATAGCTGAAGCTGGAAGTACTAATTTTTTTGTTTTCTAAACAATCTTGGTTTTGTTTATTGTTCCATATGAGAATGGACAGGATTTAGATTGTTTATTGTATGTAATTTAAGTCAAAACAAATTTTTATCAAAAATAAAAAAGTAAAATAAAAATTATGTCTGATGCACAGAAAGATATCTAGAAATCCTAGATGCCCTCTTTTTGTGTTGTGTCCATGTTTTTCAGTGAGGCTTTGCACACTCAGAACTACCAGAACAGACAGAATTCAAAAGTTGTTGTGATGGTCAATATATAAAATACAACAATTTAGGGTCCAAGACTTCTCCAGGAATCCCTGGACACTTTACAACTGGTACCAGTCCAGTTTGGAAATGGGACTGATCCAAGCAGTAAGTTTAGCTCAAGATGTGAGAAGTGCTGACAAGTTCCAGTACATACTTAAATATTTTCTTAAAAACATCTCTGCTGCGGGCTTTTCTGTGACATAAGTTGTCAGGAGTACTTTTGGGAGGTGTCACAAAGGGAAAAGAATAAACCCCTGCCCTGTTCTGCAGCCATTTCAGAAACACAGATTTAGGAGTTTTACTAGAGATTGCTAAGTGAAGCAAGAAAAGAAGTCTTGTATGTATTTCCACAGCATTCCCTGCCTTAAAAATCAGCAGTGCAAACTGTTCTGAAGAAGTGAAGATGGAATTCACAGGAATGTAAACAGGCAGTTCTTGACAGAGTGGACTGACTCCTGGAATTTGAATGGTGAAGCATTTCACAGCCCAAATCCAGGGAATACGTCATGCCAAGTGTCATTGAGGGAAACACCAGCAGAAAGAAAAGTTGGGGAAGTAAAATCTATTAGAAAAATGAAAGAAAAGGCACAAGAGTCAAACTGGGTGAAAAGGGGTTGCAAGTGAGCTGTGTGCTGGAGGCAGGGCATCCACGGGGCGTTTGTGCTACGGGAGCAGAGAGCCGGCAATGGGAGTGTGGCTCAGACCCGTTCTCTGGGATGTCACCTGGGATCAGGCCACGAGGAGCAGCAGTGCTCCACCCCTCGCCTGCGGCTGGAGCACGGGAGCAGCAGTGCTCCACCCCTCGCCTGCGGCTGGAGCACCAGCTGGGAATGGGCTTTCCAGCTTGGCAGCAAGGCCTCCACATACAGAATTTTCAGCGGGTAGGAGTGGGCTTCACTCGGTATCGTCTTCTCTGTTTTTTGCTCTCCTTCCTTTTCTGTTCCTGCTCCTTCCGGGCTCTGGCCATGGTAGATGTGATGCACTGAGAATCCAGAAAGTCCAGCAGCTTTGCCTTGGAAATTTTAATGCCATTCTGTTTGAGCTCTGCATGCAGATCAGCCAGCTCAATGGGCTCGTAGAAGAGAATTCTGTTGTACAGGGCTGTGTTTGAGCGGATGTAGCACCTTACTGCCTCCAGCTTTTCCTCTTCCCGAGCTGCTGCTTGAGATGCTGGAAATTCCTCTTCCTCCTCCTCAGATGTAAAAACACAGGTTTCAAATCCATTCACAAAGGAACTAAAAGCAGAATGAAACAGAACAGAGGTCAAGGAAAGAAAAGGCCAACAAGGACAGGACCGGAGCTCCCCAAATGCCTGATGGTGAAGCCCTATGACTTCCCTCTGTGGGATCAAAAACCCTGCACTACCAGCACCCACAAAATGAATGAGGCAGAATATGGCAGGGCTTCTGCAAACTTCCCATCCCAGCCAGGACAGTGTTGGCCCAACTCAGCTAGCCCAGAGCTGTACGGAATTTCTAGTTCCTGGCAGGTTCTGCCAAGGGGTGCTGTGCTGTCCTCTCCCAACTCCAGCTGCAGGTTCTCAGGCAGCACAGAGTGCTCTATGTCACTGACCTGCAGACCAGGCATACCAGATCTGGGCCTTGCTCATAAGCAGCTCTTTCATGTTCTGAGAATAGTTCAGTGGGAATTAGACAGAAAATCCAAAGCCTGTTTCTTTTGTAGGAGTGTGCTGACCTCCACATGACACACTCAAGGAGGTGGCCACTGTAGGGACACTCATCTCAGTTTACCTCATTCCTACCTCATCTCTGTCCTGCTCCCCTGACTGTTTTGTCCAGGATTTCACTGCCTCACCTCTGTGAACCAAAGGAGATGTCACTTCCATTCACCGAAGAACCTGCCGACTCCTGGGATGCCGGGAGCTCCTCACCATCATCTGCCAGGGACACAGTGGGCCTTTCCTGCTCTTTGGCTCCTTCTGGGTGATGTGTCACTTTAGTTCTGTCCTTGGCTGTGGCACAGCCTGCCTCATCAGCCCCATCCCTAGGGAGCACTGCAGGAGCCTCGGCAAGCTGCTTCCTCTTGCCCACAGCCCTCGGGGCGCTGGCGCGGTTCCTGCCTGCAGCCCCGCCTGCCTTTGGCTGCCTCGGCCGCTTGGCCGGGGACTTCCGTGGGAGGGGCTGGGAATAGGAGATTTCATCCTCAAAGTCAGAGTCCCCGTCCCGGTGAGTGTACTGGAATATCTCCTTCAGCTTCCACACCATCTGGCGTTTTGGGAGAGCACGGACACCGAATCTGAAAGAGAAGGTGGGAGTTTAGGTTATAGTAATGCTGCACCTTCCATTGTCACAGCTCAGCAAGAGGTTCAGGCCAGGAAGTGCAGCTGGAAAAGTGTGATGTGACCTCAGAAAGCACTGGCTAGAGCTTCACCATGGTTCCCCTTCTTTCACACTACCTGCCAGCAGGTTCCTCTTGTAAGAGTCATCCTGGGGGAGGTAATGCTTACCTGCTCAGCTCCTTCCTCAGCTGCGGGGTCTCCATCATGGAATAAGCTGGCATGGGTGTCACTGGAGTGCTGGGGTCCCTGTTGTTCTCCTGACAAGAAAGTTCTGCAGCAGAATGAAATTACTGTGATGAGAATCAGTACAGAAAGGACTTAAAATGGCTAATAACTCCTCCTCTTAGTGGCAGAAATTTAATATTCTCTAATAATTATTTAATAGGAACTACTTCCTTATAAGCTGCTTTAGTTATTACTCAGCTTCATATTAGATGGAATAGTCAAGGTTTTTTTTCCTCCCCTTAATTGGGATACTTGGTTTTCATTGACTTTACATCAGAAAACAGTTTAAACTGGGACATATGTCACATCTGAAAATGAGGCCATTCAGGGCTTTATTAGAACAGGTAACATTTAGAAAGCAGTTAAAACTATGTTTACTGAATTCTGTGCAGTGATCCTTCTCCCAGGGACGAAATTTCATAACAGAGACTTGATGGATAAAAAACTGAGCAAATCAAGCTACTGGGGTCTGGAGTTAGATACAGATTTAATGATACCAGTTTACTGATACTGTGAAGCACAGCCAGTCTCACACATTGTGTTCTAATCACCCCTGAAACTAATAATTTAGTATGGCATAATTAATAATATATTTAATTAGATACTACAACATCAATTACATCAATACACTGGCAAGCAGGCTGGAGACTGTGTTTTGTTCTGTTTTGGTTTTTCTCTATCCATGAACCAATAGCTTCTGCAAGGAGCACTGTCACTACAAAAGGACTGGTGACAGTGAAACACACACAGCTGTACTCCAGGAATCCCACATTTGGACAGGCTCTTTCCCACAGCAAATGCCTGCACCTTCTTTGTGCCTGGCCTTGCCAACTGCTTGGCATCAGAAAGTCCAAAGACCCTTTCAGTGTGTCAAGTGCATCACAGGTAAGATAATCACTAAAATAAAAGCAGTTTAACCTAGCCCAATAAATCTTTTATCAATACAAGCTCTCACCAGGAGTCTTGACAGGATCTGTCCGACCAGCCTCTGCTGCAGCTGCCAACCTCTGAGACAGAGGAAGAATCTCTGGAAGTTCATCTTCCTTCTCTTCTCCATTCCAGTCATCCCAGAGTTTGGAGTCCAGGTAACTGGCTCTGCTGCCCACTGATGGACATGGCTCAACAGGGCTCTTCTCAGGGCAGTGCAAAGTTGTTCTCCTGCCAGCAGGAGTTCCTTGGAGGGGAGTGCTGCCCTTAATTCCTGGTACCTGGACTGGGCTCTCTCCCTGCTCCAGCCAAGAGCCAGGGATGGGGCTGCTGGCTGTGCTGACCTGGCCACAACTGTGGCTGTCACCTCTGGCTGGTGACAGATACTCAATGTGCCAGCAGTCATCAACAGGGATTGGGGGCTCCTCACACAGCAGGACACTGCTACCCAGAGAAGGCAGACTTACTTCCCTGTCACTGTCCTCCAGCTCAACCACACTGATGTTACCTTCTAGTGGCTGCTCCTGGCAGGGAGGCACCACTGTGGATAAACTTGAGATATTGGCACATTTGCTTTCCGTGCTGGTGTGGCCAGGGGAGAGGAAAACTGGATCTACTGGAGAAACTGGAAGGGGGTTCTTGGAAAAGGATTCTGCTGCTGGGCTGCTGGGTGGGCTCCTTCCACTGGCAGAGTTCTCCATCGGCAACTGTTTGTCTGACAATGTTGCTTCATGAACTTTTATTAAATTTCCAGTAATTTCATGATTACTATTACCTGCTGCTAAGTCCTTTGTGCTGAGTTTAGATCCTGGACCCTTTAAAGAATCAATACTTGTGACCTGAGTCTGTGTTGAGGAACTTCTGCTTTTGCTCAGAACTGGTGTTCCTGGCACAAGCCAGGAGCTGTCTGTGCCTGGAGACATTTTATTACTGAGTCTTTTCCCAGGGCTCACGTTTGGACTCTGTTCTGTGCAAGCACCTGTCTGTCTGCTGAGAGGAAATACAGGGGACACCTTTACATCACCACTTACACACACTGTGTCTGTACTGCCACATGAGACCTGGGCTGATCTCTGCTCTGTTTCAGGATCTGATAAGTTAGGGTCAGGTTTTGGTATCTCAGAGCCTTGTTTTGTGTTTGTACATTGCAGGTGCACAGGGATTTCAGATTTCTTCAGAGCAGAGTCAGACTCTGTCAACTTCTTGCCTTGTTGTAACTCCATTTCATCATCAGAAGAAGATAAAACAATAACATCACCCTCCTTGATCCCCTGAGCTGCAGCATCCTGAGTCCTGCCTGGTGATGACAACACTGGGACATGTGTGTGCTTGTTTGATTCACTGTGAGGAAGCTCTGCTGGAGAAACTGTGATCTCGTTTCTGGATGCAGCAGCCAGCTCCTTGGCTTTCTGGGAGTATATTTCATAAGATGGGAATGATTTTTCCTTTTTGTTTTGCTTTGGTGTTGACACATGTTCCCTGGCAAACTTTCCCTCTGATTTTGGAGATGCGGGTGAAGTGCCAAGAGCAGGAAAAAGGGACACATAAGGCTGGGGAGTTGGACTCCCACAAAATCCATTCTTACGTGGAGAGCAATCTTTTTGTGACTTGCTGAACAGAAGTGAATCATTATGACCAACATGTTTTTCACTAGGGGACTTTCCTGATTCTTTGGTAACTTCTTTCACTGGGGAAGGCTCACAGTGATCCCCCTGAGAGGCAGAAAACAAACGTTCATAGCTATCATTTATATCAGTATCACCCTGGAAACCAGGAAACTGCTCTTCACAGTGATCAGCCTTGTCATGTGAGACCCGAGATGACCTGGAATCCTTCACATCCTGACATCCTCCGACAGCCCCTCCTTCATTAGCACCATGGGATGTTCCATCCCATTTTTGAGGTTCACTGTGGTGAGGCACAACAGTGGTCTGTGGATCATTCATGCACTTGCACCTATTTATATTCTGCATCTTCTCTTCTTGTGCAGACAAGTCACACTTAGAGCTTTCCACACCGCTGCCATCCCTTAGATCTTTGAGGCTGTTGCTTACAGAAGTAGATTCAGGTCTCTTTACTTCTTCCTGCTTAGTGTGCTGGTTTGTACCTTGGAGGGCCTCAGTGTCACTGCAGATGCTGCAGTGTGTTCCCTCACTCATCTCTCTTTCACCCTGAGCCATCTTTCTCTGAGTTGCAGCAAACTCATAGATTTCTTCCAGCTCTTGTTCTCCCACCTCACTGTCATCCTCCTTCTGGCACTCAGGGCTCAGCATAGCTACTTCTTCCTCATCTTCACCCACCCACACCGACTTCAAGAGGTCTTGGAAGTTCTCAGCTCTGTCCTCACAATCTTCATCACTCCTGACAGAGAGGAGATCATCTTCTGAATCCACTCCAGAAGACACCTGGCTTTCTCCAGTGTTGTTTTCACACTCTGCCATTAGTTCTCTCATACCAAACCTGCAAAGATACAATAATAACATTAGTATTTCATCCTCCAGTATTTCTTTACCATTTGACTGTCAGATCACTTTTGTGAGCTTTGTAAGGAATTTACATGAGGATGTTGAGTTTCCTAAGATGTACAAGATCCAGTGTACTCCTAAAATCCCAAATACCCTTTTCCAGGTATCACTCACATGAAAGTATCTGGCACATTCTTCCTTTTCTGTGTTTGAGACTGACTACACTAAATCCCCTAGGCAATGGGAAAGTCCCATGGAATGGCTGGGGCTGGATAATATCTGCCACGTGCAAGATTCCTGGCTTTCTGGAGTGACAGGGCACCTCTATATACATTTGGCAAGCCCCAACCATGTCCCACCCATATCTCAGCAATTGCTCCTGTTTCAAACTCTGAGTGCATGCCTAGGACCATGACTGACACAACACAAAGCCTGAGCATCCAGTACATTCTGCAAGTGTTGTTCAGATGCAGTGAGAATCACATATGGAAGTTGTGCTCATCGTCTTCAACATCAGCTGCCAACAGACATCCTGAGACAAAACTCAGCCAAAGTCTGCTGAGCACATACTGAACACAGAAACTCCCACACAGGTGGAAAAGCTCAGGGCAGGATGTTCTTATGGGCAAGTTTCACTTAAGATGTAGCAAAGGACCATGGAATTTGTAAGCCACTAAAACAGGAATGGAAGATCTCAAACTGGGGTTTGTGTGGCTGAAAGGCTGAGGGAGTCCAAAACATGCTCAGGGTACACACCTGGCAGCCAGAGCCTGCAGCTGGGGCCGCAGCCCAGCAGGGAAGTTGGTGTCAGCAGCATAGAGGTACCGCAGGAAGGCAGCCACAGCCTCAGCTGACACATCACTCAGCAGCAGCCGCTGCGCTGGCGCAGCCCCATCCTCCTCCACCACCAACCCCTCGCTGTGCACCTGGGCCAGAGAAAGCAAAGTCTGTTTGCTAATAAAGCAACACAACACCCACATTCATCCTTGTTCCCATCAGCTCCTTCCATTCCCTCATGCCCAGCCCCGGGACCAGGATGCCAAGGCAGGGCAGTTATGCAGAGCTCCCTATGGAACAGGCCATGTCCTTCCTGACCTAAACTTTGTTTAACTACTTGCCTTAGTCACACATATGAAACGTGGTCTTAAGAGTTCTCCACTTAGCTTTGCAATCAAATTACTTCCCAGCCCAATTTCCATCTACTCTCTGTATGAGCTTCATCTGGTATGTTTTGAATTTACCTGGAAGCTGCAGAGGAGCAGGCTGGGAGCTATTCAACCTAAAATGCACTGGGAACATAAGAACTCCTTCACTAGCCTTGCAAAAAGCAGTCAGTGCAGGTACCTCCAAAGCAAGAGTGACAAAACCTCTGTGTAGATTATTTTAAAGTACTTCCCAGAAACTTCCTATTCCATGCTCACACTGACAGGCAGGACACAGGCTTGCACAGGGACAAAAATGCAAGGGCAAGAAGCACTTTGAAAGCTTCCTTCACTGCTCATGGGTGGAATGCAAGGATCCTTGACTCCCCATAGCCTCCCTGAACAGGATAAAGTAGCACATCTTTCACCACTTTGTCAGGACTTATTCTGCTTTCCTAAGCTGAAAAACCACCGCAGGTCCCGAGGCAGTCGCCATGGAGCCCAGCAGTGTTCTGTGCTGGTTTGGGGCACTGGCTGGCCGTGGGAGGGGCAGCCTGGGCTCTCCTAAACAGGAGCAGAAGGAATGGCAGCAGCACTCACAGCCTGAGCCGCCGCTGGACACCGCGCGTACAACACGAACAGATGCGCGTAGAGCACGTCCCCGCTGTCCACCTGGAACTGGACATCACTCAGGTGGGGGTTGTTCACCATGGCACCAAAATCTTGAGCCAGCAGCTGGAGAGAGGGCTAGGATACAGAAGGAACACAAAGGTGTTAGGATTCAGCTGTCAATCAATTTTCCAGAAAAATAAGAAGGGTGTAACCCAGTTTATCAGCACTGCTGTGCTGTGGGCCCAGCCTGGACACAGCACCTCTGCCTCCTGAAGATAATCATCAGCTTTATGAACTTAGGTCTTCCACAGGACAAACACACAAGTCTAACAGACATTCCTGCTTTGTTTTCCTTTACTTTTTCACAGCCTGCCCATTGTGGAGAAAGGGCAGTTGTGTTGTATTCTGCTCTACTTGTGTCGCAGCACATTATCACCCTCAGATCTCACCACATTTCCTGCTGTGGTCTAGCCACAGCCTATAGCTGGCCTCTTGATCTACTGCCTCCCACCACAATTTTAGGAAACTCTAACTTCCACTTCAACAGACTTGAACTCAATTCACTATAATCAGGGTAATAGGAAAGAGGATGACTCAGTACAGGGTAAATGAGCCTTTCTTCTCTCTTTTTACTGTCCAGCAATGACAGCTGAGAAGAGCAGCTCTGCAACAAGGGGCCTCCACAAAATAAAACTAATGTAGGCATCCAGCTCAAAGGAATTTATAAGCATGCTACTGAAACCTCTTTTGTAAATTCCACTCCATTTTAAAAAAGAAACACAACTTTTATTACAATTCCAGAACCCCTGGCTAGAATTTTGTGGAGGGCTGAGTTACCTGTGGCTCTTACAGTGACGGTAAGGTCAGGCTTGGGGTACGCTGCCAAAGACAGCAAGGATGGCAAGACAGCCCCTCTGGAGCTGTTCCCAAGCAGTCTCCTGAAGACTCAGATCCCTCCTAGTGTCCCAGCCCTAGAGTGCTTCAGGAAGTGTGAAACACCCTCAGACCACAGCTGAGTTGAGAAACTGCCTGACTGCACACAGAAACCAGTTTATGGTTAACACCATTGACCTTGTGCTTTTCAAACCTACTGCAGAGCTGAGGAACTACAAGTTTTATTCCAAAGAACATCTGCAGGAGATGCAGTTCCATCTGGAACAACACAGCTCTTCATTTTCTTAGCAAGTTTCTACATTAGCAGTGAGCTGTGGAGAGCCAACCTTTCAACTTGCTCCAGCCAGCAGGAATTAGCAGCACACACCAAACACTTCTCCCAGCCTTCATAGGTGGGCTAGGGAACATTCTACATGTTGTGGCAGTGCTGTGGACTGATCTCCAAGGGGAAGACAGGAAACTCAGTTTGGAAACTAATCTGATTCTTCTTGCTTTCTTATTCTTGGCAGGTGGGATACCTGTGAGGCTGCTGTGGGGCCGCCAGCAAACACAGGCTCCTGATGCAACGTTCCAGGCAGCGAGCCCAGAACAGCTTTCCTGCTGGTGCTAAAATTATCAATCAAGAATAGGGAAATTAAACAAGGCCAGAAACCTCCTGGCTGCTCCATTCTCTGTGCAAGGCATAGAAACTGGCCAGAAGACAGCTCTGAGCAGGTATGAGCTGTGTGTTGGAGAACACACCAGAACATCCTCTCCTGCTGAGGAGGCCACTGAGACTGGACCCCACTGATGTGAGCAAGGGTCTTCACAGAGGGGACATGTTACCAATGATGAGTGCATTTGCTCTACATGGTTGCATGGTTTGTGCTCATATAAAGCACAAATCTCTCCCACTGGCAATCCAGCTCTTCAACACTTCACTCACTCAGGAAAACTATAATGGAAACAAACAGACTCTAAAAAAAATTACCATACTGGTTTTGCTGGGAGCAACAGAGTTTCAACAACAGTATAAGAACAGTTTCTGTATTGCTAAAGGCCTCTGGTTTAATGGAAAAACAAAACAAGACCTTTTCCTGCTAAGGTTATATTTTTAATACCTCCAAATAATATCTAGAGTTTCTGTACCAAGTAGCTGGGATGCTCAAGTTTAATACCAATTCTCACCTCAAGGAATTGTCTCCTTTTAGAAGTATCTTAATCCTTTAAGCACAATATGAAAGTATGTTGCCAGAGCATCAAAATTTATCTAGCACCAAAATGTACTTCCTTTCAGGGCATGATTATTTATCATCAAACAAAAGATAGTAAGTTTATCAGATAAAGTGGATGACCTTGGTAAGAAAATGAATTAAGCTTTATTTTGTATGAACTTCAATTGTATAAAACTGATCATACATTAATGGAAAATTACACATCCTCTGGTGCATGTGGGATAAGATGATATCTACAGACCATCACAGGCTTGATAAAAAAATCATCTATGACTTACTAGGCTGTGTTTCTCACTCAGTCACCATCAAGTGACAATCACACACTGATTTTCAAACTAGATCCTCTGTGTTCCCATAATTGAGGGTTTTTTTACACCAAACCCTTTAAAAGCTCAATTAGCAGCAAAAACTGCTCACCTTCCACGGCCCTCACAACATTCCATGATCTACCAGGCTTTTATGCCAGGATTTAGTACAAGTCAACCAGTCCCTGGAAGAATTCCCCCTCCCACTGCAGGACACGCTGTGGGGAGGAAGGTGCTCCATTCAGAGCTGGGTGTGTGAGCCCAGAGGGAGCACCAGCAGCTCTGTCCCTCCTGGGCTCTGTTTTCTCCTGGATAACCTGGGCATTAAAGCAGTGTACTGCATAACATGCTGCAGCTGCATCCCTGCTTCCTACCCCCAAACACTCCCAGTGCTACAACACAACTCCCTAACCCACACAGCCTGGCCTTCTGTTCTCTGGCATTTAAATCATCTCTCATCAGTAGGACAAGTACTGAAAAATCCCCAGGCTCTTGTGGGCTTGATGGAACACCCCAGGTGTGCTGATCTCATCTGTGCTCATGATGAATCCTCAAGTCACTGTGAACCTTAAGCACCACTTTGTTTCCACAGAAAGGAATGGGAAATATTCCACACTTCTTTGAATTGCACAAATGCAACAGCTTTTTAAAAATTGTTATTGATGAATATATAAAGAGTGGGAAAAAAGGTTATCCTTACTCTTTTACTGCTGCTCCTGAGGAGGCTCTTCTTCTTGGATGGGGGCACAAAGCCACTACATGGAGGATCACTGGGACTCAGTTCTTCTCCTCAGGGAAGAAAATGCACATCACAAATCACATTCAACTTCCTTGTGAGACAGAATGAACAAAGAACTCCTAAGAGGATCCTTGCTGTGGCACCTGCAAAGACCAGGCTGGCTGGGCTGAAGGCTCAGCCTCTCCCTCATGCCTTTTTGCAGGGTTTGGCTCTGGGTTGTGACAGGCTGAGGGTACCTAAGCACCATTTCAGTTATTTAAATACATTAAAGGGCCAGGGACCATTTGCTGCAGTTTAGCAGGGGAAGTGAGAAGAATTATATCCAAGTGCAAATGCAGACAGGTGAGCTTAGGAACCGTGTTCTCTTTCACAGATGAACAGGAGGCACAACAGATTCTGCTGAAGAGCCAGAGCACTTTAAGGGGTACCACTGCCCTTGAAATGTGCACTTGTGCACCAGTGCAACTCTGACTGGGGACATTAGAGAGTTGCCCACAGAGGAATTCCAGGTGGTGTATTTTTTCAACCCTGAGTAGGCACAGATAAACTTCAGATTTGTGTAATCAATGTCCAACACAAACTCATCCCTCCTGTGCATCTCTCTCATCCGACTGTCTCAAGAACTGAAAAGACAGTGCACAGAACAGAAAGGCTGTCCAGGTACAATCATGGAATCACAGGCTGGTTTGTGTTGGAAGGGACTTTAAAGCCCATCCAGGTCCATCCCTGCCATGGGCAGGGACACCTTCCACTATCCCAGGCTGTTCCAAGCCCCATCCAACCTGGCCTTGGACACTTCCAGGGATGGAGCAGCCACAGCTTCTCTGGGCACCTTATGGCAAGGCCTCAGCACCCTCACAGGGAAAAATTTCTTCCCAGTATCTAATCTAAATATAACCTCCCTCAGTGTGAAGCCAATCCCCCTTGTCCTATATGTCCTTGTGAAAAGTCTCTCCCAGCTTTCTTGTATGCCCAAGATAAGCAGGAATGAAGATTTTGTTCCAGCTGTTGAACACATCCAGGCTCCCTCCTGGCAGAAAAATACTTTTGATATCTTTAATTTTAAAATAAAATTTAGTATCTGCTGTCCAGGAATTCTCTTAAAAGCTGGGATTTATGAATAATTTCAGAAATATCAGGTTGACTATATCTACATCTTATTGCAGGAAAATGTGACCTCACAATCAGAGGTGCTGATCCTCTTGTATCAGCACCTGTGGGTGCTGCCATGGCTCTGTGTAGCTGAAGGAATCGGGGCAGGGCTCACAAGGCTGCCAGAACTCACCTGGCTGCTCTGCTGCCTGGACATTGCCAGTGTCAAGGGTCCACTGAGTAAGAGTGAGTCCTTCCCTGGCCAACTCCACCAGGTCCTGCAGGGTCTGAATGTCCTTCTGGCTCGGGGATAAAAGCTGCCCATCTCCTTCAGGGCCTGGCTTGAATTCATCAGAAGTTTGGCCTCCAACCTTTGTGCAAGTGGGTTCCTGAGAACTGAGGTCTGGCTGAGTTTGCTGGGGTACTTCTGGCTGATGAGATCCCACCGATGGCTGAAGGTTCTCTGGCTTATTCTGATCAAGTGAGGAGGAAAAAAGACACCAATACATTAGGTCTTTTATTATGTATTTGCAGAGCTTGGAGCACAGTGTCTGCTTCATACTCCTGAAACATCTGTGAAGGGTCACAGAGCATTACCAGGTATAGGGGATTCTGAGGAACAGCCCTCTGCAGTTCTATGAAGGACTCTCCAAAGACAGCTCTGAACAGAATAAAGAAAACTACAGTGGAAAATGCAGAAAATTTGGTTTCTCCAGGAGCATGTCTGTGCAGGCAACTGCCAAGTAGGGAGAAAGAATGGGAGAAATGCTCCCAATCCAACATCTAAATATTCCATTATAGCTGGAGTTCCTGGCAAAAGCCACAGCTGAAGCTCTCCAGGTGCTTCTGTTCTGAGTTCTGAAATGCTTTTGTAGT
Source organism: Toxostoma redivivum (assembly GCA_013397375.1). Lineage (NCBI taxonomy): Eukaryota > Metazoa > Chordata > Aves > Passeriformes > Mimidae > Toxostoma > Toxostoma redivivum. Next base: position 13,234 of record VXBI01006292.1, read on the forward strand.
TACATGTAACTAAATCAAACTTTCACCTTGGAGTGAGTATTTTCCAGGTTTGCTCTTCGTTTCCAAAAAGAATAATTTTGCTTGTTTATTTCTAAGTAAAAATAGTTCAGCCATTTCTGTGAATGGAAAGAATCAGAGGAAAAACACACTCTTGCCATGATTTTAAAGACCTTCCTGCTTTTTATTTTTAAACTTCTCTGGCAGTTTTTGGCTTGAATGAAAGGTCAAAAATTCCTAGAACGGAGTTCCTCCTCTCCAGACTCAACCTGCAACAAGCCAGAGAAACATTGGGCTTTGACTAGGGAAGAAGTAATAAATAAAGCACCTAAATATGCACAGTAGATTTTGAACAAGAGCACCAAATACTTCTTCAAGAGAAGAAAGAGGGAAGAAAGAGAAGTGATATTCTTGGAGAAAAGAGACTGAAAGAGCTTTGTCTGTTTCTGTGGGCACTTCTTATAAAAGTACAGAGCACTGGAAGAGGCAGATCCAGGTGGAACCAAAATGAAAGAGTGGAAGTGAGACCTGCATCAAAGCTCACATGCAGCAGGAGGCAGTGGGATTCACAGGAAAAGCCTGAGTGCAAATGCTCTGCTGAACAACTCCAGGCACTCCCACCTTCTCTGTGCTAGCAAGTAACAGGTTTCAGTTTAAACTTTTCTCCCCAGTCCTTGCTGAGTGCAACATGGGCAAAGTTCATGCTAAAAATTACCAGAAAGAAGTTCCAAATACAAAAACAAGAGCCAGGCTGCTGTAAATCTGGATAAACTAATGGCACATTGAGCAGGATGGGGTCCCTTTACTCAGTACTCTCTGTTCCCATCCTTTTTATTTTCTGAAAGCTCAAAAACTATGGTAGCATGAGCCTTGTTCTCCTCTCCAAAAGGCAGAAATGAAAGCTCAAGAGCCTCAAGCCTGACTGTGTAAGACCAGGGGAGAACAGATGACAGGCAGTGAGTGTGCAGAGAGAGGGGATCACTGGTTTACGTTCCAAATGAGGAAACAGAAGGGATGCAGGGCAAGTATCAAGAACTAGGGCACACACATACCAGAGCAAGGACAACAGAGCCCCACCTGCACAGGCTTCCAGGGTACAATTGGAGGCATTAAGGCTGCAGTGTAGAATGATTCAGGGTCACAGGGTCCTGTCAGAGCACTGATCTTCCATAAAAAGCACTCCTTGGCTTTAGTTAATGGCAGGAGCCAGGTTGCTTTTCCAGATTCATCCTCCAGAATCCTGCTAATGGGCAGCTGAGGGGTGGGAGGGAATTCCACTTCTTCTGTCAGCATCAGAGCTACACGCTCCTGGATCCTCTTCTGGGCCTTCTCAGGGTCCTGGAGCAGCAGAGGGGGAGGGGCACTGGCACCCTTCCTACGCCTTTTTTTCTCTTTAAAAAGAAAAGGAACCCAAATAAGTGAACAGCTGAACACACAGGGCAGAGGAGATTAACACAGCAGCTTCTTCAGTGCTGTAATCAGTGACAACCAAAAGGCATGAGAACAGAACTCTTAACACCATGCAGGTAGTCCAAAATCTCACGTGGCCCTTACAGGAGAAATGAACTCCACCAACAGACCCATGAAGGACTCCTTCCCTCGTGTTCTGGTCATGGGTGATATCAAACCAGAGTTCACACAAACACTGGGCAGCATTCATCTGGAAATCCTGTCTTACTAATTTTGCTTCACTAATGCCCAGCCCCAAATCCAACTGGGAGTACCTATGGGCAGAAGCAGGGCTGTGAAGAGTGAAGTCTCCCCTCTGTACAGCTCTCAACCCTTTCTCCTGGCAATTGTCTGCCTTTTTAAACCCTTCTGCACTCTGAAATGGTGAGGGCCTGCTCAGCAGCATGTACTGGACACACACGGCACTGCAGAAAGGACAAAATGATACAAGATAATGCTGAAAAAGCTGCATTAATCCAGGCTGCAGCAGGAGGAATAGGAAAATAATCTACTACATGAGAAATAACAATCATATTTTCATGTTATTTCTCCTCACTTCCACAGTTTACAAGAAACAACAGCTAAAGACTATTTTATAGATTCAAAACAACAAATCAGTGAAAAAAAAGCACAAGATTTCTGAAACCCATGGACATCCTGCAGTCATTCTTGACTGCCTCTGGACACTGCATATTGCTGAAGCTCTGAAAGCTTAAACAAACCAGAAACAGGGCTGTCATCCCTCCTGTATCCAACAGGGAAGTTTTGGTGGAGAGCAGCCATGTTCCTCCTGCAATAACACAGCCTCAGACACTAACTTGCTGTAACACATACCTGATCCTGGCTTCCATTTGATTGGGAAAGCAGCCACTGCTTTCACATTTGTAACTGATTTTGCTTGTTCCTGCTTTTCTTGCTCCAACAGAGAGCGTGACATTGCCATGGCAACTTGCAAATCTTCATCCTTAGGTTCCATTTTGGCCCTCTTCTGTGTTTTCCTCGAGTCCTCGTTGGAGGGGCCTTTCCTCTTTGCCCTGCTGGGCTGATTGCTGAAATCCAAGAATGCAGCAGGAAGTCCCAGTTAATGTGACTGCATCAGAAACAACAAACACTGAGCACTCCAGAGCAGCTGTTCCATTTGCTCAGAGAGATTCCCATGTCAAGCATAATAAATACCATTCAGTACTTTCTTTCCTAGCAGAGAGTAAAGGATGTCTTATCACTCGTGGAACTTAGAGCTATTTAGAGAAGTCTTATTTTGGGATGTAAGCATCTGCAACCTCTACCTTGAATGATTTTTTCCACCAAAGGGGAACAAGTTGAAGCAGGGAGAAAATCAGATCACCAGAAAATGCTTTCCCACCCATCTGCTTCCATAAGGAATAGGCAATGGTCCTTCCTTGGCACAACAAGACCTATGAGTCCCTCCACAAATTCACTCAGGCACCACTTGGTGCACTCTGAAGATTCTGCTCAAATCCAAGCACATTCCAAAACACCATATCTGCTTCCTCTTTGGCTCAGGGTGAAAGGATGTTCCCAGGACAGCCATGAGCTGAGGAGCTCAGGCACTGGCACCACAGATCTCAGGAAAGGCCCCACACTTGTACTCTGTGGTTTGCTCAATAAGCTCAAACACACCATTCAGCTTTACTAAGCAATTGCCTCACACAGCACAAATCATTCTGACAAACCACTGGAAGGTTATTTACTTCCCATTTTGCTCCTGCCTGCTGGCTTTTAAAGTTATCTACCAGCTGACTTCTTCTGAGAGAAATTAAGATGATTTCTCCAACTAACTGATGAAATTAAGATGATTTCTCCACATCATCCTCACCTGGTACTGGGGCATGGCTCTGCTTGACCTGCTCTGGGCTCAGGGATCAACTAGTGTGTGAGTCAGCCTTGCATTTACTTTTCTTCCCAATCTCCAGCCTCTCAGGCCAAAGGAAGCAACCAGCATCTTTCTTTTTTTCCTACCAGCTTACCTGGGACACTGAAGAGCTGCATCACCAAGTGTGGCCACCTGCAACTGCACTGCCTGAAGCAGCAGATTAGGAGGCACATCCGTCTCCACAGCACAGCGTTTCAGGTGACTGACTCGGCTCTGGAGGGTTTGGAACTGCTTCCCACAGATGGGACATTCAGGGACCACTGCCTTGCTGGAGGATGACATCTGTGTTTCTTCCATCTCATCCAGACACCTGGGAGACAATGGCAAAGCTCATCTATGGACACTTTAAAGGGTATATACTAAGATTTAAGCCATTAAAATTATTAATAACAATAACAATTTTAAAAGCACAATCACTTCTAATACTGGTAACAGCCATGAACATCCACTGAAGAAACAAGAACTGTGTGCCCACCACTGTGATGAACACAACATGGAACAGATACACGGAGATAATGGTCTCAGAGGCATATTAAAAACATATTGCTCAAAGGCAAGTGCAGTGAATAACTTTAGAATCATAAAATCCCACATGGTTTGGGGTGGAAGGGACCTTAAAGGCATCTTGATCCACCAACCTGCCATGGGCTGGGAGACCTTCCACTAGAACAGGTTACTCCAGCCTTGCCTTGAACACCTCTAGGAATGAGGAGTCCACAGCCTCTCCAAACAACACACTTCATGTGTGTCCATCACCTAATCCCTCTTTCTGCATTCATTCTAACATTTCAGCTCATTTATAAACCCCTGTTAACAGAAAAGCTGAATTGACACCACACTCTAGAGTGCAGCATGATGAACTTCAAGTAATTTCTGGCAGGCCAAAACTATGTTAAAACATATACTTGTTCTTTTTCTGCTCTCTCCAAAGAGATTCAGGGTGTGAAATCTTGGATCTGCATCTGTTACAAAAGTCACTCCCTGATTAGGTAATGACACACAGAAGGCTGTGCTAAGGGACCATTCAACACTGGTGATTATTGGTGTGTCAGTGCATCTGTCCATCTACAGCTTCACTCTTGGGATGAAGACTGCTACCGAAAAATCCCTGGCTAATATAACCTTGTAATCTCAACATATGGTTACATGCTAACAGTTCAGAAAGCCTGACTTTCCAAAAAGCATTTCTAGCACACTGTCACTATTTTACAGCTTCTGTCCCCTCAAGCAGCACAAAATGTCTGAAAACAGAAACAACAGTAACACCTGGAAAGCTGCAGGTGCAAACAAGACTGATCAATGGAAGACACTCAGTAACATGATGTAGGACTGGACAATTTACATCCCTCCTGCCTTCTGAAAGTGCTTGAATTAAGAATTTACCATCATTCAAATGTGTTGTTTCTGATGCTTTGTCAATGGAAAAGCGCAGTTTTAATTTCCAAAGTGTTGCCTGTACATAATATATTGTGTTTGATATTTATCACTAAGGAAATTGTTAAATGAAAGGCAGTAATTTCAATTGAGTCACCTCTCTGAGTAGTGTCACATTTCCCTAGCAAATAGATACAGTGACATACCAGATGTCCCTAGATGAATTTCAGCTAAACAGAGCAAAGACTTCGTTAGCTGAAATCAGTAGATCTCAAAATTTGCATTAGGGAGTCATCACTAATGGAATCATTAAGGCTGGAAAAGACCTTTCAGATGACCACAAAGATGTTCCTTTACAATGGCAGCTCCTCTATCACGCTGCTAATGAAAGCAGATTTGTCCTGGCCACACACATGCAGAAGCCCTGGAGGGCAAGGCACTAATCCTCTGCTTTCACATCAACATGACTCGTTAATTCAAGCCATAAAGGTAAATTCATTATGCAGAATCCCTGCTCCCACTTCCTTCCATGGCTGGGCTGAGTGAGGAGTCTCTGGGGGGCTGGAGGAAAGGACAGGTCCTGCTGGTGTTTCACCTGTTGACGTGCTGCTCTCGCCGCAGGGTGCTCATGGCTGTGAGATCTTTCTGGCAGATCTGACAGAAGAACAAGCCTGCATCCTCCAGGCTTGCCAGGGCTTCCTTCTTGGATTCCTGCTGAAGAGCCAAAGCCAGAGCAGTGTCATATTCCACGGGTGGGAGATGGTGGGAATCTGGCAGAGAAGGCAGAGATGATATAAGATGGAAGGTGAGAAACTACTACACTTGTCATTATTAGCCTATTAAACTAGGCACACAAAAATCCACTGCAATTTTTCTCTTGCATCTTCACACTTGATCGTTCACCAGGAGAGGTACATCCTGTTCCTTTCCAACACTCCAAGACCGGACCAACCCACAAGCAGGAGGTAACAATTTGCTCACAATGCATCACATGTCAGAGACAATGAAGGGACAGTTTTGGCTGAAGTTTCTGGGGGGAATATGGAATTTTATACATCAAATGTACAACACAGCAGATTTTCATGTCCATACAGAACAACAAGGATTTGATTTATAAATAATCAACCAGAGTAAATTTGCTGTGAATTCAATTTATCAACACAGAACATATCACCTTAGTGCCTGGAGATGTAAGATGGGGCTACCTAAGAGCTGCCTAACACTGTCCTGAGGGAAGGATGACCAAGTTCACTGATCCTGCTGGAATTTCAACCTGTTTCCAAAAAGACAATTATTCCTCTAGAATTCACATGAGGTTAATCCAGCCTTAGAGAAGAGCTGTGAAAAAAGTATGGATAATCCTTTAACAAAGTTTTCTCAAGGATCTGAAGTGATTTGCAGACAAAGCCCTGGCATCCAGGACTGCTCCTCAGGCAACCATTCTCACCAGCCACTCATTCTGCACACACCAGCGCCAAGAGAAGACACTTACCATCCTCAGGAGGGCTCTGCTCCTGGCTCCTAGCAGGGAAATCCTCACTGGCTGCAGCCTTTGGCACGCTCCCATCCGAGCTGTGCTTCAGCTGCTCGGGTGCCACCCTCTTGAACTGCTGCATTCTCTCCACCACCAGCTCTGCCACCCGCACCTTGGGGGTGGGTGAGGAGCAGCTTCCTGGAGGAGTAGCAGGAAGGAAGGCTAAGGTGGTCTGGGAACAGCCACTCAGAGGATTTACTAGAGGGGGAGAAAACACCAGTTTTAGCAGGCAGTTTTAAAAACACACTGAGAGCTGCTGGGAGGCCCTTCCCTGAAAGCAGCCTGGGCCAGGCTCAGTTCTGCAACAGCCATTCTTGAAGTGAACAATTTGTGTAGCCACAGTAACAACATCGAGGTTCTGTGCTACAGGGGCATTTAGAAACCTTTGTATCCCTTTTACAGGCAGGAATATGAAGGAAGCCTTGCATGAAGGTCTCCAGCAGGGACATGGAAGGCTGTCCCACAGCCCTGCTCTCCCAGCATTCCCACCATACAATGTCCCATTCCTGACTGATCTCATTTATCAGTGTAAGGACTTCCATCACTGGTGACTGCATTCTGGCCATCATGTTTAACAGCTACTGAGGATTATTCCTTTATGAATTAATGCAACAAATTAATCCAGCACCTTTCTTAACTCATGCATGTTTTTGCCCTTGACAACATCCAGTGACAATATGTCACCATACAATGAAGCACTGAGTGAAAAGGCATCACAGTATACTCTGAGCTTGCTTCTAGATGATCTGAGAGTACTTTTTTCAGTTCTGATACTGAAAAAAACAGTGAATAATGACTGGCCAACAAATCACTTTGTATCAAAACTTCACCTTACTGAGAACACCTGCCTGAAGCACAGAACACACTCCTAGGTTAAACCTATGTAAGAGGCAAGCCTGCTTTCAACAGTGCTAATGTGCCCTGTCCAGATGGATTTCTCAAAAGCTTCACTTAGCTGTAGAGTCCTTCCAGTCCTTGCATATCTTCTATTTGAACAATTTCAGGTCACTCACCTGTCAGAGGCCTCTGGCTACACTCAGTAGTCCCTGTACTCAGCTGGCTGGCAGGGAGAGGGCTTCTTGCTCCATCCCCCTGTGCAGTCTCACCACTACAGGCTGCAGCATCACCATGTTCTTCGTGCAAAAACGTTTGCTTCCTTGGACTCAGATCTCGAGGCAAGTTTGTTTCCTTCACTACTGGTAAGTGATGATGGGTTTGGCTCTTAGCAGCAGCTTTGCCTCTTCTTAATTTTCTTCGTGCTGTCGTGCTCTTTGGCCTGTTCTGAACCCTCTTTGTTGCCTCAGCATCCCCATTTTTCTTTGCCCTACTCAAAATATTTGCCCACAACTCTTTAAAATCATTGTCTTGTTCATCCATTGGCTTTCCAGTAACACTGAGGCCTATGAACACTGTGAGGACTAGAGGGAAGGGGAATGAGAATCAGTTCAGATTTGTGTCAGCCCTTCCAGCACCTCAGAGATGTCCATTCTCCAAATTCCAGTGAGGTCACCAGACAGAGTGGGCACTTCCAACAGTTCATTCTTCACTTAATTCACATTCAGTCTTCTCTCCAAGGACCTCACCTGCTTTCACAAGCTGGTTCTTCAGAAGACTCTGGACCATAATTTAGGCACCTCAGTTTGTGCAGAGCATGTGTAGGAGCATCATGGTAAGCTACAGAGCTTCAGAGAGACATTTAGAAAAGCCCTTAAACAAAGAAACAAAAGCAGGTGGTCATGCACGATGGTAGAGGCAGATGCACTGTGGGGCAAGGTGCAAATTGCTGAAGAGAATTTGCATGAAATGCTCAGAATAGAAACAGCACATATTGACCCCAAACAGTGTCCCTATAATTGTACTACAGACATGCCCAAGCCACATTAGCAAAGGAGAGGAGAGATTTTAAGACAGATATCTGATATGTGGTAGGTTTTTGTCTTGGAGCTCTGGATTTGGACTGTCCTTTTGTTATACACTTTCCTACTTGTATTTATATCACTGCTCAAGCAGTGATTCTGGAGTGTTAAACTCTGCTCTGAGAAACTACAGTTCCAGAGAAGAGACCCCAGCTTCATTTTGAGAGGTAAATAAATGGAGTTCCTGGCAGTTCAGAAGGGGTTTTAGGACAAGTCAGAGAACAATTCCATTAAACATATTCACCTTTTCTCTCCTTTTATTTCCACAGTTGCTTACTTAGGATTAGCTCTCCTGCTCCTGCTGAATTCTTTTCCTGAGTACTCAAGAAATCACAGCACTGACCACGTTTCACAAGCTGCTGTCACATACACAAGGTAAACAGACTAAATAAATGGCATTTAAAAATTAATTTCTTAATCTTTTCAGCTACAGCAAGAATAGCAGTACTAGGCAGGGATTACCTGGAACAACAGTGGATACAATGTCCAGGTGGAAATGCCATCAGCTCCCAGGCAACATTAAAACTAGAGCTCTATTCTTACATGTTTTCATTGTCCCCTTCTTCCTAGTCCTGAGTTCATGATGGTTCTGGCTATTTTACCAGGGGTTTTAAATTGCTCCCAAACATCTTTCAAACCTAAACCAGAGTGTTTCACTTGGAATGGCAGCAGCTGTGGTCCAGTTACTCCAGTAAAGCTCTGGGCACAGAAAGACTCAAAGCAGGAAAAACATATGGGAGATTGTTTTCTCAAATGGCTTGGCTGCAGACATGAGAGGCTGAGGAATGCTGGTTACACACTTCCATGGGTCAGCCTTTCCTATAAGCAAATGCAGATGTTAATGGATTTATTTATTTTAAACTCAGGCTCCCAGACCTGCAGAGGATTTTGCAGTGAATCTTGGAATAATTTTCTGTTAGAGAGAAACAAAAGTTTTATGTAACCGGATCATAAATTTCTTTTTTTCTGGACAGAACACTGGTGTAGTTATAACTGTAAACTGACCATTTTCTTCTAAGGAGGAGACAGCATGTGGAGGAGTCCCAAATCTGACATCCTACATGGCTTTAAATACCTCAGACACATCTGCACTGCTGGATTATTTATGATGAGTTCCTGATATTAAACTCGGGCATTTGCTACCAATATTCAGTGTCCCAGGCAGATCAGACCAGACCAGACACACCTATGATGCAAAACTAAGAATTTATCTGTATTCCTCCTCCCTTTCCAGACCTGCATTTACAGCTTCCTGCTCTGCTCAATATCTCAGTATTTCTGAAGCTGCTGCTATTGCTGCCCCCTAATACCCAGCACCAGTTTATTATCTCAAAAAGTAATGGTTTTGAAAGTAATTTATTTCAGTATAATATTCAATTCATTTTGGAAGATTTTAGGACTCAACAAATCACAAATAAAATAACCAGCAGCACTAACCTGTTTGCTGAGATGCCAAATCTATAGCCCAGCTGTGCCCTTCAAGTAAACATGGATCAGCAAAATGGTACAAAGCAGGACCAGTAAGAATGAAAGACAGGAGCTGGAAAATGGAGGGAAAAGGATGGATTTAGTGTATTTTGAAATGACTTCTCTTGATGATCATTTGCACCAGTTCAATAGTTACCTGATGGAGAGGGACTTTGGACAAGGGCCTGGAGTGACAGGACAAGGGGCAATGGCTTCCCACTGCCAGGGAGTAGGATTAGATGGGATATGGGGAAGAAAACCTTCCCTGTGAGGGTGGTGAGGCCTTGGCAGATGTTGCCCCATCCCTGGAAGTGTTCCAGGCCAGGCTGGACAGGGCTTGGAGCAATCTGGAATAGTGGAAGTTGTCCCTACCCACAGCAGGGGGGTGGAACCGGATGATCTTTAAAGTCCCTTCCAATTTAAATTATTCTGTAATTCTATGATTTAAAAGTATGCAACTATTACATGCCTTCAATTTACTGCCTTGTAATTACTTAGTTAAATCATAAAACCCTTAAAAAACCTCATACAGCTAAAACATCTGTTACCCTCCCACTTTTCAGAGCAGCCTCTCTTTTAACCCCTGAAAACGTTTTTCCACCAGCAGTCAGTCCAAGTTGACATGCTCTCAAACACACAACATTTGGGCCTGCTCACTTGCTGCTTTACAGTGTCTGTCTGTTCCAGGAACAATCCTCCTGCCATTTCCACGTCCAAGAATTTGTCATCACTGTGGCTACAACAGTCTATCAGTGCCAGGCAGGCCTCAACAACTTGCACACAGCAGATACCTTCTCCCCTCCTGAGCACCACAGTGGTGCCTCAGGACATCTCCTCCTCAACTCCTCATCTTGAAAGAAAAATTCACTTTATACTTCCAAAACCAAGAAAGCACCTTGGAATCAATCTCTTGTATTTCACAAGAAATGCTAAGGGAAATGGGATTATTTAACATCAGAAAGTGAGGTAAACACAAAATCTGAATTTTTGTCTGGGGTCCCCAGCACAGGAAGGACATGGACCTGCTGGAGTGAGTCCAAAGGAAGCCACCTTTCTCCCCAACCCCTCCCTCCAGCTTCACCTCAGTCTTCAGAAATCAGCTAATTACTAGGGCCTGGATGACCCTGGGCTGCTAATTACAGAGTGCTGGCAGCAGCAGGATGATGGGATGCACCATGTTGGGCTGGCACTGGAACCTTCATCACCTTCTGTTGTGGAAGCTGCAGCCAAAGATCTGAGGGTTAGTGACCAAACTTCCAGACCAAATACTGCAAAAGGAAAGAATTTCTGCAGTGTTTTTTTCTGGCAGCCACACCAGAAGGAGGCCTCTTGGGATTCCTCCAGACCAAATCTTGTAACAAATCTTCCTACCAGTTCGTGATGGAGAAGAACCTACATGTCAATCATGTGACTTCTGAAAAAACACATTATCCTTCATCCTTTTATGGATTCTTCACTAGAGACTGTTCTCTGCAGGTTCCTGCACTAACCAACACCTTATAAAGATATGACACTGCATCTGTACAGTGCAGGGTCTCTGCAGTTGCAAAAGTGCAAAAAATGTAACACTGAGAACAACAGGGCTTGTTCTGTGAGGAGAGAACATATGTAAGTGTAAAACAGGAATCCAAAGAGGGTACAATTCTTCTCCTGGTCTCAGCCAGCTTCCCTGTGCCAGAAAAGGGTAATAAAACCAGATGAGGAAAATAGGAAATGAGAAATTAATTCAAGTCTCTACAAACAAGGGAATGCAAGGTAGGAAAATCATACTGAGATTTCAAGGAGCAATCTTAGCAGGGATTGGCATCAGTGTCCACCTGGCACCACCCACTTCCATATCTGATATCCCTTTAGTCCTCACATTTCTATTCAGGGCTACACCACCCCCTGCCAGCACCCTGTTCATATGGCAAAGCATTTCAAGCCACTAAAAAATCCATCACATTCCAGAGAGAATTTTAAATCATTACTTACACAACAAAGTGTCCCTCTACCAACACGTCCTCAGAACAGAAAACTCACTTTATACCTCCTCTGGGAGGATAAAGGGGAAGTGAAGAGAAAAATAAAAACTAACGGTCATTCAGGAGCAAATGCTTCTGGCTGTATGCAAACTTGGGAACACATAAATCACAGAGAGAAGCAGCTGGTGATGCAAAAATCAAAAAACAGCAAGAAGGTATTAATTTTAAGAGAATAATACAATTGATTTTAAGGACTGAATAAAAACATTTTGGTAGAGGCCTCAAAAATCAATAAAGAGAACAATTCTTGATAAAACATCACTTGGTTTTTCAGAGAAAGAAAAGTAATCAGAGTGATTATAAAAACATAATACATGGTGATGGAAGTGGATTCTGAATATAAACAAAGAATATAAACAATGTAATGTATTGAAACCAGGAGGTAAAATTACCTTGTCAGAAAAAGTTAAGGACTTTCAAAAAACACCTTTTTTGGTGTACATGAAAACCAAGAAGAGCAATCTACCGAGGCCACTACATCAAACTGTGGAACTGTTAATCCTGCAAACACTAAATATTTCCATAATATCCATCCCCTGATGGTGCTGAAAGCACCCTATTTTAGGAGCAATCCAAAGCACACTGAAAGCAGCTGCTGAAGGTGCTTCTGTCAACAGAACTGGATCATTTGCAAGCAGAAGTCACTGTGATTTTTCAAAAAGGATAATTAGGGAAGTAAACACCCATCTTGCAGACTGAGCTAAACATCAGGCTGATAAAGAAAGGGCTTATATGGGAATTGATGAATAAAGAGGGATAATAACATTATCACAGTTTATAAAAATCCAGACCTACATTCAGTTAATAACAAGAGCTCTCTATGTTATCAGAGGGGTAATTCTTCTATAAACCACTAAAGGAGTATCAAGAGACAAAATTATTAATAAAAATACAACAAAATCAATACAAGGCATTTAAAATTATTAAAATGCAGCTAGATAAGTTTCAAAATGGAGCTGCAAACAGCTATCATTGAGCTTTTATGTTTCTAGTGCCACCCCACAGAGATTAACTCTCTGCCAGTCCTGTTTTTCTGTTCTTTACCTTAGGAAATGAGTTGGTAGAGACCCCAAGCACCAGGATCAAGCTGCCAGAAAAGGGAACCATTGGACATCCCATCATTCTTCCAAACCACAGCATGATCTCGTCCCTGGTGCCTGACTCCACTCCAACAGGGATAACTGTGATCACATCAACTTGATTCTGTTATTTTGTAGATCAAGAGCAGAACAGTGATATTTGTGGCAAGAAGATGAACTGAATAATTAATGAAAAAGTGAAAAATAAAGAGAAGTCAGAACACTCCCATGTTAAACATTCAAGCCATTATTTCCAAGAAGGCAGTGTTATTCTGAAGTGCACATTCTCTTAAAATAAGGTCAGTCCTACTGATTTTTTTCCCCAAAATCATGTCTTCTGATTTGTAATTATGTTGAAGCCAAATATTAAGTGAAATTAAACTAAGTATCTTGATTTCTCTAAAACAGATGCTCTCTTTGAAAAGGTAACCAAACTCATCATGGATTTCTTCAGGTGACCTGATAATACATCTTTTTTACATTAACACTTCATTAATTTGTAACAATTAATAACCTGCTTTCTTCTCAGCTAAAATCACACACAAGAGCTACACTGAACCCCTCAACACTCTGCATGTAATGAAATTTGACACAGTGGGAAAAGCAGAGAGTCAAAAGAACTTGAGATCCATTTTCTTCCAAATGTAAAGCTTATGGTAACAATTCTTTCACCTTCTCTTTCCAGTTTGCCTCTGACATACCTGTAATGGTGTTCAGATAGCTGTTCTAATCCAAGCACCAAAATCGAAGGGGAAAGAAGGGACCAGGACAGGAAGAACAGTATTTTACACAGATACAAAAGGGCCTCTTTTGTAGACAAAACCCATCTGTGATTTTTGAGAGTTCATACAGAGCCAACAGACTGGGCAACAGCCAATGTCACTGCCTTTAGGCTTTACTGGAGTCAAACTGGTTTTGTCCAGCTATAATTTTGGCTTTATCTAAAATGTGCATAGTTCAAATAAACACCAGCATGTCTGCAGGTTCAGGGACCAAGTGTTGTCAGTAAAGCAGCTGGCACTGCCTCCCCTCAAGGCATGTCCACATCACAGAATCATGGAATGGCTGCAGTGGGAGACACCTTAAGGCTCATCCCATTCCCACCCCTGTCATGGGCAGGGACACCTTCCAGGCTGCTCCAAGCCCCATCCAACCTGGCCTTGGACACTTCCAGGGATCCAGGGGCAGCCACAGCTTCTCTGGGCACCCTGTGCCAGGGCCTCCCCAGCCTCACAGGGAACAATTTCTCCTCAACATCCCATCTAACCCTGCCTTTGGGCAGTGCTGAGCCATCCCCCCTCCTGTGGCTCCAGGCCTTTGTCCAGAGTCTCTCTTCACCCTTCTGAACATGCTGCTCCGTGTGCCCCTGAGCCTGGAAACAACAGGTAAAATTCCACATTGCTTCATGAAGCAGCGATAAATGCATCAACCAGAATTGCTTTCCCTGGTAACACTGCTAGAAAGAAGTTTGCTTTGAAGGTGGACACGTTAAACGTCTTCAAGGAATGCTACCTGTCAGCTGTCAGTGACCAGCTGCTCGGAGCCCTGACGCCCTCGCCTCCTTACCCTGAACAGTTCTGCCTCTGCTTTATGCCCGAATTTCTGCCTTTGATGCCACGCTAACACCGAGCATGGAGCCTCATCCTCCAGCACCAGGCGCTGCCCCGGGGCTGAGCTCCAGCCGGGCCGCTCGGGGCTCGAGGGTCGCGGCCTGGGCTCCCCTCAGCCCCACACGGGGCCCACCCTGCGCGCCCCGCGGGATGACGTCGCTCCGCTGACGTCATACCAGTGACGTAACGCCTGGGATGAGGCCAGCCCCGGGTCCAACACCACCCCCTCCTCGCCACCAGGTGGCGCCGCGTCACGCTGAAAGCGCCGGTGCGTCATTACGTCACTCACTCCCGCCCGCCCGCCGCCGTTGTGAGCGCTTCTCTCCCGCCCG
>VXBI01006292.1:28444-131065 GCA_013397375.1 Toxostoma redivivum
CCGAGCGCATGCGCGGGGCGCCAGCCGTGTCGCTCGGCTCGCTGTGTGCGCGGGGCGCATGCGCAGCCCCGGCCGGCGGGACGTTGACAGGGCCCCTCACGCAACCCGCGCATGCGCACGGGCTTCCCGCCACTGGTTGTAGAGACCGTTCCCGCCCGCTCCTCACCTTCCCCTTCCCCTCATGGGGCCGGGAGCTCCTCCCGTCCCGTAGGCGCGGCCGAGGGGTCCAGGACGCTGCTGCTCCTCGCTCCGGGAGAGCAGCTTGAGCCGGACGGGGCGGCGGTGTCTGCTGAGGCGAGCCTAGCACGAAGCGGGCGGGCCGCGCCACCGAGTGCGGCCGCGCGCCGGAGCAAGCGGCGGCGGCTCGGCCAACACGTTCCGCCTCACGGCCCCAGCGAGGCCCCGGCCGTGGGGGAAACGTAAAGTAAGAACAGGGAAGGCGTTTGATCAGGTCCTTGGCACCTCCTGTCACTGAGGCGAATGGCCAGAGCACCACCGAAAGAGGAAAGCATAGGGTACAACACGCCTCGTTTGTCTTTTTAAGGAATTTCAAAATATAAAATTCAATCTATAAAAATATAAAGTAGGGAAATACACACCACCTTCTCCTGAGCACGGAACTGCCATTTGAAATCACTCGTCTCCACCTTAAACCCTCAGGCACATTTGTGCCGGCTGTGCAGCTGCAGCTGAAGCCCGTTAAAATTGTAATGTTTTGGGGTTGTAATCAATGCTGTGCTGCTCGTATGGAAATTGATGGAAACGCTGAAATTTCACGGTGAGCAGTGGCACAGCTCAAGCTTTTCTATCAAAAGAGTATTGCCTTTTTATTGTGTACTTTTTTCTGCCTAGAGCTGAGCAGGAAAACAAGTGCTCTTTTACCACTACATTTAGCTCCAGCTCAGGATCCTCATAATGAGTATCACCTTGGAATCAGGATCAACAATAATTTCCTCCAGATCATTAGCTAACTGTGGCCAGAGGTTTGCAGGTGTAAAATCACCTGAGATGGGGTGGGAGGGTTCATACACTGGATCATGCATTTTGCGTGATTGAAATTACAATGTTGAAATCAGGACTTCTTTCTCAATGCTTAGTCTGGCTGTGGCAAGAACTAAAACTGCTCCTGAGAAAAACTTCATAACAGGCCAAGAGGCAGAGGAAAGAGGTTTAGTGTTGCACAGAACAACCTGGAGCTTCGAAAACAAGACAGCCACTTCATTAATAACTACAAATCAGTTCTAATGGTGAACAATATGACGTTTCCTTTACACATAACATTGTCCCATAATTAGATCTCACTCCATAATTTGACATCACCAAAACAACCTGAGGCTGTTATGGAAACATTAAGAAAAAATAATCAAGTACGACTTTCAGAATTAAATAAGCTCTTGAGGCACTGTGGGTTCTCAGTTCCATCAAAGCAATTTAATTTTTAATCTGTTCAAACAATTTTAGCTGGAAACCCTTGAACTTTAAGCAAAGAATGGTTATTTTGGCAGAAGTGAGAGGTGTATTTTCTGCAGTGAATCTCCTCCTGAGATGCAACATGCCCCTGTCAGTGCAAAACTGATGTGAAGAAATGCTTTGGTTTGTGTCTTTCAACACTTCTGCTGGTTTATTCAAGTTCTTGCTCAAGTTGCTACACTGATGGGAATTAGGAGTCTTCTGAAGAAAATCCTGCAAGAACTTGCAAGTGCCCATTGCACAAACAGAAAATCCTCTGGTTCCAAACCAAGCCACATGAACTACACCAAGGCACAGGAACATCTCGTTGCACAGTGCCCCAAACTGAACTCAAAAGCACTCAAAAGCCAAAGGAATTGTGGTGTTCCTAGTGAAGATGCATCCAAAAGAACTGGCACTTAATGGTGCATCCTGGCTACCAAATGGGCATCTATTTCACAGGACATTTCAAGGCCATTCCTAAAGGCAACAAGGACGTGGTTCTCAGGTCACTATTTGTACCCAACATCAGCTGGAGGATGCAGCCACAGTGACAGGTACAGTGAGAAGAAGCAGCCCTCTCCAAACCAGGCTGCTGATCTGAGGCCGACTGGACTTGCACTCCCAATTTTTTAATAATTCACTTTTCCTCCCCCTCAGGGAACTGCTCTGTATCAGGCTCAGGGCTCCAGTGTTTTAGGCTCCAGAATGAAAATTTGGCTTAACTTAAGGTGTATTCACCCCTGAATCACAACTGTGTAGATTCAGGCAGGTCCCTGAAATAGCAGCACTTGGGATCCACGGTGAGAGGCAGGATATTTTCTGTCACACTGTGGCTTTGGGTTGTCTCTGCAGAAAACAATGATTATGGGACTTGTGAACATTATTGCTGGCATGAAAAGGTTTTCAAAATAACTGCTAGAACTCGTTGTGCAGTGGGATTTATAGTAAATATGATTATCTACATATTTATGAATACACAAGTCACATATTATACAAAATGTACACATTGATCCCCAGTGTGCTGCAGTCAGCATTGCTCAAAATTTCCGTTTCACTCTCTCTCTGCTCAGTTTAAGATCAGATCCTCTGCTTTCTGTTAAGACTTGTAGCACTGGTGGCTCTTTGGCATCTTCTGATTAACTTTTTTAAGCTTTCTATACAAATTGATTCAATTCGGGTCAGCAGTGATCAGAGAAATAGCCACTGAGGCCAATTCCAATGAGGAAAGTTTGGGTTTGCGTTAATTTATTGTGTTAATCTCCCTGATTTATTGTGTTGATCTCCCTGATGGCAGAGCTCAGTGCAAACTCAGCACATAGACTTGAAAGGGCCAAACAGAAAAATGCAGCATTTTCCTCAAGAGCAGCTTGGTTTGTTTTCCTCTCAAGTGTGAATTTTGGGATGGTTCAAGCAACTTTATCCATCTCCTCTTGTAAGCCTGCCAGGAAAACAAGAGTGTTTCCCTTCAGTAACTCACATGGCACAAGTTTGAGTGGTATAAACCAAAATTCATCTGGTTCTCCTGGGAAGTGAAATGAATTAGCATTTCCAAGAAGAATCACCATCATTCAGCCAGGGCACTGGGCATTAAAGAATCTCTAAACACATTACAAATACAGTTCCCAACCTAATCCCTGTTCTTTGATTTCCTGAAGCTATTTTTTAAAATACCTGCTAAACTACTTGGAACAGCACAAGTGCGGGGATTGAGAGGCATCACTGAAACAAAACTGCAGCTGAATCTCCCTCTGCCTCCTGCCACAGCTCTGACTTCCCATGTTTCAAAGGATTTAATGTGGCACAGTTCCATGAAGGCCTCGTTTGTTGATCTGGTTCTGGACTGGGTTTTAATCCCAGTTACCCCTCGTTTACTTGGGCTGCAGAAGGAGAACAAGCTCTGCTTGGCTCCTCAGACTGCTTCTGGATTAGCTGACCCCAAATCCCCTGCAGATCCTATCATGACACTTGGAATAACGTTGGATGGATGTTTAATGGACAGCTCATTACAATTTAAAAATCCCTAATTTTAGGGATTAGAATTAGGCGTTTAAAAATCCCTAAGTTTTAATCTTTCCTGCTGCTCTAAATAGATTTAACAATGAGACCATCAGGAGTCTTTACCAATTTAAGCACTTACTGAAGCCTTTGGTCCCTGTGCTCCTGCCAGCTCTTCCATTTCAACCAGGATTTATGGCAGACTTTACTTATTCCCACTTATTTACACTTCAAACCAGTTCCAGGAGGGATATGATGGGAAGGATCTTGTGAATTTAGATTAAATTCTTGCTAGAAGGAGCTCCAGCAGCAAGGAATGCCATCTATCCTGGGAGAATGGGAAAATTAGTGTCCAGGCAGAGAAAATTCTCTCCTGTCCTGGGCTGCATCAAACCTCAGCATTAGCCATCAAGAGCCCCAGGGAAGGTGCAGGTGAAGTGTAAAGAGGGAGGTAACAGAGTAACAAAAGATGTTTATGAGAACAGAGGGAGAACAAATTACTTTCTTCTTTTTTTTTTTTTTTCTGGAAGAAAACCTTCCTGCTGATGAAAGCAGAGGAAAACCCATGTTTCAATCACTCCAGAAGCATCTGGAGGTGAGCAGCACTGGGTAGAGAGCAAGACAGATTTTAGCATCCTTTTCTTCCCAAACAATAGGGGAGAAAACCAGCTGGAAAGGACTTAGTACAGGATAATTCCAATAAGCAGCTAAGCTTCCACAGATTCTCTGAAATCCCAGGAAGTTTTGAACCCAGGAGTTACTGGGAAACAATGTGATTTCAATGGCTAAGTTTGGGCAGACCTGGAACTGCCCTGGGAGAAAAAAGGTGTTAGGCAGAGTCTCTTGAAGGTGCTGTAAGTTTGTGTTTACTGCCTCATCCAAATCCAGCAGGTACTTTTTTGAATGCCTCCCGATCTTGGAGGGGTCTGTTTCACTTAGTGCTGGGATTCTGGAGTCCTGTGCTGTGTCCTTAATGCAGATTGACTGTGTCTCTTAAAGAAATCTATTTAAGCTCAATGCAGACCTTATTTGTACAGTAAGAGTAATTCTGACTCACTTTACAACAAGAGCAGGAGGATTAATTAATAACTGCAGAAGTGCTAAACATTATTAATGGCTCCCAAGTTTTCTTCTCTTGGAAACAGTGGCCATTTCTCCCGTAATGTTTTAAACAGTTGCTGCTCCAGGAGCTTAGATTGCAGATTCCTGGCTTGTGGTTTGTCCATAAATCACAGACCTGGAGCCTACCCAAGACACTCTTGATGGTCTCAGCAGGAAGTCTGGACAAGAGAAAACTGTTCTCAGTCTGGCCCCATGAACCACTTTATGGCCAGTCCAGTTTGAATGTCCCACGCCAAGTGTGAGAGGGATTCTGTCCAAGTTTAAAAGCATGAGGTCTCTAGAATGTCCCTTCAAACTTAATTTCACTCCCCATAAATATATTCCATCTTCTGCCCTGGAAAATATAGGTTTGACTTCACGGCTGATGAGCCTGGACAGGGGAGGAAGGCACGCTGTTTATCACCAATGACTTTTCAGCACACAAAGTTTAACTTGTAGAGAAAAATTAACAACCTCCCACAAAACCCCAGGAATCTAACACAAGATAAAGTCAGGCAGATGTAAATAAGATCCCAGAAAAAAATCAAATCCAGTAGATCAATTTTCTGCACAAAGCAGCATTGCTTACATCCAGGAAACTACCAAAGAGCCTCAGTTGCCTTTTCAGACAGAATCATTATCCAGACACCAGCTTTAGAGCAACTTTGCCTGTGTTCCTATCAGCACTTCAGTTTGTGTTCATCAACACGATGCCATACATCCATCTTTTCCCACTAGAGTCTGCTCTGTTACCCAGGAATATCTTCCTCAAACACCAGCATTCCCTTCAGGTGTTTGAAAAATAAAAGGGAAAGCTGAGTCTCAGAGATGAGGATCTAGTGGCTCAGACAAAGCAGCATGAGAGAATGTGTGAGATTTGGGCCAAAGCATCCTCCTGATCCTGCTGCTGTGGCTCCTTCCTGCATCCCAGGACCATCACCACCTCTCACCATGTTTGATGGGCACAGGGACACAGGGTAGGTGTGCACTCCAGTAACAGACATCTTATTTGACCTTTCGGTCACAAATCCCTCATGGCAAAAAATGAGCACCTGAAGGGTTGCTGGGATCCCTGAAGGATTCTCAGGACGTGTCAGGCAGTTCATGGCCAGCTCACTCCAAGCACGTTCTGCTCCTCAGTGCATCAAAGGATACAAACCAGCATCCAGCCTCAGCTCAGGCATTGGATCAACACTGCTATTTTTAGGCATTTTATCAGGTGTGCAGCTTGCAGGACGCCACACTCACCTGCTGTGCTGCTCACAGCACAAATCACCAAAGGTTTTAATTGCTTCAGTCCATGTTACAATCACAGAATCATTTGGGTTGGAAAAGATCTCAAGTCCAACCATTAATGCAGCACTAGCCCAAGTGCCACATCCACATGTCTTTTGAATCCCTCCAGGGATGGTGACTCTGCCACTGCCCTGGGCAGCTGCGCCAGTGCCTGACCACCCTTTCTGTGAAGAAATTTTCCCAATATCCAAAATGAACCTGTCTTGGCATAACTTGAGACTGTTTCCTCTCATCTTGTCCCTGTTCCCCTTCTGTGAACAGGCTCCAGCCCCTCAGTGTCTTTCTTGTTGTGAGGGGCCCAGGACTGCCCCCAGGACTGGAGGTGCCTCAGCAGTGCCCAGCACAGGGGGACAGTCACTGCCCTGGTCCTGCTGACAATGTTCCTGACAAGATGTATCACCAGCACTGTAGGATGGAGAAACTGGCTCCTTGATTGTCTTCAGCACCCTCTAAACCATCACCATTTTTTTCCTCTTCTGCATCTGAATGAAAATGAAATGCTAGGTGATGTTAATAAAACTTCTCAAATAGTCCCCCAAGCAGCAGGAATTCTTCACTTCTGTGAACAGCCAGGCTTCCTGTAGCTTAAAGAGCTGGAAGTTATCCTGTCCAGCACAGCACCCAAGGAGTTAACCAAACCCAGTCCCAGCATCTTAATCTGGCAATTTAAAGATAAGCTAAACAAATACCAGGGCTGCTCAGAGCCCCACTGAGCAGGAGACAGGATTCTTATAAACCATTTTCATGGAGTAAAGCAGACACACAGAGGGAATCTAGCATGGCATTTCTGCCCGAACGGCCACTGCTCCTTGATTCAAACCAAGGGCTACATCCCATTTTCAGAGCCAAAACTGTCATAGTTACAGATTCTCCTGCTTTCCCTCTACACTCTCTGTTGTTTCCATAGCTCTCTTGCCAGCATGTCCAGTGCTTGATGCCCTGAAGAACCAAAGAGCATCTAAAGAGAGACCAACCAGCATCACCAGCTGGAAGACATAAAGACCAACAAAATAAAGAGGAGAGTGAAGTGGCAGGGATGTCTGGAAAATAAGAGGTGTTTATTTATTATAAATACAGATTGGCTAGGCATGCAGTTTATCCTGCAGACTCTCCAGAAACCCATACAGTGGAAAGCTGCCTCCCAGTCACTTCCCTTTTTCCACAAGACCAGGATGAACTTGCTTACCCAGCAGCTCAGTGATCTTTTCTGCCATGGGACTGCACTGACACATTCCACCAACAGTATCTTTGTCTGCCAAAGGCAGCAATCTGTCTCCATGCCAGCAAACTCCTCCTGCCTACTCAGACCTGGAAGTTTCTTAACTAATTAATTAATTCTTTCAGTGCTTGTTCAGAGCACAAAGGTGCGCAGGGGTTTTGTGGATAGGAGGGTGTATTCATAGACCTGATTGGGAATTTGCTGCCAACATCTGTTTTGAGAAAGGCCATTTTTGAAACAGTATGAAATGAGGCTCTTCAGGCTTGTGTCAGAAATTTGGGCACATTGTTCAAGCAACTACCTCTGGATTTTGTCCTCACTAAGAGCTCTGCACTTTGAACAAGCTGATGATGTGGGATCCCATAATTACAGGTGGCTCCTCCCTGTGCAGGGAGGGCTGGATGTCCCTAGCATTGTCCCTGTCCTCTGTCCATGAACCTGTGCTGGACAGTGCCTGCAAGCAGCTGCTGAGAGTGGCTGTGCCTGAGGCAAGAGATCAGCACAGAGTTCATCCTTCAGTCCTTGGGGCTCAGTTCTTCTCCAGGATTTTGGTGAGGAGTTCATTCAGCCGGTTCACCATTGGCCTGGGATCCTCATTCAGTCCTGCTGCAATCATGGCATTCTCATAAATCTGAAAAAGAGAAGAAAGCACTAAATAAGCACTAAAGCAACCTGCCTGAGGGAGAAAGGGAATGTCACTCTCCAGGACCTGCATGCTGAGACCAAGCATGTCTTCTAGGGCACCTGCTAGGAAAACATGGACCACAAGTCCCAGAAATATCCAGGGACCACAGAAGGATGTGACTCTTGCCCACTGTAATGGTTCACCCTGTTCTCTGCCACACATGGTCTGCAGGCTGGTTCTGGGAAGGATGGTGCTGCTTCTGGAGAAAGTCAGGCTCTCACCTGGTCGAGCAACATCTGGGCCAGATCAGGCTGACTGTCCTTCAGCTCACTGAGCTTCTTAATCAGAGCATGCCTGTAAGAGAGAGATCAACACTGAGACTTGCTGATTTAGGACACAGTGAGAAATTTATTTCCAGAATGAGCAGCTAAGTCACAGTGGGTGACTACAGTCCTTGCTCCTGTTCCGGGGGCTTCTCTGTCCCTATGGTCCCCAGAGGGCTGGACACTGAGTGTGGGGGGCTCATGTCGAAGGTGCCACTCAGCCTCACAGATTAAGGCTCTGTGGCACTGACTGCACTTAATGGGGAGCACTCTACTAATTGGCAGCCTTACACTACTTCCACTTCTGAGAGCTGCTGTATCCCAGGCCTAGCGCTGGTGCTGTCCCCCCTTACCCTGTGTTGATCTCCAGGGTGGGCTGCAGGAGCTGGGCTCGCTCCTCCTGGGTCTTGGCCAGCTGCTGCATGCGCAGGAAGTGGCGGGCAGCGCCCATCTCGAGCACGGTGATCATGGCAGGGTGGGTGTCCAGACGTGTGGTCACCTGTGGCACAAGCACCAGTCAGGGCTGCCATGGACAATGCACACTTGAGATGGGGAAAGTCTGAGGACTTGGAGTGTCCTCAGCACAGATCCACACCAAGCCTCCACAGGATTCATTGCCATCCCACAGGAGATGACTAAACCAGCAGGAAAGATGGAGGCCCAAATGGCCCCACAGTCCACAGGCAGTGGGCTGCAGCTGGACCCAAAGCATTCCTTGCCAATACACCTTTCTAGTCCTCGAGCAAGAAAAGTCATCAGCCTGTTGTGGTAACCTGAGCATTGACTGCAATATGGGCTTTGCTCAATACACATTGAGATGTGATTCTGCTGCTGCCACACTGACCATCCAATAACAAATGCCAGCATCCACACCATTTACACACAGGAGGCACAGAAAAGAATGACTTCCTACAGGTCCAAAGCAAAATCTGTGGCAGCAGATCCCCAGCCACCTATCATCTTTTTCCCCTAAATCATTACCTCTGTGTATCTCCTGTATTCAGTTACCCAGACACAGAATACCCACCTTCACTCCAGTGACTCGAGAGCCTAAGGCATTCCTCATCCAGGCCATCAGATCCTCAGCCTCCTTCTCTGTCAGACGTTCTCCAGCTGGCAGGGAAAGAGGGCACATCTGAGCATGCTTCTATATAGTGTGCAATGGACAGTGAGCTGAGTTTCCATACTTCCATTTCTCAGTTCTCTTGTGGGAATGGTAGTGCAGCACCACTCAGCACACACCTACATATCCTCATCCGAGACCGTGGCATACCCAGAAAGGGCAGGCTCATGCCTTGCCAGGGGCTGTTTCCCTCTATCTGGGCACCAGATGTATGCATGAGGTTGAAATAAAATCATGGCAACTCCACACATGACATTCTTTTTAACTTTGATCATGTGAGATGAAATGAATCTGCAAAAACTCTTAAGTTGCCTCAGACCATGAGAATGGGAGGGTGGAAGGCTCTTGCTTGGGAGCTGCAAGAGCAGAGAGGAAGGCGTCCCCTCACTGGCTGCTCAAGATAGCAGGACAGTGTGCAGCAGGAGGGGCCAGAGGAGCCTCACGGTACCTGGGCGGCTCTCCTCAAACTTCTCTTCCTTATAGTGATCAACAACAATGTCTGTCTCCACAGAGATCAGCTTCTTCTTGTCAAACTCCCGGAGGTGCAAGAGTGTCAGCTCATCAAACTGCTCATAGCAGAACAGCACCTGTGCCAGCAAAGGGACAGTAAGACATTGTTTGGGATGTAACAGCATTCCCTCCTTCCCAAGGCAGCTCCGCACCAAACAGCAGGAACATCACACAAGAAACTCAGGTTCAACCCCACAGTGACTATCACTCAAGGCCCAACATGAAAGCAAACCCTTGGAGGGATTTATTACCACGGGTGGCAGGTTTGCAGCTGAACAAGTCCTGCTGCCCAGGGAAAGTAAGAACCAGCGCTGACTCCAATCCTGAGAGGAGCCACCTGCCCACAGAGGACAACTGTGACACCATTACAGCCCTGCACAGCAGCTCCCAGGCTCCTGCTCTGGGGTCCAGCAAAGGTAGGAAACAGATGTAAGAACCAAGTGTCCGCACAAGTGCTGAATCACAGAATATGCAGAGTTGTAGGGAACCATCAGGATCATTGTGTCCTAACTCTTGTCCCTGCACAGCACACCCCAACAATCCCACCCTGTGCCTGAGAGCATTATCCAAATGCTTCTTGAACTCAGACAGGTTCGGTGCTGTGCTCCCCACTTCCCTGGGGAGCCTGTCCCAGTGCCTAACATCTCTGGGCGAAAATTTTCTCCTGATACCCAACCTAAACCTCCCAGCTTCAGCCATTCCCTTGGGTCCTGCCACTGGTCACGAGAGTGAAGAAATCGATACTTGCCCCCTTGCTGCCCCTTGTGAGGATGTTGAAGACCACAGTGAGGTCTCCCCTCAATCTCCTTTTTTTTCTCCAGCTGAACAGACCAAGTGCCCTCAGCTGCTCCTCATATGGCTTCTCCTCCAGGCCCTTCACCATTCTTATAGCCCTCCTTTGGATACTCCTAACAGCTGAATGGTTTTTTTTTAACGTTGTGGTTAAGAGTGTGTGACAGATCCCTCCTGGCCTCATGCCATAGTCTGAGCAGAGGCAGAGGGGGCCAGGCAAAGGCACTGCTCACTGCCCTGCTCAGCTCTGAGAGCCAGCCCCAACCACTGCTGCAGCAGCTCAGGGCGTTCCCCTGGCTGTGGCACCACTGCTCACCCACCTCCATGTCCTTCTTCTTCATGGCCTCGAAGTAGGGGGAGTGCTCGGCCAGGTGCCTGTTGGGGGCACACAGGTAGTAGATGTTCCTGCTGCCCGCCTTCATGCGCGAGCTGTACTCGGTCAGGCTGGTGAGCTGCCCCGCGGGCAGCGCCGACGACTCGTAACGCAGCAGCTTGGCTATGTCCTCCTGCAAGAAACGTGCCCCTGTGAGCTCACTGAGCTCCACCCAGCCCCTCCCAGCCCCAAGGATTCCCATGCCTCTTGGCAGCCCTACAAAAAGGCTCAGGGGATTCTGAATCCCTCCTTTCCTGCTCCAGATATTCAAGAGGCAGAAAAGTGACCTAGACAGGATGTAGGTCAAGCTCTCCTGGAAATGGGAATTAGGCAGAAGACAACAGGAGGGGAAGGCCCATCTTTGTTGCTTGTTGCCTTTGTTGCCTGTAGTTGACATTGCACGAGGGAGGGTTGACAAGAGTGTGGGTACAGAGACTCTTCAGGGCCTCAAAACAAATGGGAAGCAGCACCAGTCAGAAAGAGTGAAAGTTTAGGCACTAGAGAATCCACAGGTCTTGGAGGACTCAGGAACACAAGTCATGGGCATGCAAGTTCCATGGAGAAGTAGCAGTGTCCCTCACCCCAGCTCATGGTAATCTTTCCCATCAGCTGCCATGT
This sequence comes from Toxostoma redivivum, assembly GCA_013397375.1. Taxonomy (NCBI): domain Eukaryota; kingdom Metazoa; phylum Chordata; class Aves; order Passeriformes; family Mimidae; genus Toxostoma; species Toxostoma redivivum. The sequence goes on from VXBI01006292.1 coordinate 39,872, forward strand.
TTCAAGACTCCTGGTACCTTGACATCCTGCTCTGCTATCGTGACAATCCCCTCTCTCATGAATACCCCGTACTCCTCAAAGAATTTGGCATATTTTTCAGGGTCCTTCTTGCTCTGGTCAATGAAGAACTTGATCAGCCTCTTCTGCAAAACATCACGGAGCTTCCTGCAGGAGAAACAAGCCTTTTTAAAGATAGCTGCTAGAGCAAGACAAGACATTTTAGGTGAACATCTCTCTGTGCAGGGCTAGTGAGTCCACTGTCCCCTTTCTCTCATGGCTCTAAATCTTTTCCTTGTATCTCAGTCCAGAGATACTCTTGCTTACCTGATCAGGGCACTCTCCTGCAGCAGCTCCCTGCTGAGATTCAGGGGTATATCCTCACTGTCCACAACACCTGGAACACAGGGCAACCCTTGAACAGTGATGCAAACACAAGTGCCAGGCTCAGGAGGGCATCCCTTGCCTCATCCCTGTGGAAGCCATTGTCCAAAACCTCTATTCCTGGTCCCACACACACCTCTCAGGAAGCGCAGCCACTTAGGCAGGATGTCTGCAGCTTTGGTTTGGATGAGGATTTTGCGGCTGTAGAGGGCAACGCTGGAGCCCATTTCCCTGCTGATGTCAAACATGGATGGTTTCTGCAGAAAAAGAGAAAGGAGGTAACACCAGCACTGTGCAGGGTGCCCATGTCACACTGTGGTCTTCCCTACAATGCTGAACCCAACAAGAGCTGAAATCTTGGCTCTCTTCCCTAGGGACCTACCTGAGCCATCCCTCTGCTCCTATCGTGGTTCAGTGTCCCAACCACCCTGCAGCACCCGGCCCACTGCAGAGATGCCACACTGTGTATCCCTCCCTGCAGCCATATCTGCCTCCTCTCCCTAGGGAGCTCTCCCATTCTCCCCTTTGGGAGCAGCTGGGCAGATGTCCCATGTTCCCAGGACAGGACACCTACTTGCTCTGGCACGTAGAAGATGCTGCGGATGTTGAGGGGAGCATCAGTCTTGTAGTGCAGGATGTAGCGGGGCTTGTCGTAAGCCTGCGCTACGAAGCGGTAAAACTCCTCGTGCTGCCACTCACTGATGTCCTTGGGGTCCAGCATCCACAGAGCCTGTGGAGGAACAGGGAAAACACTTCCCATCAGCTCTGTGGCCTCCAGGATGCTGGAGCAGGGAAATAGAACCTTCCAAACAGACTCCTCTGCACAGCCTGGGAGTGAGACGTGGCTCAGGCACATTATCACACTAACAAACTACCGCCCCTCATCTGGCCTCGGGCCACCCCTCAGAGGTAACTCTTGCCCTGCAACATATATAGGGCAGCTTTGTTTAGCCCAAAACAAATGGGATTTGGCTAACCTCCTTTGCCTTGCACTTGCCAATGGCCATCCTGGGCAGATCCCACAGTTCAACTGACTGGCAGTAGTGGTCAAGTTCTCAAGGCCTGATCAGCAAGCAAAAGAAAAGCAGTTTAAGTGAACCAATCTGCCTCTCTGATAGAGGTCACTGTCTCAGCTAAGAGCTTGTGAAGCAGCTCCTGCACTGCCTTTTCCCTGCTGATTAGTTCAGCAGCTTTTGAGATGCTTTGTGAACCACTGCAGGTCACTGCTTCAGCACTGTTTCCCACATGAACTCATGCACTGAAGCCATGAGCTCTAGCTTCCAGCTGCTGCTGCTCTAAGCTCCCCGTGCTTTCTGAAGCACTCAGCCCATGCTCACAGTATATTTCAGTTTCCAGTACCTCAGCTAAAGTCTTGCATCCTAGCAAAGATGTGGGACTCAACACAGAACTGTGTGTTTCCAGCTGGGTGAAGCCCATCTCAGTCACTGCCTCTCTTTGCCGCTCAAGCCCAAATGAGTGACAAGAGTGATTTTTGGGGACAACCCAAACATCCAGCCCACCCTCAGAGCCCAAGGGTTTCAGGTCCCTGGCAGCCCTGAGATCCTTTAAGATTCTTCTGCCTCAGAGCCTTGTTCCACAGGTGGCTTCCCCTCATTTCCAGCACACACAAGTGTCCTGGAGGGTCTGCAGGATCACAGGCAGGATTATGGATTTACTGGGAGCTAAGGTGTTCTATAGTAGCTGTGTTAGGGAAAATGTTGCATTCTCAGGGGCTCACTTGTAGCCAACAGTTATCCCAGTTAGACCACAGAAGCCCTCGGCTCCATGCTGTGAGCACTCAGGAGCTCATCAAGGAGAAACCCCACCAGGGAACCAACTGTGGCTCTGTTTGCAGTGAACGGATGCTGTGTGGAAAAACACAAAGCCAAGATCCTGGATAAAGAAAAGGCATGAAATGGGAGCATAATGAGAATAAAGCTGTTGCTGTAACCCAAGGGAAAACAGACTTTCTGATAAGAAGATAAAAGTCATGACGCTATTAAAGACATTTCACCCCTTGCTCTACTACTCCTCTTCTCCAGGGAGCCTGTTCTATTGATTGTCACATAGAGAGAGCAAACAGCTGTCTAAAGCTATTTCTGGTTTTGTAATTTAAGGGGCACATTTAGAAAGCCTTTGGAAGAGAAACACTATTATGCAGGAATCCAAATAAATAATCAATGACTAATAACACCAATTACAGAACCTTAGATAAATTAACATGGTGAAATGTTTAAGTACAGTCTTGAAAGTCTGTGCAGTCAGTGCCACATTCCAGGAAACAAAAAAGGCACACACATGCTCTCTACCTGCTCTCTTAAGTGAGAAAGCTTTGAACAATCAGAAGAGGAGATGCTGGAGAAAAATGATTAATAGATTTCTGTTTTAAAGATAATTAATTCCTCCCAAGTGATGCCTGCAATTGTGCCAAGAACATCTGAGTAAAATGGATCTGGCTGCAGTATAATGCCAGTGGTCAGAAAATGCCAGCATCCAGCAGTGCTCAGCTAGGAGCTGGGAATAAATCAGTCTGTGAGCTGAGCTGCTAAAAAACCCCAACCACTCCCTGGCAGTGGCTATTCCATGTAAAGGACAGAAAAAACTGCAGTGAGAGGTCTGAGCACACCAGCAATATGTGCAATCCCTACAGCACTAACACATCACATGACTTGAAAAGAATAAGCATTATAAAGAACTGAAACAATAATTCAGGATAAGGGAAGATACAGATCTTGCTGATCTCCAAGAATTTTCCACAATAAATGCAAACAAGCTGTTGCAGGTATGAGTTCAGCTGCATTGTCTCCTGTTCTAATTAACTGATCACCACAAAGTCTGTGATATCCTGGACAGTTCTCTCCTGATTTCCAGGGACAGCAGCAGCTTTATGCTGTTTCCTGTCTCCAGCAGAGCATTACAGTGGTTCATATCCATGAGTGACCTGCCTGTGGTCTCCACCTCACCTGTAACGTGTTAATTCTTCTCCCATTGAGGTACAGGGGAAAGCTGATAAAGTTGCTGTATTTTGTCACCACCTCTGGAATGGAAAGAAGACACAGAAGGGTCACCTTTGTGGAAACAATACAGCAGGAATTCCCTCATAACAGCAGGTGAAAGGAGTTGCAGGAGAGGAAAAAACCTGTAAATTCACCTCCCATCTGTGGGCACCAACAGACTCCACAGAGCCCCAGGGGTAACAGCATTCCCCTCCTCCACTCACCCTTGACTCGGTCTTCATTTGCAAACTCTTTGCAATCTTCTTTGAGGTGTATAATAATCTTAGTCCCAGCTCTGACCCCAGATGCTTCTGCAATCTCAAACATCCCTGAACTAGGGTTAGAAAAAAACATTGAATCAGTTTGTGACACTCATTATAGGGCAGAGAAATTGTTTGTTCAACTAAGAGCACACACAGCACCTCAAGGCCAAGAGGAAAAGGCAAAAAAGTCTTGAATGCCTGAATGCTCCTTGCGCCTCTGAGAAACCCCAAAAAATATGTGGCTGTTTTCCCCACAGAGACTCCAGACCCAGGCCACACTGTTCTGTAAAGACACTAGCTACTGAAAATCCAAACCAGTCTGGTGTCTCCGTTTTCTCAAGAATTTAAATAATGTAGTAAATTCTTTATTCTGAGGAACTTTTAAGGGGATGCTGAGCTTGTCACCCTCAGAATCTCCAATTTCAACATGTCCAGCATCCCACAGCTTTGCCACCCCAGATGTGTGCAACTTCAAGCAAAAAGCAAAGGATGAGTACACAGCTGAGACCCATGGGGAGATGTGCCTGCAGACCCCTGTGCTGCACAAGCTCTGCTCTCTGTGGCTGCCTCAAGCAAAACCTCTTAGACCAAAGAGGTTCAGTCTGTCCCTGTGGTGTGGGGCCCCCTGAGCTGCCTGCCTGCCAGCAGGGATGGAAGAGGAGAGGCAGGTACACTGTGCACAGCATGCCTGCTCTGGCAAAGCAACTCTGTCCGTGCAGTTTCCACACTAGCACATTGGGCCATGCTTTGTTACTGTGTATAACTTCAGGACCTAAAGCAGTCAGCCAGGTCCTGAAAGAACACACAAGCCCTGTCTTTCCACAGCTTTCAGGCCATGCCTGGTCTGGACACAGCCCCCCACACTGCCACGCCCCTCTGCAGCCTCACCCATCAGATGACCAGTGGTAGCCCGGGCTGCCTGCCTCTGCTGACTGTGAGAACACCTCCACTTTATCAGCCACCATGAAGGCTGAATAGAAACCCACTCCAAACTGGCCGATGATTTTACTGCTGGCTTCAGCTTGGCTCTGCAGAGCTTCTAGAAAAGCCTACAGGAACAAAGGAGACACAAACCAGCACACAGTGATTTCAGGTATTGCTGGAGGTTGTGATCAATCTCCAGCTGGGCTCCTCAGGCACTGCACCCTCACCCCATGCTCCTGAATCAGTGCTCTGAGGAAGGTTCCCAAGGAAAAGGGTTTCTCCACAGGGACTGCACTTCTGGAAAAGGGCTGATTTTACTGCTTAGAACAGTAAAAGGAAAACAAGTAAGAGGTCAGTCAGGAGCAGGAAGCCTTAAAATGGTGCCTCCAGAGATGGAAGCAGAAATCAGGTACACATGTACAACATCTTGCTGTGGGGACAGAGCTGCTGCTCCCCTGGACACGGGGTAAATGCCAAGTGGGTGGGTGCCCCTCTGTAAGGATGGCTGGGCAGGAGAGTGTTTGGAGTGAGGACAGTGGGTGCAGCAGTGCTATACACAGGGCCCACCAGCACTGCCTGGGCTCCCTGGACCTCCCACAGCACAGCAGAGACCACTGAAAGCCAGAAGACTCCAAAGGCAGGTTTCACCTTCCAAGAGGGGTGTGATTTCACAGCTGGGCAGAGGGCCAAGGGACAAAACAATGAAAAATTACTGGGAGAACAAAAGTGGTTGTAATTGAAGAAGAGTTTTCTAAGGGAGGGAGAAGGGTCCTCATCCCAAGTTACCTTTGAGCCTGATCGAGCAATGGTACCAAGGTTAGAAACCAGCTCCTCCTGAGTCATCCCAATACCTGTGTCCTGAAAAGAAACAGCAATTACAGCTGAAATATCAGTAGGAAATCACTGCTCCAGCAAACAGCACCCAGGCAACTTCTGCCTCCAACTCCCACTCTCTCCTTCCCCTCTGAGTAGTAAATCCAACAGCAGACTTCCAGCTGTGACTCTATTTCCCCATGGCCAGGAACACAGACTCAGAGGGAAGAGAGCTCCAGGGGCAGCCACAGCTGCCTACAAACCACCAGAAAGCTCAGTGACTCTGGCCATTTCTCAAGGAAAGACAAAACCATGCCAGGACAGGTTGGATTTTATATCCCTCTAAAAGGCACAGGATGGCACTGCAGGAAAGAGATGTCAACCCAGCCATGGCCCCACAGTGCCAGATGTCATGCACAGAGACACCCTCCATTCCTGAACAGGTCTGAGGGGGAGTTGAGGAGCAGTGAGAAGCAGCTTGTTTGCAACCTGCAGATGTGGAACCAATGCACTAACACTGGGAACCAGCGACAGAGTGGTGAATCCCTTCACTCTCAGGTGATGCAGACCCTTGTCTGCAAGCACCACATGAACTGACCTCCATCTGCTCTGCCTTTCCCCCCTCCTTCTCCCCCTCACCCTGTGCTCCATGACGTGAGTATGAAGCTATCAACATCCAGGAGAGCTGGGTATTGTATTCCAATGGGAGCAGCTTAACTCCAGTCAAAATACAATGCAGTGCCTGCACTTTGTGATGTTTTGCCCAAGCTTCAGAGACACACAGCTCCTTGTCATCCCCAGGTTACTCCAGAACTGCACTGCTGCACGCAGATAAACATCTCCCTGCAGCTCACACATCTCAGGCAGCAGAGTCTGCAGAAGCACCATCCAGAAAAGGCTGCAGTAAGTCTCAAACCTGGCTGCAACTTCAATTTGCATGATACCCCAAGGTAACAAAGGTAACAGCAAATCCCAGCTTGAAATGGCCACCCTCTCACACAGGACCCCAGCAAGAATCTTGCCCATTCTGTTGTCCAGTGTCTTTTCAGACTTGCTCCACACACCTTTTCCACAGGAGCAAAGGACAGGCTACTGCCCTCCAGGATGCCACTCCTAGGAAAAAAGTGCCATTCCCCCTCCCAAATCCCAGCAGCTTCTCTGACACAAGCATTCCAAGAAGCCACAGTTACATGTTCTCTGAGCCACTCTCTCGGGTGAAACGTAGCCAAGTGAGATGTGAGGATGAGGGATTCAGCTCTACCTGAGTACCTGCGAGCATGGTTATTGCAGCTGACAGCAGCTGGCACATCCAGAGTGAGCTCACTCATTCCCAGTGCCTTAGCAGGGGTGGGATTTGGTGTGCAAGGTCAGCAAAATCAGCTGCAACAGAGCTGGCAGCTGCTAGGTGGCCTGGAGGTGAGGTGCCAGAGTGACCTCTGCCACCCATGGAGCTTTACTGGGCTTATTTCTACCAAAGTAAGGAAATGTCAGTATGTATTTCTTAATGTAGTTTAACTGCACTGAAGGATTGGACTGTTCAGCTTGTGAGGTGCCATGTGGGTAAGACATTTTCCTGCACCCCCACAAGTCACGCTGCAGCAATCCCTTTCCCTTGGTTAATACAGTAAGGCCAGTCAGCCCACTTGGCTGAGAAGAGGGATGATGCCCAGTAAGATCTCAGCAGCAAGAAATCAAAAGCCAAGAAAAACAAATAGTGTATGGCAAAATCTCAGGAATCTGACATGGTCCCTTCCCCCAGGGAAGAAAAAGCCAGAAAGAACAGCTTTCAGCATCTGGTTCAGTTTTTCTTCATGCCAGACCCTGAACAGAACTCTGATCCACTTCTATTTATAGCGCAGCATGTCATTCCCAAATTCCAGTGTGTTAAAAAAAATACATCCTTACCCCATAAATTTATTTGGCTATTGAATTCCTAATGCCCTGCCAGACTTACTGCAGAATGCTTAATGACAATTCCTGAAGACTACTTTGATGAGGGTGAATCTCACGAACAAAGAAAGCAGGGCTCAGAACAGCCAGGATGCTGACAGGGAGAGTGGAAAACGAAGATCTGGCAAAGCAGACATTCCCTATTGCAGGAAAACACCTGGCTGGAATAGGATGAAGACATCATCAAGATTCAACCCAGCCTTGCCATGTCCACATTTCCTGCAGCTGCCCTTTGGCTCCCTTCACCACATGGAGCTGCTGGGGGAACGGGAATAAAGCAGCAGCAGAGAGATGGGAGCTGAGCTCTGCAGAGCAGGAGCTCTGCAGTCATAGGAATCAACTGAACCTGCCCATGAGCAGCCCACCTCAGGCTGGCCCACACAATTGCTGGCAGGCTCCAGCTCCATGAAATTCAAGGAAGGAGCCAGTGGAACTTCTACTGCCCTTCTCACACCACTCCGTGCTGCACCAGCTGCTGCTCGGCTGCTGGGCATCTTCACCATGGCATCACACAACCCCTGCAAACACCTTCTACCAGTCCAGCCTTTGCTCCACCATCAGCATTACAACTTTTCTTCCCCTGCACACAGTTCTATCCCTCCCTTCAGCCTACAAGAAAAGCCTGATCAGGCTGACCACAGCCACAGCAGAGCTATTTGTAACAGCATAAAGCAAACTGTACGTGAGGCTTCTCAAATTACAAAATGCAAGGGATATGCTCAGAGTTCTTCCATGTGCCAAATGTTTCTCCACAGTTTGGAGAGACCAAGAGACAAGAGTTCAGTGCGCTGACCCTTCATTAGCTAAAGGTTAATTACAGAAGACCTGCTGAACTACCAGCAGTTACTCAGCAGAACCACCACCTCCTCACCTGGGTGAATTTCCCTTCTGGTACTTCTTAGGATGCAGAGTAAAAATCCTCCCCCAGACCATCCCCTACATACAGAGGCTGCAGACCTTCAGACCACAGAGGGCTGGTGGCCACAAGCGTTGAACTAAACTCAGGAACATTTACCCCAAAGAGACAGCAGCTGAACCTTGTTTTTAGCACCTTTTTGTGTGTAGAGACCTCCCAGGTCCAGGTCCCAAAGCTCCTGCTGACCTGCCCCTTTGGGCACATAGGGCTTTCTGTGCCCTTTGTTTAAACCCTGTGTGGTGAGGGTGCTGGATGTTTGCAGAGACCTGCTGTGTAAGATTAGTTTAGCTTTGCTCATTACCTGAGTCCAATTTAAAGTACTGCAGAGCTTCCTTACACCTAACAAGCCATTAAGCAGCCATTAACTGCTGCCTCCGCCATGACAGCATCGGAAGGAATGCTCCCAGTTAGAGGTACCTGGCTGAACTATTGTGTCTTTCACTTTGCTTTGTTGCAAAACAAACACTTGAAACATTTATCTCAGTGTAAAGCCTCAACGGGGCATCAGAAGAACACTGACTATATTATAAAGACATGCTGCTTTCACCAGTTGATAAGGTAATAAAATCCCAAAATGTCTGATTAGCAAATGTGCCCACTGTTATTTAAATACCTTGATTAAAGACTTAACATTTACAGGACCAGGACAGCAGCTGCACTAGAGCAACATTCTGGTTTAGAATCATTAAAGCATCTGCAGCAGCAGCAACCAGCAGATGAAAAGCCAGAATAAAACTGATGCCTGTGAACACGAGGTAATCTTGGCCTAGTACATGGAAGTGGTCCAAAGCAGAGAGCCTGAGCTTTCCTTTGCAAAACCACAGGCTCAGCCTCCACCCATCCAGGTCTAAATACCCGCTGTCCAGAAAAGCACTGCCTTTCATCCACTTTGAATTTCCCATTTTTATACAGGATATGCTCTTATTCTGCCACGAAGAGAACCAAAAGACCGTACACTTCCTTCCTTGGGCCACAGATTATTTGAGATGTGTTTATATTTCTGGGTCCCGGGCTTATTTGTTAAAGATGATGCAACCTCTGGAAGCTGTATCCCATCCCTGCAATCTGTGGCACATTTCTGTAAGTTTAATGCCACCTAAGACTTGCTAAAGTACAGCCAGATTTACCCCTCTATCTCCACCCGTCCATCTCCTGCTTCCTCAAGCCCAAGTGACACACAGATGCTGCAGTGCAGGTCACCCTCTCTGCTGCAACCTGCAGCTCCTCCACAGGGGAGGGGGACCTGCTCCCCACCTGCCTCAAGCTCTGTGGGACACAAGGGTGCATCTGCACTGACCTGCTACAGCCCAAAAACACAATCCTTACTGGAGCCCCAGCACAGCACAGTCCTTGTTGCAGGCTGTTTGGAACTGGTGAGGCAGGAGAGATCTGCTCAGTGATACAGGGAGCTGTTGCAGGGAGGAGTGGTGGTTGCAGTCATTTTAACTCCTCCCAAACACAGCAAACTGGTGATTTTGTGGCTTCACAGACACTGATTTTGGATGACGGCAACAGAGAGATGAAAGCCCAACAAAGGGGACTGAGCAGCCCAGGCTCTGGCAGCGACTACATTGCTTTCCTGTGCTAGAACAGCAAGCACACTTCCTCCCCCATCAGCAGCAGACATCAGCTCTGTAAACATTTCAAATAATTTCCTCTAAACTGTCCTAGCCCTAAATTAAGCATCAGCAAGGAGTAGGACTGCAGCCCCAAGCTCACACATCACCGCCAGGCACAGCAGCACGGCAGAACTGCAGAGCTCCAACACCACCACAGCACAGACAAGTGACTGTCACCTGCAGTCACCTGGTGCAGGTGCTGAAGGTGAGCTCTGTACTCACAGAGCCTTGGGGTCTGTAGGAGCTCTCTGTTCCCACCTCAAAGGGTCCAAAACCACATTGGTAAAGCCTCAGCACGTGGAACTGCAGAGCTCTGCAGAGCTGTTCTCATTGGAAACACACCCCTCACATTTTCAAATGGATTTTCTTAAGCACTCTGACCTTGCAGGCTGTGGTTGCTACAGATGGAGCTGTCCTAGAAACATGAGGCAGTCTTCAAAGGGATGGAGGAAATGGTGGAATTTGCTAAAACAACAGGAATTTGGTGAAGGATGCAAGGTGGTGGAATTCAGTCAACACATCCCTCTTAGCAGATACTACACTGCAATGCTTAGGTGGAATATTCCTGAATGAGGACATTCTACCAGAATTCTGAGTCTTGCTGTGCTTATGGCTGGAATTCAGTCTTGGCAGAGAACAAGAAGAACTGCAGTCACTGAACAGAGATGAGTGTAGTCCTGTACCAGATCTACACAATCCCTCAGGAATGTGCCTGTAATGGCTATCACACATTACAGACCTGCCTTTTCTCAGGTCAGTGAGACACAGAGAGATGCTATAGGGCTTGGAAGAGGAGGGGAGAGATTCAGCAGATCCAGGGGCACAGAGCAGCATGAAAACCTGAGGAAAAGGATCTAGGGGTCAGAGTGAGACAATGGGACCTTTCCAGAAATAAAAGAGAGCTGACCATTGCTAAAGGTCATGTATGAGGGACCTGCTGCCTTCTTTTCTGGTAGGTCCTAGTGGGTACAGAAAACAAAACAGTGGCTAAGGGAAGATCCATCTCTGCCTCAATCACTGCAGCAAGCTTTCTTTCACCTTTGCATTCCTGAAAGGCAGAGAAATGTTCTGAATGATGCTTGTTCACAGTAATCACTATATGCAGTTTGCTTCTTCAAGAAGTTATAAATAACCCCCTGACTGGAGGTAAGGAGCTTTCGGCACTCTGGAGAAGGCAAAGCTATTAAAGAGATTGGAGCAGCGTTGTTCTTGCTGCTCCCCACAGCCCAGGACTGCTGCAGTTAAAAGCTTCCTAGTTAAGACTCAATTAATGGCATTAGAGAGGCACTGGCAGCCAGGCAGGGGGTTATAAAAAGCTCAATCCCTAACCCATCTAACAGGGATGGCATCCCAGGCAAGGTGGGCAAGCAGCTCTCCAACCAAACTGCCAAACAAAGGGAGAGCTTCCACGGGGACATGAGAGGTAACAACATCTTGATGGAGTCAGATTCTTTGTGTCCACTTCAGAGACAGCAATGACCCCCTCCTGCCTGGGGCTAAGGGAGGGCTCCTTAAACAATTGGTGTTACACAGGAGTCAGAAAACTGCAACAGTGTGACAGCAATAGCAAAGTCCCTGCACCATGGTTTGACAATCACCATCTCTGCTTGGTGATTGTGTTGCCCATTGACAAACACCAACTTCCCCATGGCAACTGCAGCACTTGTTCTTCAGAGGAACAGTAATATAAAGTAACTGTGCAGCCTCCAACAGCCCCCTGAGCTTTTGTCCCACGTGTAAGACAGCCTGCGCGCTCTGTCTGTGCCACGTTTCCCCTGGACCTGCCATGGTCACTCAGGGCTGCCCACTTCATCCTTCTCCTCTGCTCTCCTAGGAATGTCCACAGCTACACTCGTGGCTGACACAGCTCCACAAGGAAAATGATCAGTTTACCTTCTTAATGTTAGGAACTTTGCCAAGGAAGAACCAAAACTGCCTCCCACCCTGGACAAGAGCCATGAGCAAGATCAAAGCGCAGAGAGAAGGCCCAGCTCCACTTCCCTCCCCACACTGAAGGCCACAGGTTGACTGCTCTTACAACAGACTGTCTCCCTCTCAATCAGCATTTTGTCACCAACAGGGACAACCAAAACCTGGGCACAGGGAAGTGCTGTGCTACTGCCCAAATCTTCAGTCCCAACTGTGCCTGAGGGCAGAACCTCAGCATCAGCTGGATTCAGCCTGTCCTGGAGCAGGAAGAGATAGAGACAGGCAGGAACGAGAGATTCTTTTCACTACCCTGGCATTTCCCCTCTCACCTAGGGAGAGAGAAGGTCTGCAAGCAACCAGGTAACACCTCAGACTTAAGGAGGTGCATGAAAACCTCTCCAAAGGTCAGGAGGAAACCAGATTCACAACTTACCCACTAGTGAGAAACTCAAACAATCTGGTAAATGCACTAGGCAGGGGAGAAAAGCTACTGTTACTTCCCAATAGGGAAAGAAGGAGCAGCAAATTTTCCTATGGCTACAAGTGGGGAGCAGATAAAATGCTGGTTTCTCATCAAATCCCGAGGGTACAGCCCCATGAACCAGAGTCCAGCTGAGGACAGAACATTCTTTGGGCAGGCCTGAGGACTGTGCTGCTGCTCAGCTTCCAGTGACTCTTCACAGGACCAAGGCCAGTGATGAGAGCAGCAGGGAATTACACTCTGCTGTTACCAAAGGGAACTACCTGGATGGTGATGGTTCCCTTCTTGCTGTCTGTCTGCAGGTGGATCTCCAGCTCTGGCAAGGCCTTCCCCTCTGTCATCAGCCGGTGCCGCAGCTTCTCCAGAGCATCGCTGCCATTGGAGATCAGCTCCCGGATAAACACCTGGGGACGAGACACAGCCTGACACTGCAGCCTGGCCCTGCCCCTGCACAGCCCTCCCAGACACCTGGGAGCTCACTGGATCCCACAAAATAATTCCCAGGTCCCCAAACTGCATTTCCCCATCATTTGCCAGGAGAACAGTTTGTCCAAACTCAATGTGAAACTGCAGAGGCTCAAGGTTCACAGAGTCACTTGGCTATACCTACAAATTGTTTCAAAAAGACATTTTCAATGTGTCTTAGGAAAACATCATTCAAGAAAGCCTGACATGAAAGCTCAGGACTCACTGGGAACTGAATAGTTATTCTCCCAGCTCAACCATTTAGATGTATCCCTTGACAGAGATGGGGCTTTGCCAACAGAAAATCTCCCAGCAAGTTGTAGGTGTCTTACCTCTTTCTCTGAGTACAGAGAACGAGCAACAATGTCCAGCAGCTTCTTTGTTTCAGCCTGGAACTCATGTTTAGAGGCTGCACCTGGAATAAATGTTAGGGTTGGGGTTGTTCAGCTTGGAGAAAGCTCAGGGAGCACTTAGAGCCCCTTTCAGTGCCTAAAGGGGCTCCAGGAGAGCTGCACAGAGACTCTGGACAAGGGCCTAAAGTGACAAGACAAGGGGGAATGGCTTTACACTGCAAGAGAGCAGGGTCAGATCGGATACTGGGAAGAAATTCTTCTCTATGATGCTAGTGAGGCTCTGGCACAAGTTGCCCAGAGAAGCTGTGGCTCCCCCTGGATCCTTGGAAGTGTCCAAGGCCAGGATGGATGAACACATCTGTACAGCCACCCCTGCAGGTAGGGAGCTGTGCCCAGGAAGAGAAACCTCCTCAGAAAAAATAAAACTACAAAATATCTCAGCTGAAAGACCATCCTTGGCCTTTTAAAAATAGCAAGAGGCATTAGAAAACTCTGGGAAAACACAGGGAAAAGCCACAAGTCCTACATCACCTCTGCCACGCCTTGCTGGCAAGGATGTACATCCCCCAGGGATGGGGTGAAGCTGGACTGTGGGCAGCCAGCACATCAACCCCACTAAGGACAAAGCCTGGCAGTCTCTAAAGTACCTCCCAGGAAAAGCACAGTCACAGAGTTAAGATGTTATTTCTGTGCTGGAATAACTCATTGCTCAGACTGCTTTAGAGCACCTCTCCCTGAAGCTGTGCAAAGCAATTCATTCTAGCTAAAGGGCTGACACCAGGACTCTCATCTCTCATCACACCTCTGTGATCCACAGCAATGACCTGGGCAGGCAGAGTTTGCTTCTGGGACAGAAAATTCTTTTCAGCCAATTCCAGTGCCTGTGGAGCCTCCACACATCCACATGACCATCAACTGCCTGGCTAAGCCCATGGAGGCAGTGCTGATGTCCTTGTTTCTCAGTAAAGGCCATTCTGACCTCCACACCCAGGCTTTGAGAGGTGATGGTGCAACACAGATTGAAAGGATGTGGTGACCAATACCTGCACTTCCTCCAGAGGCAGCAGCACTGCTGAGGAGGGCTCACCTACACCACACCTTGAGCCAGGTGCACCCCAAAGTGTCCCCACAAGACATCTGTGGCCAGGCCCACCTTTCACGTTCTCTGTGTTGCTGATGATGGTGTGCAGGGGCTCTTCCTCCTTGCTCTCTGCTGTCTGTGTGCTGTACATCCGGACAGCAGGAATGCTGGAGGCAGGAATGTTGTGCTGGAGGCTCCAGTGGTGGAGGATTTGTCTTTGCAGACATGCTGCTCCTTTTGCTGAAGACACAAGTGAAGATATTTCAATACACATCACAGATCCAGCAACAACAGAAGCACTCCTAAGAGGACCCACCTAGGTAATCCCATGGGAGTTACACTGTTTGAACAGTTCCTTCACAATCCAACACCCACCATTCCCCTCCAGAGTTGCCTTCACTGCATAAAAAGGGCAAGTTGCTGCTTTGGTTCTTCTGAATTAAGATTTTATCCAGAAGATGACAATTAGCAGCTTTCCCACTGAATTAACCAGCCAGGAAGAGGCAGTCTGCAGCTTTCACTGCTGTTACCTGGCTAAGCTGAAGACAACTCTCACATCACTGCCTGTGAAAATATAAATTGGCAATAAATATTTGGCCCTTGACTGTCCAAGCACAAGGATTACATCCCCCTATAAAGCTGGGTCCAGGGCAAGCAGTACATGCAGCAGCAGCAAGGCCACCAGTCACAAAATCAGTGGGGAAAATGAGACCAGTCAAGAAATGGTACAAGCCCCCTTAAGGTCAGGGATTCCCAATTCTCCTCCTTTCTTTATGTCCAGGTGAATCCAACAGTCTTCTCTCTGTTGGGGGATGAATCAAAGCCAAACCTGGTCACAAAAAGAGGGGTGCAGCACTATAGACCTCTGTCCAAAGCCTGCTCCTTGGAGTGATTTCTGAATTGCTGGGAGAATGGTCTGTGCCAGAGTAGGATCCCAGACCCCGCAGCTGCCCTGCGGAAGGCTGCATCCTGGCCTCCCCCCAGTCCTACAATGAACATAAACACACTGGACTGATCTGGGAAGCAGAGGAGGGACCAGGACAGCCTGGCCAGAGTCAGGAGAATACAGATAAGCAGCAGAAGTGGCTGGAAACAGTGGCAAGCTCAGGTTTTCCTTACAGCTCACTCTGTACCTGTTGGTTGTCTCATCCAGCAAGGAAAGGAGGCAAACCCTACACCTGACATTTTCATTTAAAGAAAGGGATCCTTTCTTTAGATGAGTGGGTACAAAAACACCCAAAGACCAATCCAAATCCCATTAGTATGGTGAGAGTCCCAAAGCACATCTGTGACCTTGGAAACAGCTTCCATGGCCATCCCCTGCCCTCCAGGCCAGCTGACATGCTGGGGGAGCTCAGCTCCCTCCTGAACCTTCCTCCACCTTGCTACAGTCCTCGAGGGAACTCAGCATTCCAGCCCTTTCACCACCATCTCTCATCCTCTAGCTCAGGCTCACTTCACAAGTGCTCTGCAAACTTCCTGCCTCCCACAGCAGGTCCTACAGTCAGTGTGGTCATCAAGAACAGGTCTTGCTGCTCCAGCCATCATGCTGGGCTCTCACTTGCTCCAGACCAGGTGAACATGAACCCCTGAGCTTTAATAACACTTCTGTCTCCTGCACCTCATCCTCAAGAGCTGGCAGAGGAGGCTGTCAGTCCTCATTCTTCCTCCTCCTCACAAAAGCTTTGAATCAAGATCCACTTCTCCAGCTAGAAGCTTGAATGACTCCCGAGTCATTCTGCCCTTAAAGAGCCCACAAGTAGTTCTAAATGCATGTGAACACCTCCCACACACATAACTGTGCTCTCTGCGTCACGAACAGCTCTGCCGCATTATTGCAGGACACGTTCTGGAACTTCCATTCCACTGCCTGTGCTGGGATCGTCTGGGAAAGTGGCGAGGAAAACAACCCAGGTGGCTGAGGTGGAAAGCAGCAGAGCACTCACTGTCCAGCCCCTCAAGTTTCAGAGGAGAAGGGCCTGCAGCTCAGGGTTTATATATTTTATTTATGTATTTACATCCTTTAGACTCATTTTATGCTGGGTGCTGTAGGATACTGCATTGTACAGAAGCACACAAATACACACATTTCCCAAACAGCAGAAATAGAGAATTTTGCTCCCTCCCTGACTCCAGGATCCAAAAAAGATGCATATCAGCAGTGGCTTAAAGCCTTAAGGTCACTTCTATCATCAGATGTCCAGGCAGCAAAACCCCAGAGCCCCACACAGGTCACCCCCCAGCCCATGAACACCAGCTGACTCTAGAAACTACAGCTATTTATAATTTTATTTCTGGCTATTTATAATTGTTGATGTAGTCACATTTTTTGCCTCCCTATCTCCAAAGCAGAACCCATCAATTCAGAAGTTGCTATCAGATTTGTGCAACGTTTGGTCTTATCATCCTTAATTAACAGCCTGTCCCATGCCAGGGAGAGACACAGCTCATTAAATACAAGCTGCAGCATCTTCAGCCCATTTGTGTCTCCAGAGTCCTTGCCTGGAGCAAGGGAGCAGAAAAGGCTCCTGGCTATTCTGAGTATAAAACCACAATTCTCAGCACACAAGAGCTATTGAGGAGCACCTGCTGAGGTAACAGGTTATATGCTACTCATAATAAGCCTCAGAAACAAATTCCTAAACCCAGGTGACAGAGAAGGAATAGCTCTTGCCCCAGATAAGCACTATGATGTGTTAGGGCAAATCGGGTCTTTTGATACTGAGTTAATCAAATGTGGAGCTTTACCACACCTCTTCCTAGTCCCATCATTGCACCTTAAGAGATGGAGAATCCCACATCACTGCCCGAATTCCACTTCTCTGTGATCCCAAGTAATCCTGTGCCCATGGCCACAGACCTGCCTCACACACTCACAACAAAGACAAGGACACTCAGGGGCTCCTTTCAATACAGACACCAGGAAGCCTCAATGACCCCCCAACCAGCCCCCCCACGAAACGGCCCCTCCTGGAAAAACCACTGCAGTGAGCACAGCCGAGCACCAGCCAAAGATTTAGGGTGGGAAATCCAGCACAGAGCAGTTTGTGGCTCAAAACAAAAGAGAAGAATTTGGGTCAGCAGGAATTACCATACCAGCTCCAGCCCGGCAGGGCAGGAGCCCGGGGAAGCCCTCCAGCAATTAACACTCCCAGCTCAGATCTCCTTACACAAAAGGGCTCCCTAGAATCTGGGAAGAAGAGATTCCCCGGCTGACCCACTCACACCAACACATCTCCCGAAAAGCTCTGCACCAGCTCCAGCCTCTGAAATTGTGAGCAAAACCACTGCCAGCTCTGCCCAATGAGGGAAGGGACGCTGTCCCTGCAGCCTGGATCCAACCGAAAGGAAAACACCTCCTGCCCCTCCCTCTTTATCCCCACCCCACACAGCTTCTGCTCACTGCTTTTCCCCTGAGGGACTGGAATGACAGGTTAAGGAATAAAACTCTGGCTCTGCTTGAGTATATCCAACCCACCAGAGGCAGCAGCTTTGTTCCCAGACACGGATGCTAACAAGTCTCTAGGGATTTCTGTGGAGGAAGAGCTAGATTGCCCAGAAACACCCAAGTGGCACTCTGTGACACAATAAATCTGACAACTCGACCCTGAAAGTGACCCTATTTGTCACACAACTTCCTCTGTCACATTATCTCCTCCTAAGCTGCAGGGAAACCAACAGACCACACCAACACACAGACCTGTCAATTAGAGGTCACACAACAGATAAGGAAACATGGAGCACGGGCTGCTGGCAGGAGACAGGCAGGGCACTCTTCACCATGCTTCAGTTAATGGCAACTCACAGGCACATTTCCAGCCCACGAGAGCCTTGATAAGGGAGCACATCCCATAACTGAGGTCTCAGAGTTTGGATTTTCTTAGTACTCACTCCTGTCAGTTGAAGTGAAACTTCAAGTGCACCCCTGGGAAATGCAAACCCTTCAGGCTCATCTGTAAAGTCCCCTGGACATATTTACTGACATGGCCAGAGAACAGCAACGCTGCTGCCTTCGGCTCTCATGTGGGTACCTGGGCTGCACCCTGTGTGAGCTGGGACATGCACCGGGACATGATACATGATCTGAATATGCTGTGCACCCTTGTATGAGCCAGCAGGTACCTCTGCAAGTCCTGTACACCTTATACAGGCCAGGAGATGAACTGGGAGTGCTGTATGGACCAGGACATAAACACGGATATGTTACACACCCCTCCACGAGCCAGGACATGAACCTCACCATGCTACACGATCTGAGCATGCTGTACACCCTGTATGAGGCAGGACATGACCCTGGAGCCGCTGGTTGCCCTGGACGCGCTCTCTGCCCGACACGAGCCCGCGCTATTCCCTGTACAGGCCCATAACAACTCGCCCCTCCCCAGGAAGGAGCGCTGGGCGTTCTCGGGTCAGTTCACGGCGCTGTGCACGCTGCTCCCGCGCTGCCGGGCCGGCGCCCGTTCCGACCCTGCCGAGCGGCCACGGCCGGCACCAGCCGAGAGCGACGGGGCGCTGCGTGCGGGACACGGACCTTCCGCACCTCCAGAGGACGCACAAGGCCGAGCGCAACTCCGGGCAGGCGCGGCCGTCCGGGCCTAGCCACGGATATCTGTCCGTCCGCCCTCTGAGCCCAGGGGCCCGCGCCCCTCATGCCGCCCGTCCCCCCCTCACCTGCGGGCGGGCGCAGCCGGGGCACGGCCCCGGAGCGCCGCAGGGCCGCGAGGAGATACCGCCCGCCCCGCACCGCCGCCATGCCCGCGCTGCCCTCCCGCGGCGCCCGTTGATGACGTCACGGGGCGGGGGCGCGCGGAGTGCCCCGCGCGCGGGCTGTGCTTGACGCGCGTGCGGTGACGTCAGCCTGTCCCTCAGCTCGCGCGTGCTGCTTCCCTCAGGGCTCCTACTGGGTCCCCTCACGGCCCCCGACCGACTGTCCTCAGGGGGCGCCGGGGCTCTGTCCCCTCACGGCCCCCGACCGACTGTCCTCAGGGGGCGCCGGGGCTCTGTCCCCTCACGGCCCCCGACCGACTGTCCTCAGGGGGCGCCGGGGCTCTGTCCCCTCACGGCCCCCGACCGACTGTCCTCAGGGGGCGCCGGGGCTCTGTCCCCTCACGGCCCCCGACCGACTGTCCTCAGGGGGCGCCGGGGCTCTGTCCCCTCACGGCCTCGCCTGGGTCCCCTCACGGTGGCTCTGCCAGGAGGTCGGACGCCAAGCCCAGGACACGGTTTCCAACCCGCTCCTGTTATGATGGTTAAAATCTCTTTAGTGTTTCTGAGGACTTGTTAGGAAAGGGAGTCAGACACAGACACAAATGTACCCTGCTCTCCTTGTGGAGACAGCCCTGCCGATATCCCACCGTGAGTGCCCCCGGGAGCCCATTCCACGGGACTGGCTGCGGCAGGAGCTCGGCAGAGCAGCTGGCAGAGCTCGGTACACCGTGACCCTCCCCGTTTCCCCACGGAGGGGGCTGAGGGCTGAGGAAAGGCTGTGCCAGGCTGGGAGAATCTCTCAGGAACCCCCTGTGTGCCACACCTTGGCCGGGCACCCTGCTTGACTTTGGGCCAATTGCTTAACATCTCATTTTCCCACTTCTCTGAAACTCCTCAACTCCCGGGGCTGTTTGAGCGTAGATCATCGAGATCTAAGGGGCCGAGGTACTGGAAAGGCTTTGGATGGGATGCGGGTGAGCGAGGAAATGAACCACTCCGGCGAGAGCCGGATTTGGAACGTGCATGAGAGCAGAGCCTGGCCTCGATGAACACCACAGCCAAAAATAAAAGACGGGACAGGTCTCTTTCGGTGAGCACTAACCACTTCCAGACCGAGGAGCTTTCAGGAGGGAACCGTGCCCACCGAACAGAGCTAGCTTTGTAATCCCAGGCCCGGGGGAGCTCACTGGAAAACTCCATGTGCAATTCACTCATGCTTGCAGCTGATCTTTTGGGACTACGCCGAGCTGAATGTTGTTTTAGAGGTTCATATCTAAGAAACACCCACACGGAGCAGGGTTTGTGGGGCACTCGACGTTATGGATTAGGTGCAACAAACCCAGCACGAGCCTTTGCATCACTCCGACACCCTTCCACTGGCTGCATTTCCACCTGGAACCAACTCCAGCCCTTCATCGAGATTCCCTGTGCTGCAGACAAAACCAAAATGACTTCTGAGCTGGTTGCAAACGCTTCCCTCGTTTCGCTGTGCTCACTGCTACCTCCCGCTGACCCCACGGCACTCCCAAGAGCTACGCTGTACCGGAGCTCTTGTGCCTGCTGTGAAACACCTGAATCCTCCTCCCGCCTCACTCTGGGTGTGCTTTCACCATTAGCCATGAGATGTGCTCCTGCAGGGACGGCAGGGGATAGGATACAGATCCTCCCCTCTGTCCGGGCTCTTTTCAGTTATCCGGGGGTTGGCTCCAACTTGCTGCAATCACTGCCCTGGCAGCGTTCTGCTCTGCATTTTAAATTCCCGACTGTGGAGAAGCGCAGGGAAGCACAGATTGTCCTGCACAGTAACCTCTGCGGTGCTCCCACAGCTCCAAGCTGGCTGCTCCATCTTCCCTGCACTGGAAGAATCACGGGCTGAAATTTGCTTTGGGAGAAGCACCCGATGCACATCCAGACCACCCTGTAAACCATAAACTGCTGTCATTTACTCTGTCCACTGCCACAGGCTAGAAGGGACAACATCTACTGCAGCCTTTTACCCGTGACCGAGGGGGGACCGTCCCAGCCTGGTTTGAAAGAGGGCTCCTCTTCCTCCCCCCTTCGCTCTAACGCACCCGGGAGGCAGACGGAGCGGGGAGCGCTCACACAAGTGCTGTGGGCAGATCTGTGTCCCGGTGGGACAGGGATGAGACATGAGAGGAAGCCCAGATGTGCGGGCAGCGAGAAGGAAAGATCCCAGCCTGCGGCAGCAGCAGCGCAGAGCGGAGCAGGGTGGGCAGCCCGGGAAAAGGCAGAGAACCATCGCTGCAACTCGACGTTCAGATTTAAGCACCTTCTTCCACTCCAGAACTCAGTGAGAGGGAAGGTCTTACCCACCCTCTCCGGTGGTAAAGCTCCTGCACCAAGCTCCAGAGCACTCTCGCCTTATAAATTCGCATGTTTCTAGGATGCTGTTCCTTACTGACCTTACCTCCCCATCAAATAGACAGAGACTTGGAAAAGCCATGCTCATCCAGGCTTCAGATATGCTGAATTTCGTATCAACTCACAGGAGACTGGAGTGAAGCCTGCCCGAGGCTGCAGGGACTGCACTCCCAGCCCCTGCTCAGGTTTGATTTCAGCTCTGCATTTCCCTTCTCTTCCTGGTAAAACATCTGCTCTTACACACCTGGGTATCGGATCTACATCGATCCCTTGGCGCTGTGATCTCACCACATTTCATGTTGTACCTAAAAATTATTCCAGTATTTGCTTTCCATCCGTTGTTTTTTTCCACTCTTCCCCGGGAATGGGCACCCAAGCGAGGTGCAGCCTGGCCGCACCAGCTCTGTGCTCCACAGGGGACTCATCCAAATCCGGAAGTGGTGCCGATGCCTTTAAAATGGAGGCTGCTTAGAGGAATTAGTGAGATTGAGCGCAGTTATCTTAACCTTGGGCGTCAGGCTCCGCTGATCCTCGCGGGCACCAGCCAAGTGGAACCATCCTTCAATCCAAGCAGTTTTACCAGCTTTTATTAGAAACACCAGCACATTTCAAGTTTCCTCTTTTTGATCACAAATATAGTATTTTTCCTCTTTTTAAGTACACAGCATGAGACACAGCATCAGGGCTTTCCATCTTTTTTTTTCTTTTTTTTTTTTTTTTTTTTTTTTTTTTAAAAATTTTTTTTTTTTAACAGCAATTTCTTTTGGACAAGCTTTGGGTTTAGTGTTCACTGACCTCACCCCAGCCCCAGATATTGACATCTTGAATTGCTGAAGACAATTGCGTGGGCAGATGAATCCGATGGTAGTGAAAAAGGTACAATAGTTAAAAGTTTGCAAGTAAAAGTTGAAGCAGAGACCCTCTCCAGTTAAAAAGGATGAAGTGGCGCCGCAGCGCACGATTTTCACAGTACGGGGACAAAAGCTGAGATAAAGATTTGCTCTTTTCCCCCCGTTGTCCCCTACCAGTGTCCCGATAAAAATGTTAAGGCTGGAGGAAGTGCTAACTGGATGTGAAAAGCTACGTGTGCCCGGAGCTCCCAGGACACCGCACTGGGCTCGCTGCACAGCCCGAGCCAGGGACATGGAGCCGAGACCCATCGAGCTCTCAGGAGCTTCGGGCTCCTCGTGGTTTGAGCTCACACCTACACTGGGAAATTCTCCCTGGGCTTTTTTAACTCCGAGAAAGCAATCCACTGAGGGGAGGAGGAGTGAGTATCCCAGGGGCATGAGGGCATGGTGACAGGATATTAAAGGGAACATGTACATGATTTGTTATTTTTTATTCCACAGAAAACCCTCAAATCTAGACTCAGAGTTAACAGCAGAAAAATAGTGTTAAAGTCAATAGGTTCATATTTTACTGTAGACTAAATAAATTAGCCTAGAATTAACTCAATACTCTCTATTTTCCTTTCATTGGTGATCCTTCTCTAAATTAATGCAGTTTTTAAAAAGCAACGGCTATTAATAATTTATTCCAGTTAACCCTCATGGATGAACACCTGCGAAGAGTCGATGTCTGGGAACCATTCCCCTCTCCTCTCCCTCCCCGAAAAGGAAACAATCTCTAAGGGTGCTGTAAAACAGACATGCTAGCTACAATATCCATGGATCGTGCCTCTCCTACCGCTGCCTCTGGCTGCTCCGGGTCATGAGTGAATCGTCATAGCTATGTCTTACAAAGAACATGATCGAAAAAAATATATAAATAAATAAAAACCTTAAACATTCTTACATGGATTTTTAAAGAACAGAATACATGTTAAAAACTTCAGTAATTTATATCAATTTTAAGCAATACTTTATATACAATGGAAAAAAGACATGCATAGTCCAAATACAATGTTGAAAACAGCATTTTCATAACAAAAAACCCAAACACTAAGTGTTAATACCATGTACATGGATTCAAGAAGGACCACCCTTTTTGTCTGTTGCACACAGTTTATTTAACAATATGATATTATAAGTAAGAAATGAGTTTTTTTTCTTTTTACCATTCTATACAGTGATTGAATCTTCTTGGATTTTCTTATTTATAGTAATTATAGCGCTTGCATGATTTACACTAGAATTGCTTTCCTCGTTTCAAGTTTCACACAGAAGAAAGAAAGAAAAGAATGTTTCTTCTCTATCCAGATCAGCACGGCCTAAGAGTGATCATCCCTATTTTCATCTAAGACCAGTTTTATCAGAGAAACAAAGCAACAATTTCTACATCTGCAAGACAAGGATTTTGGCGTTGGCCAATGTGTGCAAGAGTCAATTCCTATCTTCCCAGGGGTAATACTTCAAACGCCTGCAGAGTTCACTATAGAAAACAAAAATCTTCCCGCCATGTGTCAAAGTTACCGGGATACGCTATAATGTTGCATTATTTCAGGAAACAGTTTCTGAATATTATTTTTTTTCTTCTTTTAAACGCAAATGTTTAAAGTCTTGAAAATACAAATAAAAAATATGAATATAATGAACTTGTTTTCCCCATTAAAAAAAAGGTATGAGTCAACAGCAACAAAAAAATAAAAACCAAAAAAACCCACAAAAGAGACCAGATATTTTAACCGCCTGGCTTTAACAAAAAAATATATTCTTTGTATTGTTTTTTTTTTCTTTTTATTTTTAAACAGCAATTAATTCTTCCATCTGTAGGAAGCAGCAGTTCCATCTAGGATTCAAAACAACCCAGATGTCTGAATTTTTCAGTACAAAATATCCAAGAACACGAAAGGAAAGAAGAAACAAAAGTGATGCTCCCATAATGCTACAAACCCTCCACAAATTTCTCTAATGTGTCCCCGGTGGTGTCACCGACCAGAGACAATTCGTTAGACAACGCACTGCGGTTGGGGGTGTTTAGTTGGGGAAGCATTGCACTCTGTTCTGGGTTGCCCAAGTGTCCCTGATCCATGGAGCTAGCCATAGTGACTGCGAGTCCTGGGTGGGGGGAACCAGTCTGGGGAGAGACGTGGTGCGGTGACGGTTGGGGCTGTATCCTGGGTGACGGGCTGGAATGTGGTGGCTGGGACTGGGGACGGGGAGACTGAACGGGCGCTGGGGACCGCACCTGGTTGCTGAGGGAGGTGGCGATCTGCTGGCCAGGGAGATGAGACGCCTGCGGTTGTCCTGAGAGCATGTGCTGCTGTGGGCTCATGGGGTTGGGCTGCCCGGGGGACCCTATCTGCTGCTTCATCTGCTGCTGCTGCAGGATGCGCTGCTGCAGGGCCTGCTGGATGTTGGGAGCGCCGTCCGCCCCCAGGCCGGGCTGGCCCATCTGGTTCAGCTGTCCCATCTGAGCCATCTGTCCCATGGAACTGCCCTGTATGGATAGGTGCTGCTGCATCCGCTGCTGCTGCATGGCTTGCGGGTAACCTCCCGGGCCTTGGGGCTGCTGGAACTGGTTGTGTGCTGCCATCCCTCCTGCCATGCCAGCCCCTCCCTGCTGCTGCTGCTGTTGTTGCTGCAGTAGCTGCCGCCTCAGGATCTCTCGGTACTGCGGGCTCATGTTGGCCATGCTGGGGTTGTGGCTGGGGTTCATGATGTTGATCGCTTGTCCCTGGGGGTTCATAGCTCCGATCCCTTGCTGCTGCGGGGGGACGCTCGGTCTCTGCACTCCGGCTTGCATCGCGTTCATGTTCTGCAGTCCCGCCTGTGCGTGCATGCCCGGCTGTTGCATGCCGGTCTGCGGCTGCTGCATCCCGGGCTGGGGCTGGATCCCTGCTTGCGGCTGCATCCCAGGCTGGTTCGCCACGTATTTGGCTGTTCTTTGCTTTATAAAAGCTGCCATAAGCTGAGGGTTGGATTTAAGGATATTAAGAACCTGCTGTTGCTGCTGCGGAGAACTCGGCGATTTCAGGGTCCTCAGCAAGTCCTGAAGTGCATTGGGGGTGATGCTCCGCGGCGGCTGCTGCACGCCCGGCATCCTGGGCCCGGCCACGGCTTGCGGCGTCGCCATCGGCATCACCGGTCGGGCCATTCCCGGCTGCATCGGCTGCTGCTGCGGCATCGGCGGCGACTGCCACTGCCCGGGCTGCATGTTGGGCATCACGGGGCCGCTCACGGGGTTGGGCCGGGGTACATTCATGCTGACTTGCGGCATCTGGTTCACCGAGCCCACCGTGGGGTTCACGAGTCCCGGGCGGCCGGGAGGCAAACCATTGTTCATGTTGTTGACCCTGTAGAGCTGCTGCTGCTGCTGCTGGGCAGCCTCTCTCTCGATCTGCCGAGCCGCTTCCACGGCGGCCGGCGGCGGCTGAGCCGGAGGCGGCGGCGCCGATACCGGGTTTGCGGGTTTTCCTGTTGAGACCGTGGTGGGGGGCTGGGTTCTGGACACACTGGGAAAGCCGGCCGGTGACATACTTACAGGGGAGGGCTGGGGCTGGGGAGCAGGCTGCGGTGTCTGCGGTGTACTTGGCTGCTGCGTAGGGGTACCAGGCGTTGCTGAGGTAGGAGAAGGCAAACTTTGCTGAGGCACGTTTCGGGTGTTCATGGTCGCCATCCTTCTGCGCATGAGCTGGGCCTGCTGCAGGCGGTGCTGGATCTGCTGCTGTCGGAGCTTGTGTTTGATATTGAGACAGAATGGCACGGGGCATTTGTTCTCTTGGCAGTGTTTGGCATGGTAGCAGCAAAGAGCTATGAGCTGTTTGCACACCGGACAGCCACCATTGGTCTTGCGCTTGCAGCCCTTGGTGTGCTGGACAACCCGTTTCATCTTCTGGCAGGATGGCAGAGAGCAGTTTGCGTTGCGGCACTGGCAGGCGTGGACCAGGGACTGGATGCAGCGCTGGATGCTCAGCCGTCGCGACTCCTGGGGGCTCTTGGACTGCTGCTCTCCTTGGTTGTTGCTCTCGTCATCCAGACCCAGGCCCCATTTAACCATCTTGTGGTCATGGCTCTTAGTGTTGTAGCAGTTGATGCAGAGGTCGTAGTCCTGCAAGGACAGAAAACCCAGAGCTCAGCTGCTGACAGGAAGCACATGGGCAGAGAGCAGCACGGTGCCAGGGGAGCAGCACCAGCCCCCTGTGCAGGCACACACCGGGTGCCTGTGGGTACAACCACACAGAGCACAAGCACGGTGGCAGTCACACACTGTCAACAGCTGCCACTTCACACCTGTACTCAGGCTGCACAGCCTGGCCAGGCAGTGGGAGTGGCTTTGGGGCAGCAGCCTCAGCAAAGCCAGCCTGCAGTCACAGCTCTTCACTGTGGCAGGTAACGATGCAATTGGGCCTACCATTGTGTCATTCTGTTACATGAAAAAGTCCTGCAGAAATTTTTTTATTACTTTTCAGTTTTTCCCTTTTGAAGACATTAACTGTTTATTTTTCTGTGATGCCTACTGGGGTGCCAACACCTCCAACTAGTAAGACAAATCTGTGGTCACTCCTAAAAAGTAGGGTCTGACTCTCCATTTATTTATCCTTAGTGTAATTAGTTACTAATAATTACTACCCTTTAAATACATATTTTTAAAAATCTCTAAACGAGAGCAAGTTTCATGCAAACACACACTTACTTGAAAACCCCCACATTTTGGCTGCTCTGTCCCTTTTTTGGCTGGAGGAAAGGCACTCCCTTATACAGAGGTACCCAGAGGCAGCCTAAAGGCCCTGCCTCCTTCCACCACCTAATTCCCTGTGTCCATGTCCTGCAGCCTCACCTCAAGAAGCTCTGCTCAGTGCTTTCCTCAGAGACATTAATTAAGACTATTCCCCCACAAACCTAGCAATAATTTGCAGTGTGAAAACGGGGCTGCACTTATTCAAACTTCCTTTGTTCAGCTACAGCCAGAGGTCAACACAAGCCCTCCAAGAAGCCTCAAGCATAGCAGTACAGTCCCATGGATAACTTCTTTTTAACACAAATCCTAAAATTTGAGCAATTTGGGCTAGTGGAAGGTGTCCCTGCCCATGGCAGAAGGGTGGAACAAGATGGTCTTTGAGGTCCCTTCCAAACTAAACAATTCTAAGATCCACAATTCTTTAAAATTAAGTTAAAACTTGTCTATGCAGAGGAGCAGTAGCAGAATAGACAATGCAGCAGGAGCTGTTCCAGAGCACTGGTGTTTTCCATGTCCAACAACTAAAGTCATTTATTCTAGAAGAGGCACCTGGCAGTCAGTTCCCTTTAAGGCTTGACAGCCCTTTACCAGGATGGGCTTAATTTGGAGGAGCTTTGGGCAATATCCAAAAAAACCCCAAACCCCATCAAACTCAGCTGTAGGACAAGAGATGTCCCACACGTCCCTCACAGACAGGGCAGTGCCCCCCGTGCCCACACGTACCTCACAGACTGTGCAGTGCCACCTGGTCTCCACGTGGTGCTTGCACTCATTGCACGTGTAGACAAAGCGATCCTGGCCCTGGGTGTGCAGCTCCACCAGCATGCACAGCGTGGACCACTTGGAGCGGCGCAGGGACGAGAACTCCCAGTGCTTGTCCCTGGCCAGGGTGAGGAAGGCGTCCCGCCCGTCCATCAGGTCACAGCTCAGCAGTGGATCCGGGTCCACGATGGGGTGCAGGGTGTTAATCACGGGCCCGGCGTGTAAATGAATCACAAAAAACACCTGCAGGGAAATGGGGAAGAAATAAAAGCACAGAGGTCAGGTGATGTTGCAGGAAGGAGCTCGTGCTCTCTGTGATGGTGTACTACAAACCTTGTCTAATTAACTTAGTTTAGGCTAACCTCTTCCAATATGTTGTTATGCAACAGAAACATTCCTAGCCCAACCACAGGGTTTATTCCTCCTGATTCCTCAGTTGTGAATCTCACCATGCTTGCATTTACAGGAATTAACCCTTCTCTTTTGACAGCAGATCCCCACAGTACCTCTTTATGCTTCTCCATGGTGGCATAGAGCTTCTGAGACAGGTCATTGGACACATTTGGCATGCTGGGCTTCTTCTTGTTAGCTCTGCTGATGCTGCTCTTATTCTTGTTGGTTTTTTTGTTGTTCTTTTTCTTGGCATTCTTGCTGTCGCCCTGGCTCCCCTGCAATAAAGGCACGGGAAAGATGTTACACTTTGGAGAGCTCTCTCCCATTCACTGGGCTCACAGTGACACACTTCTGCTGTCAGGAATAGAACTTTGTTCCAATGCCTGCAAATCAGCCCTCCTGTGTTAAATATATCCTATCTTCCAGGAAAAATCAAAAGCCAAACTGGCAGGCAAACAAATCCAAACACTGTTTTAAAATAGACTTTTAAAGTATGTATACATTAAAAAATTCCCATTTTACACTGATTATTTTTCCTTCTCCAATATCATACTTCAGCTTCCACTGCTTCAGATCTTGCAGCTGATGATAAAATTACACAAATAATATGGACTTAAAATTCCAGGAGTGCAGTACTTTGCCTTGCTGTGCATTTGGTGTGTCACATACTTGCCTGAGCTCTGATTTAATGCTTGTTTCTAGCGAACAGATTTAGGGCTAGGACACAGATAAGAACATGCAGGATTTGAATTCAAACCAACAAAGCACATTATTCTCCATCCTGCAGACTTCCAGCTGCACGTCAGCTCCCAAAAAAATAATCTCCAAAACCTCCACTTGTGCCCAAGTTGCAACACAGACCACAGTGGCCATAGACTGAATGTTAGATGTAAGTAAAGAGTGTGGAAAAATAGCAGATGATGCTATTTAGATGACCTGGGAAAACAGAAATAACTTTTAGAGTTCTCATGACCCTAAAAAAAATCAAACCCCAAACCCTTGGCAGGGAGTGCTCAGGAAAAACCCCTCTCCAACTTTTAGAATGTTGGTCATCATAATATTAAAAATAAGCTACTGAAATATCTGGATATATATAAATATAAATATACACACATATGCAAGCAAGTTCCATGAACAGTATGTACAAGCAAACACAGGGTTTATCCACAGGCATATTTATTCCAGGAAAACAAAAATATTCCAGCTGCAGAAAGCAATTCTATTTATAGATTGCTGCCATCCTTCTATTCCATTAATTAGGTTTGGACAGGAATTCCCTGTCCACTCCTGGGTTCCCTCTAACTAATTTTGTGGATTTTCTGACCAAACCTGTTTGGAAATTAAAATGAGACAACTTTATGGAAAACCAGAGCTCTAAGTGACTTGATGGGATTCAGAAGTGTCCTGTTTTATATTCCTACCTTGACTGCCCCCAAGTTTCCTCCCACTGATGGAATTGGAGCCTGCCCTCCTTTGCCTCCGCATCCTAAAGCACCAACTGAGATCTTAAAATTTAAACACCAAAATGAAGAACAAACTGAAACTTATCAAACAAGCCAAGTCTAAGTTTTCCTTCTACTCCACCTTCAGCAAGTTTATATCTGGCAAACTGTACAAAGTATTGCAGGCTGTTTTAAGAAGTTGTAGGGCTGTGTTTGTACCATTTCCCTCTGCCATTCAGCCAGAGATGCTGATGGATGGTTCCTGGGGGAGCCTCACCCCTTCAGAACCTTTGCCAAGAATTCTGAATATTATCCACCACTTTAGATTCCCTTTGACTGATACCTGCAGCACATGTTCACTTGCAGGAAGCTTTCTCTTCACATATACAAAATTCAGGATGAAGAATTTAATTCAGATTCTGTGCCATTTCAGTACCAAGATCCAGGTGGTGCTTGTACCCATGGATCCCCATTGCTGGGCAGTTTCCTCCATGAAGTGACCCAGTTTAGATGCCTGCACTGAGGAAGTCCTCATGCTTTTAAATTTGCTCATTTTCCTGAGTCAAGAGGCAAAGACCCCACGGTCCCATGCCTGGATGACACCCTGAGTGCTGGCTGTGCCCCCTGCTGCCCCAGGCATTAACTGGGAGCACAAGGCTGAATCCTGTCATTTTAGGCTACAACTCATTTGAGTTCTCAGTGAATTCTCCTGGCCTTTCCCCCCTCCTAGATGCAGAGTAAATGCTCACACCACTGTTTTCCCTGATTTACTGGAAGTGATGCTCTTAGCAAGAGAGGGCTGCACTTGCCTTTCACTCCTTTTTATACAGCAAAGTTTGCTGAACTATCTCAATATTCAAAGTCACATTCAGAAGCAAAGTGAAAGCTGTTAACTTCGTGGTTCCCAAAAACATAGCCACAAACTGTATTAACTTTGAAAGAGCTGCTAAGGTTTACCAGAAGGGACTTTCTGACATCACAGAATTGATGGATTAAGGTCCATCCCTCCACATCAATCCCATGTAACACAGACTGAAGGCAAACAGTCACAGCTTCTAAGCTTAAAGGGGGCTTTCCTCAGGTAAAGCTTTTGGTTCTACTTCATTCTATTAGACTTCAGATTTTCCTACAACATTTATTTTCAAAACATCTTGCTGCAAATCTCAAGTAAAAGGGACAGTATAAAAATGCTGAGACCATTTGGTTGCAGATAAAATCGAGACAGAAATAAAAATGAATGATGACATTCTGTCCAGGGCCCTGAAAAAACTTTGTTGTTGGGTTTTTGCTTTATTTTTTTGGCTAGGATGGTTTTTACAGACAAAGAGAGAATGCTGGTGAGGGAACAGCACCATCAGGATCAACATTTCCCACCAACGCAAAGCCTTTTTTAAACACTTTTAAATTTCAGCCCTTTACTCTTGCAAATGACTACAAGTACCTGTGCTTAAATAACAGCCACGTTTCATTCAGCTTTGAAAAATCCAGCACCTTTCAAAGTGCAAATGCTGGAGGTGCTTTGCAAAGGTGTGAACCAGAAGCTCAGCCAAATGACTGTAAGCAAATGTAGCGTGGCAAAGGCAGCTTAACACATTTCTCTGAGAAGAGAGATGCTGAACTGACACAAGTGACTTCTGAGGCTCTTAAAAAAAACCCAAACCAAGCCATCAGTAGATTTGTTAACCAAGAAGAAAAATAGAAATGCAGTTAAAGGGACTCCTGATTTCATATCTGCTGTAAATTATCTTTTCTAGTTGATTTGATGTGATCTCTCTATATTAAAGCATGAATTAGCAGCTTTGTGAGCTATGGGAAAATATGGCACATGAAGCTAACCCACCTCTGTTGTTTCACTAGCTGCAGTGCTCTCTTCCTTCTTCCTTTCCTCTTCCTCCTGCTCCAACTCCTTAATGCTTTCCTCCAGCACATTGGGCCAGAAATCACCTTCAAAGTAAGGCAGCTCCTTGGCACTGGTCAGCCTGTCCTCAGTTGCTTGTTTGAAGATGTCCTGTTGAGCACATCACACCAGAGCAGGAATAAATAAAGGAAGATCACTTAGAAGAGAGAGAGAAGAACCAGAGACATGGCCCAGAGCTGCCCTGAACAGCTGGGCCTCACCCACAGCCACGAGCTGCTCCTGCTCCAGATCCAGCCTGGCAGTCCTGGCACAGCCCCACCCCCTGTTCCATCGGAGGGTCAGTGCTGAGGCTTTCCTGACCCCCATCATGCCATCACTTCCTATTCCTGACATGATGGGAGATATCAAGATACCCCTGGAAAATGCAACTGACCCTCCCTGGTTTCAAAACCCCTTTCTGAGGAGACCCAGATTTCCCAGCTCTTTGCCACACTGATGACAAGGCTTCTTAGAGCTGTTCCTACTCCACACATTTAGGAACTGTCACTTGCCATCAAAACATCAATTTTTCCCAGCACTGTCACTACCATTAAGGAATTCTTGTAAATTTTAGCATGAAAGAAGTGGCAAATGCTCCCTTTGCCACCTTCTACTTATTTCCTTGGGTACATGTGTGATATTCTCCAGTTATGAAAATCATTCTTGTCATAAGGAGTTCCTTTATTTCACACTAGTGGGGTCCAGAATTCCACCTGCTCCTCCAGAATCACCAGAAACAAACAGCTCCTGTAAACCTTGACAAGCTCCATATTTCCCTGCCTAGAAAATGCAGTGAAAGAAAAATACACAAAGGCAGGTTCTTGCAGACTGCCCTTCATGCAGACACCAAACCTGAGGAATTTTCAGCCTGAAAGGCAGAACCTCAAGAAAATCTGAGAAAATGAAGACACTGGCTAGAACAAACCCCTTGTACATTATTCCACTTTTCAGGTGTTAGGAAACAACAGCAGCTCCCTTCAAATGAAAACACTATGAAAATTAAAAGAGAAATGTAAAACAGCAACAAACCTTGTAGTCATGAATGATTCTCTCAGCAAATGCCTTGTCCAGCATCTTCTTATACCATTCTTGCAATCGTTTGGGTTTGGGTATTTTCTGGTCAGGTGGGTGGCAATGAAAGATGTAATCATCTCCTTCACTGGGGGGACAGGCCCAGATGTGCCCTGTCACATACCTGTATGACACACAACAAACAACATCTGTGACTCCCACCACAAAACTAACTCAAATTTAGTTATAAATTCAGACCTCTGACTTAATTTTTTAAATTTTATTTTTTTTTTTCCTTTGCAGCAAAGATGCTTAGGCAATAATCTGTATTTTGCCAAGGAATGAGGTCAGGGATATAATAATGAAGCTTAAACATCAAGTGAGCCTCGGATCAAATCAATGATGTGCTGTCAGTTTGGGAATCCCAATACAAACCACCTGAGTGACAAAATCCCAGTTTCTCTCTCCACTGCACAAGTTTGCTCCACATATCTCAAGGAGGTCAGAAGGAAACAGAGGCTACCCCAAGTGAAAAAAGCACTGAAGAGCCAGGCTTCTTTGCTGCCCAAGAAGTCACTCACCCCAGTTTCTTCACGTACTCCAGGTAGCCGATGAGGATCTCGTGGTACACGGCGGTGCGGAGGCAGCGGGGCCGGAAGAAGTGAATACTGTCAAGGTAGGAGATGTACACACGCCTGCAGGGACACAGGGGACACACTCAGGGCTGCCTCAACTCTGCTCTGTCTACTGACAGCTGCCTTCTACACCACACAAACATGCAGAAAGACAAATAAATGCTGAGGGGATTTTTAAAGCATGTTCAAGCATCTTAACGTGGTGTAAACAGTCCTCGAAAGCAAAAGAGGGGCAGCATTTTTTTATTAGGCAGCAAGAATATTCATTGAGAGGCAAAATTCAAAGCAGAATCCAAAAAAATGTACATTTTTGTTGTGGTATTTGTTTTTCCCTTCAAAGGAAAATTTGTCTTTCCCTTCATCTGCAGTCCTACAGCAGGATGGATCTGTGCCCCAGGACTGAAATGCATGTCCCAAATGTGACTGTGCAGTGGACTGGGAGCTTCCTGAGGAGGGTACCCGGTGTTTGGAGGGGGGCAGGGGGTACCTGGTGTTTGGAGGGGGGCAGTCTGAGCCATACTCCTGCACGTGCATCCCAAAGAAACACACATCCACGCCGTCGATCTCCTCGAATGCAAACAGAGCTTTGGTACGGTAAGGGAAGGATTCTGACATCTCACCAGAGTCCACAAATCTGCAGGAAAGGGTAACAGGAGGAAAAAAAAAAAAAAAAAAAGCCAATTATTAAAGAAGTGTCCTACTAGAACAAGGGGATTATGTTCAATCTTATTTTTAACTCCTTAGGAGTTTAACTCCTTTATGCAGGAGTTAAATGGGGTCAGATCAGAGCTATAGTAAAACAGGAAGTTCTGTTCTTGTAAATTCATGGAAAGACTGTTTCCATATAGAACACAGGACTGAACAGGCCAGCACTGAGTACATGAATATCCTCAGAGAACACAAGCCTTTAAATAGGTTACAGAGCAGAAAATGTGACGCATTAGTATGAAGTGATGTCACACAGTTTTTATGAATTTAACCCAAAATACTTCAAACTAAAGCTTTTAAACTTTTAATTCATAATGAAGCAAATTAGAAATCACTCCAGAAAGCTGAAGTGTTTCTAAAAACACAACAAAATGAAGGAAGAGTAAGTAAGAGAATCTCAGTAATTGCCAAACTAACGAACTAAACTATGAATTCTGTAACCAAAATGTGGTCACTCTCAAGATGTAGTGACTCAAAGTCCCAGTATTATAAGCAAGGACGTCCCCACTGCCCTCAAAACAGTCACTTCCTCTACATTTTTTAACCCTTCATATTCCCAAACATGCCCAAATTTCAAAAATGTGCAAAGGCATTAAGGTGCAAACTGGCACAATTTTACAATAGCCCTGCAAGGATGCTTCAAAATAAAATAAATAAAAAGGATTGCATTCATTATAATTAACAGGACTAACCTGGATTTCATTCCTGGTTTAACTTCTACCGTCTTATCTGAACTTGCTACCACTCTGACAAAGACCTCTCCAGCCTCAGGATGGTTCTGGCGCCGCAGGAATTTGTTCACTCTGTCCTCCAAATGGTTCCCTAAACGTGTGGTCTGCAGCCCTGCAAGGGAAGGGGAGAACACCACCATGAAACCTTAACATGGGAGCAGTCACTGCTCAGGTCAGGCTGCCACTGTGCTCGACAGCTCCTTCAGCTTCCTCTCCTGCATGGAAGCAGGTTTGCTCCCTTTTGTTCTACCTCCATATGAAAATTGGATGGTTTTATTTATACAGTCAAAATGAAGAGAAGCAAAGCCATCCGTGCTATTCCCCCCAAAACCCCTGATTTCCACACCCCATGGTGGCAGCTGAACCCACTGGAGTGGCACAATTACCCTGTAAGTGACCTAACAAAGGCAGCTTTACGTAGCATTTTTCAATTTCAGGCTTATTTTATGAACCCTGCAAATGTTTTCTCCTCCCAACCCCACTCTGGCTGGTTGACAGAGATTACATCACTTTACAGATCTGGCTCCATGCCACACCTTTTCAAGCGAAGCAAAGCAAATCAACAGAAATGAAAAGCCTTTTGACTTCAATGGAGATTTCATTGCTTTTGCTTTTCTTTTCAAGAGAGCTTTTGGACTGGAGTTGCAGCAATCTGCACATCAAGGTTAAATAGTTCCTGCCCAGAGATGGAGGTCTTGGGGAGTTCAAGCCCACAGATTGTCCAGATGCCCTTACCCCATCTTTACATTCACAATTGGCTTTTGTGGGGAGAGCTGGGTTTGTGGTTTTACAGGATGTGATGGTTTTCAAATAAATCCACAACAAATTACAGAAATCGTGATGATTTTGGGTTAAATTAAGAAAGCAGAAGGACCCCACTGTTTTGACTTGAAGATTTATGACTATTTCTCTTATCCTTCTGTACTTATTTTACCATTCATATTTCTACTTCACTTTATGGTCAATCTGCTATCTTTTCCAAAGTGATGGTGTAATCTACAGATGCTCATCTTAATAAAATGCATTTAATTTTCTGCTCTCTATTACTTCATTTTTCAGCTCATATTTGGCTCCTGACACAAGGCCCTTGGTGTTTCCCTGACTCCTGAGCCCGCACACAGAATGCTGCAGTGAAATATCTGTGCTAAAAATTACTTTGGGCTCCAATACTGGAGAAAAAACTCACATATACTCAAAGGACTATCTCACTTTCTAAGGGATTTACACACTTAAATTTTTATTTCATAGAATCATGGAATGGTTTGGGTTGGAAGGGGTCTTAAAGCTCATCCAGTGCCACCTCATGGGCAGGGACACCTCCCACTGTCCCAGGCTGCTCCAAGCCCTGTCCAGCCTGGCCTTGGGCACTGCCAGGGATCCAGGGGCAGCCACAGCTTCTCTGGGCACCCTGTGCCAGGGCCTGCCCACCCTCACAGGGAAGAGTTTCTTCCCAATATCCCATCCAGCCTTGCCCTCTGGCAGTTTAATTACAATCAGAAATTACAGAAATTGCCAAAGGCAGCAATCTTGATTTACACCTTTTAGCTTGTCCCCTTTTCCAGTGAGATTCTGTGGTCATAACTAGCACAACACAGTCTAAATATCATTTACCTGGGAGTAATTAATAATTTGAATTAAAAAATGAAATTTAAAGGCAGGTTGAAGTAAAAACACCATGCCCTTTACCAATTCCAACACACTGAGCCTTTCCCAGGATTTCCCATTCCAATACACTACACTGGCCTTTCCATACGGAACAGTAGGGGGGTGACTTAGAAGGAAATTCACAAACACTTTATGAGGGAATTGTTTTGTTCTCTTGATTTCTCTGAAGACAAACAGAAAAGGAAGAAAGGGCTCCATTTCAGCTGATGAGTGGGGACATTTTTAGAAAGCCACTGGAGTTAACTCTACTGTCTTGCTGTGTTTTCATCTTGTCATCTTCCCAATGCTAAGCAACCAAGGGATATCTGCTTCCTTCCTTATGCTGCAATGCATTAAAACTTGGAAACCAACAAACCCAAAAAGACCAGATAAGGAGATAAGAGAAATAGGCAGCATTAAAATTATATGTACTGTAAGGAAAGGATCAAAAAGTTGCATTTTTTGATCTATTAGAACGTGCAAGTTGTTTCAGAAAGCAGTTGGATCTTGGTTCTTGGACAGTTCTCACATATGCACCTCTAATAAAAGCTCAGTGAAAACTGCAGTGCAAACCTGAAAAAAAGAGAAGGAACAGCACAGGTCTGTGACAGCAGCAATGGCCAGACCTTTGTTAGTGGATGAGTAATTGGACAGAGAGGAAGAAAATCCAACTCCTGGCCTACTGTGACTTCTTGTCAGGAAACTACTTTGGGTGACTTATTTGTCAGGGTATCTTTTGTCTTTGAACCTCTCTGCATTGGCTACTGGTGAGGTAATATTTGTAGATTTTCTTAGCAAAATAAATACTTGAAAAGTTCAGGGTTTTCCAGCAGAACCCAGCTGCACACTGGTTATATTTGGCAGGCTATCAGTTAAGATAACCAATTTTGTTCACTATACATTAGGAAAATGAATGTTCCATAAGAGCTGAGGGATGTGCTGTCTTGGTTATCAGCAGCTGTGCCATCATGCTTGAGACTGGAGAAATATTGATGGCAACTTGGGCAGTAAATGTTTTTTTAAGAAAGGGGAACATGTTAATGCTTGAAACTTTCATTGCTTAAGTTTGTTTTCAGGTCAGCAGCAAGACCAAGGTTTTGATGACAAGAACAGACTTTCCTTTCCCTTCCCTGCTTTGCATTCCCACCAGAGCACTGTTAAAGAAAGCTGATCTCCAGAGCTGAGCCCACCAGTGGACTACAGCTGGCAGCAGGACTCAGACCCTCAGGGGAAAAGACAAGACAACCAAACAGCAGGGAAAGGAGAGGGAGGAAAGGAGAAAAAGCACCATTATTTCCCTGTCCAGGACAGAATAGTTACCTTGAACTACACAGCTGGTTACTGAAACTTTAACCAGAGCCACAGAACAACTGCAGATATCCAGGAATCACACACTTATTTTAAGGAAATTTACATAAATACACACTGCAAAGTCAGCACAGAACAGAAGAAACATCCATTTAAAAATGAGTGTCTATAACTACAGTTGGATTTCATCATTTTATTAATGTTCTCCTCCAGTTTTAATCTGTCTTTAATGAGACTAATTTAGGCCTCTTTAACAAAACTCTCCTGAGTGCATCAGGTTACTCCAGAGATTGCTCTGATTACTGGAACCCACCATGCCTCACACAACATCATCATCTGCAAATTACCCCCTTCACATCTCTTACTACACAATCAACCACACACAAAGTTATCAAGAAGTCACATTTTTAATGCAAAACTTTGCCTTTATCCCAGTTTGGAAGTCTCAGGCTTGTGCAGGTACCACACTACCCAGTAATGCCCAGAACTTCTAAGGATCAAGGAAGCACAAGGGAGGAATGAAGTGTCCCTGCAAGTTCTGCTTGTTCAGGTGCCAGCATCACCCCCTTGGTGTCTGCACTCACTTTATTTTTCTGTTCTCTGCACTGACTCTGCATTTCCAGCACCAGCCCCTTCTCTTCCCCCACCAAACCTGCACGAATAGAAATGTCCCAGCTATGTTCCCTGATGTCAGATGTCTGAAGAGAATCCTGTGTAAGGATCCTGGAGACTGACACACCCTGACCTGGCATGTCCTGGCCCTCTCTTCAGTGCCCATTTCTACAACACCATGGCAATGGTTACTGCCAAGAGCATCCAGTGAAATGAGACCCAATTCTTACCCCACCACCCATTCTGGAGGCAAGAAAAGCTCTTCCCACACTTTGGTGCTGGGCAGCAGCACCTGAACTGCAGCACAGCTGGTTACTACAAGTTATTGGAAGGGCACAGAGGTGCCAATCATTTCATTACAGCTCCAACACTACGTGGAGACCTGGCTGAATGCAGCCAGTGAAGCACACACAGCCCTGTGCTCCTTCTGCTCTATTTGTCCCTCTTTTTGCTTTTTAACCCTAGAAAAACAAGGACAAAAATGTCAAACACACCAAAAGCAACAAGACTGACCACAAACACATGAACAGCAGGGCTTTAAGATGTAGATTAAAATTCTGACAGCCTCAGGATATGCTGCTCTCCATTTTGCAAATGGTCCTGTGCTGTCGGTCATGACAACACAAAGTCTCAATCAAAAACCCATTAGGGGTGGCAGGGAAAAGATGAAGATAAAAACAGAAATACCAAACTCACTTTTAGCACTGAATTTGTTTTCTTTGCGTGTTCTACCAGTTTTCTTCAGACAATTATCACAGACAAACCTATTGAGGGGAAAAAAAAAGCCAAAGATTTAGCATAAAACCATTACTGGTGAACTTAAACCCAATGTCTGAACGTGTAATTTAAATGTCAGAGTACAATATATTTTTATCTGGCTTTGAACAGCTTATTTCACTCCACTTTTGAGGGATTTAAAGCTTTTATGAGCTGGTTTAACTCTGCCAAGCAGTTACACCTGCATTTGTGTTCTGTGCACACAAACTCCCCTCCAGCCAGCTGCCCCTGGTTAAGAGTTAGAAAGAAACCACACAAATATGTGTGGATGAATATACACATTTTCATCTGAATATACTGAAATAGGACCTCAAACACAAAAGAAAAGTATTTTATTTAGAAATACTTTGTCCCTTTGTACCCAGTTCTTTAAAAGGCTGTGGCCACACATTAAAGAACAAATGCAAAAAAAGTCTTTACATGAACTACATCAGTCTCATTATACAAGGGGTAAAAAACTAACAAATATCTCTTACCCTGAAGGCCAAATAATATCATAATGTAACACACAAATCTGGTGCATCTTCCGACCACATTCTTTGCAGTCAACAAACCTGAAGAGAAAAACCAGCAGCAAATGACTTTTGGTGTTAGGTAAGTAATTTCCCAGAATTCAGCATGAAAGAAGGACTTGCCAATCCTCTGCTAAGAACTAAATTAACTTCACCAGGTTCAATTTATGTCTAAGTTTAAAAAAATAGAATAGATTCAGATGTACATCTATCAATCCACGTGCAAGTTATATATATATATATCTATTTATAAATTGCAAAATGTGCTGGTTTAAAAAATCTGAAATGGGCTGTCATGCACAACTCTTTCTGGATCTTTTCTATCCTTCTCTAAGCAGAGTCCCAGTTTCAGAGAATCCTCAACAATACCTCCACAGATTTAATTCTGAATTGCTGCAACAACCACAAGCTGAATAAATGGTTGCTCAACTTACTGTAAACGTAAGAGCTAGTCATTCATGAACCACCCTGCCAAAAAAACATGTATTAACTTGTCTTTGCCTGCATGGCTCTGCTGTAGTCTTGTTTTTATCTTTTGTTTTCTGGTCAAAATACTATGTCAGAATTCTTTTGTTGGATGGGAAAAGGATGGATGTTAGAGTTTTCCCAATCCAGAGTGCAGTGCAGGTTAAGAAGCCAAATGCACTGGGGTCTATCTCAGTCCAGCCCTCCAGGCTGGGGAGGAGCTCTGTTTAGAATTTGCACAGATAAGCAAAGGAATCAAAATGTGTTGTGCCTCAAACTGCCAGAGAACATGGAGCAGGATGATAAAATCCCACTGCAGGGAAGGCAACCCTGGGCTTCCCCTGAACCTCCCAAGGGTAAGACCGGGCACCTTGGCCTTTGGCTGGGCTCAGCACTCAGTGAAGAGAAAAATGTGGTTTAGAACCACAAGAGAAAAATGCAGAAGTGCCTCAGGAGCACAGAGCCCAGGGTGAGAGGCTCTGGAGGAGGGAGAGCCATCCCCAGCCCTGTGCAGAGCCTGGCAGGGCACACCCTCGGAATTACCCAAATAACAGAATTAGGAACTGGCTCCTGTGCTCCCCTGGGGGATCAAATCAGACACGGACTTTGGGTGCTGTGCCATGAATTTTAGGGCAGGATTCTGCAGTCTGTTTGGGCAGGGATGGGGGAACAGAAGAGTTCTTTACTATTTGCCCCATTTCTGCCCTGCTGGCTCAAGGACAAGTGGAAGCAGTGAGATTTTGGGGAGGAAAACAACAGCCTGGTACTTACGGCTCTGGATCCAGGGTATCGTTTTTCTTCTTTTCAAACTGATCTTTAGAGATGGTTCTAGAGACAAAGAGTTAATATGAAAACTCAGTAGAACCCTCACATCAGAAGCTCAGACAATATCATGCTTTGCTGAATTGCAGCAAACCTCAAGTCTGCAGAAAGCACCTAAGTATTTATTTTCTGGTCAGAGCAAGCAATTCAGGTCATTGTATTTTAAGCTACAGAAAATAATTTTTCTGTTTCACTTTCTGTGTAAATTAAAAGCAAGAGATACCAAGTCTACACGTTAAATTAAAATCATAAAGGACAAGGGAAGCTACTGTCAGTAAAGCAGCCACCTTTGAAACCTCAAATGCTCGTATGCCTCAAATCTGGTTTTTGTGGCCAGGTTAGAGTCAAGCCTTTGGTTTTAGAAACATAAGCTGTGCTTCAGAAGGGGAGATATCAGAATTAGATGGAAGTTTTCCATAGGAAAAGGTGATGCATTAGTGATATTTACTGATACAGCTTCCACTGCTTCCCTCCAAACATTATCCAGGGTCTGCCACCCCAGGAATGGGCTGAGCTGGACACAGTAACAGACCCAAGACAGCAACAACTCTTAATCCTAACCCTATAAATCTCCTATTAGAAGGAATAAGGCATTTTCCCCCAGATACCACCACAGGGGTTTGGGTTTTACTCCCAAACCAGGACACCCACCCCCCTCCCCATTCCAAAATTCAGGATGCAGAGGAAAGGAAGAGACTTACGTTTGAGGCTGGGAAGGGTCATCACCCAGGGTGACATTCTCCCCCTGGATTTCAGTGAAACACTTCTCACAGAAGTGATACCTGTCAGCAAGAAGGCCATATTTGGGTGAGCTGGTCCAGCACAAACACAGCCACCCAAGCACGGAGCCACCAACCAGGGCAGGGCAGATCACCAGGAGCACGACGGAAGGGGGGACGTTGTTGGTTGATTGATGGGTCAGTGTGGACAATGAGGAGGCACAGAGGGAGGGAGGGCAGGATTAGAGAACAGGGGAGGGAACAAACAGCACAGACGTAAGAGGTAAGACGCAAACACCAAGACAACACAGAGCAGAAAGCCAAGGCAAAGCACAGATTAGCATTCGGTCTCATTTCACACATTGTTACAAGTGTTGGGCCTCAAATTCCAAATTTGGGGAGGATTCATGGAGTAGCCACCAAGAGCTACCTTTGTACAGGCTTCAAATTGAAGAATTTGGATTTGATTTGCATTGCTCAGGGAAAAAAAAATATTCTTTGATTCCAGGCTTGTGACTGATCAAGTTTTCTTTGGGTAAAAAGGAGATTGTCAACAAGCTTTAAGGACATATTTGTTACAGATTTAAGTAATTAGGAAATATGCTGAAAGCATTTACTGATTGTGAGTCAAAACTGCAAAAGCAGAAACACTTGATATTGAAAAAAAAATCTATAAAAACAATAAATTCAAAATTTGACCGTAAGATTAAATGTGACCAATTGCTCAGCTAATATTCTTTCATATAAATGAAACCAAATCCATACTCTAGACAAACATTTAACAGAAATGCAATTATGGGTCAGAGTTTCCAGCCATTTATCTATATAAATACAATATATGTATATATGTGAACAACATGAAATATTGTACATACATACAATATATTTATCAGGTACATTAAAGATGTGGAATTAATTAAGCTTTACAAATTGAATATAAGGCTAGGTGCAATTTTTGGTCACCAGACCAAGAGCCAATCCAAGTCATACTCAGCAATAACAATTCTGCAGTTTACCAAACCAAGCTGAGTAAATTGGAATACAACTCTATGAAAATACAATCTGCATTTGAAAAAATAAAATAAAATCAAAGTTACATGGATTTGGGGGGGGTGGAGGGGTGGGGGGAGCTGGAGAGTTTTTTGTTTTGTTTTGGGGTTTTTTTTGGTTGTTTGTTTCAGATGAACTGGAACCAAAGTTGTCAGGGTCACTAAAATAAAAAAAAAATTAAAAAGGAGGCTAAATGTTTGGAAAGGATA
This sequence comes from Toxostoma redivivum, assembly GCA_013397375.1. NCBI lineage: Eukaryota > Metazoa > Chordata > Aves > Passeriformes > Mimidae > Toxostoma > Toxostoma redivivum. The sequence continues at coordinate 82,451 of VXBI01006292.1, forward strand.
TGAATTCACACATGAACAAAGGTAACAGAGAGGCCACAGCTGTAAAATGCAGGAAGGCCACAAAGGATCATCAAAATAAAGGAGCTTTATGGAGAGTGAGAGAGTGGAAGCAGCGATGGCAGCACAGAACAAGGCAGGTTCAGAACTCAGACACCAGAGCCGTGGGGACGGGGAGCGCCAGGGCCACCGAGGGGACTCAGAGTCACAAGGAACCAACAATCCCGGCATGCAGACTGCTCAGAGTGGCAGCTCTGCCCCTCACACACCCCACACACCCCAGAGACACCTCCTGGCTGTCCTGGAGACAGCACCCATGGAACGGGATGGATCAGAATTCCTGTGGGAATGCTCCCTGAGGCCGGTCCCCAGCACAGCCCAGGAGCTGCAAAGCCCTGCAGGAGCCCTGGGCTGGCTCCAGCTCATCCAACCCCACTGGCACTGCCACGGCAGAACTGCCAGCCTGACCCCACTGAAACTGCACCCAGCTCCTCCCAAGGAAAACCCGTCTTTGGGAGCTGAGAATGCAACAGAGCAAGGCCAGGAGAAAAAACAAATGCATTCTTTTCATTTGTTATCACTGGGGATGATGAATCCATTGTGGTTATTTCAGAGGAGGGTTTCAGGGGTGGGTACAGATACTGCACATCTCATTTCCACTGACTTCCCTTGCCCCTCACACCCCATCCCTAAACTGATAACATATTATCTAATAATTTTTTTAAAAAAATTCAACCATAAGAGATTCAGAATTGTATATCCTTTTACAAATCATCCACTTCTTTTTTCCTATAACGTGCTGCTTTAAATTTTTCTTAAATTAAAACCCCCCACCACTATTTTCCTTACTAACACAGTTGCTCAGCATTTTAAGAGTCAAATTGAGAAGGACTGAAAGCCAGGAGGACCCAAATACAGGAGAGCAAAGCCAGAAAAATCCATGGCCAAGGCTCCTATCAATAACTTGCTACATTTAAACAGTCCCAGAAAAGGTTAATTCTGATCCGTTTTCAGAATAATTTATGGGCTTTCAAAGCACTCTAAGCTTTAATCCATGATATTAAAATGAGGAAATAAAAACTGAAGTACAGTGAAAATGAATCACCTAAAGATCATGAACATTTGTCCATAAAATAACCAAGGTGAAGCAATAGCTGTAACTTATTATGGATATGGACCCTCAGAAACAGAGACCTGCCTTTTGCATGTCACCACAAATATTCAGTAAAACCCATAAAAAGCATTCAGTATTCTAGCTACAGCAGCCATAGAAACCCCAAAGAATGTACTTATTGCAACACATCAAACATGAAAAGCTTTTCAAATGCAGACTGTTCAGGTGACTCCTGTTTATTAAAGAGCAACCTTATGGTTCAACACCAAAGTCCAGAAAATGCTCAATCTCAGCATTAACAGGTGAATTCTCAACTGTAATTAAGTGCAAAGGCAATTCTGAATTCATAACTGGATGGCAGTACTGACATGAAACACCACTTGATTTTCTCAACTGGATATTCACACATGAAAAACATTTTCTGAACACTCCAACCTAAATTTCTGTCTTATTATGGAATCTAAACGGTTCTTTACAAATAATTAACTTAATGACTGTAGAGCCTGAGTTCATTTATTCAAAGGTGCCTAAATATCCTGAGTTGTAATTTAGTCATGTGATACACTGGACTTTAGGTGCATCCAATTTTGCCTGTTCTGTACATGGAAAATTCAAGAACATTTGACCAATTAAAGATCTGCTGGAAGCATGGAATTTGTTTTTCACTTATTACTTTTTAAGAACATCTAAGATTTGAAGGTCACTGCCACAGGAAATTTGAGTGGTTTAGAGCTGATGAACAGGGGCTTTCTATGCAAAATGGATTATTACTTAACAATATGGTGATTAATCTTCAGAAATGCCTTTTTAAAAGCCCCAATCATTCATCACTTCATTTAGTGGGCCTGAAACAGAAAACCTTGCACTCCCCTTGAACTCAACCCCACCTCAAACCACAAACTCCCTCCTCAAGGCAACCGGATGAGCAGAAATCTACAACTTAAATGGACTTTCATGTTTATAATGGGCAGGAAAGTGGAATATTACAGCCCCCAGTGCAGAGGAACCCTTTGCTCCACCCACCCTGGACTTCTTGCTAGTGACCAACATTGCCTTCCATGGAATAATCCAAATGATTTAACACAAACATAAACTGGGAAGGCAGCTTTGAAAGAAAATGAGCCCTTCTTCAATTCCATTTGAAGTTATTGTTCTTTCCAAATACAGAATGTGTTAACATGGATGCAGAATATGAAAAGTATTTTAAATTTTACTAACAGTGATGGTATTTAAAGGTTAGTTTTCCCCAATGACAGTACTGAACTGTCTCTTTAAATAAATTTTAATTGCTTTATTTCTCTTCAGCCTGACTTTTCAGAGTACACAGTGGCTGTATAAAACCTTTTATGAGAGCTCATGAATTTTTTCCTGCCTGTCAATACTTTCTGCCTCTCAAAGGCCACCCAAGGCCCCCCACACAAGGTGGGATGCCACGTTGTCCTCTCCCACATTGTGCTGCTCCAGCACGGGGCTCAAAGGCTGAAAGCTCCTCAAGAGCATGTTTGGAAAGAAGGGATGGCCCAAAAAGATGAAATACAAGTGCTGGAAGTCTGAATTGGTTCTATGACTTCACAGCTGGCAAGGCTTAGAGGCTGCCAAGCCTCTGGAAAGCAATTTGTAACTTCCTTTTCCCTATTTAAAACAAAGCTTTTGTCTCAGCCCATTTGTACTGTGCATTTTATTTGGGGGGGAAGACACACATCATCTAAGAAATCAAAATAAAAGCCAAGTTTTGAGTTTGCTTTGTGATTTTAACACTGGTGATTTAAGCATTAAATGGAAAATTAATCTAATGATTGTTTATTAATAATACTAGAAACATCAAGTCCTAATATTAATTAAAAAATAAGAGCAATTTTAATTTTCACAGCTTCTCATGGAGTCTCTGGGTAGTTTTTAATGCTATTCTCAAGCTAATTTAAATATAATTAAGCACTGACTAGGAAGGGAAAACATAAGTTTTGCAATCAATCACTGTACCCTTTACTTGGCAAATTCTGGCACTAACTTGTAAACAAACCTGCATATTTTCACAATTCTCCCAGAACAAGGTAGCAGGATTTCCCAGTGCCTTTTTGCAGTTCTGCCCTTCTCCCTCCAGCAAGCCCTGCTCCTCATTTTATGGAAAACATAAAATTGGGACAACTTGAGCTGCACTGAAGCATTGCATGGGCCAGCCTGGCTAAGAGTAAGCACTGCAGCACAGAAAAACAGAGTCACTTGCAAAAGGACAGCATGGAAAGATAAAAAAAGAGCTTTTCCCTGACCTAGCTGACAAAGGCAAGTTAAAAATCCTCCTCATGCTCTGTGTATGGCAGAGAATTCAAAAGAATTCAAAATTCACTTCCTGAATAAGGGAAAAATCCTGGATTCAAGGACTTACCTGTTCTGGTAGCTGTAGTAGGCAGCGTCCCGGGGAATTGTACACAGCTGCTTGCCATAGCAGCACAAGGTCTGGGGAGAGAACTCATACTGCAAAACAAGGGAGAAAAACAGCTTCACAATGGGGCATTTTGTTCATCAGGGATCTGTAAGGCAAGCCTGATGCCTGTGGGTATCAGAGGACACTGCCATGGCCATCACACTCCTCCAGCTATTGTGAATGCACCAGCACAGCCCTTTCAATGTGGTGACAATCCTTAACTCTCAAAACAGCTGACCCTCTGCTTTATACACATGGGAAACCAGGGAAGTATTTTAATATTACTTATAACTAATAATCCTCTGAGAGAGAAAAATACAACAATAATAACAGAAGAGCAGAGCTGCTATCAATTGTTTTAGCATATTTATAACAAAGCCAAACTTTAAGCATTTAAAATAAAAGAAGCTTTGTGTGCTGCCTCCAGCTGGGCTGCTGGGAAGAACACACCCATGGGACACTGGGGGACACTCTAGACACTCACCTTGCGGCCACAGCAGTAGCCCAGGGACTGCATGACTGGATCAATCTCCTGCTCAAACACCTCTGCCAGTTTAGTGCAGAACTTGTAGACGCGGGAAGTCTTGCGGTTGTAGAGCCAGGCGTTGTTGAACATGAGCCACACGTCATCCACGTACTGCCAGGGCTCCTGGTACTGCCCCGTGTCCAGCTTGCGCTTGATGGTCGACAGATCCATGGGATTCTTCACAATGTCAAAATAATCCTTTGAAACACGCAAAACCCCGAGTTTTAAAGAGGTTTCCAATATGTTGAATAGAACAGGTAAAATAGTGAGCAAAGATAAAAGAGGAGAATGTTTTGGAGGGTTTTTTGTAAAGCCAACTCACCGGAATCCCTAGAAGCTGGGGATCCACAGGCTGTCTGAAAGGAAGGGACTCTGGGTCCTGCCGGTACAAAGCTTCCAGCGTGGGCATGAGAGCCTGGCGCAGCTCCTCGGGCTTGAAAACTGGTAATGGAAGTCAGCAAAGTTAGAAAATTACCCTTCACATTTCCAAATCTCTTGACTCCCCTAAAAAAACCCCAAAGAAATACGTTAACTAAAATTCTGCAAAGGGTTTTCCTGATCAGAGGCAAGGCCACACTTACAAGAGGGAAACACAGCCTTGTGTTTACTCAGATCACAGCAGGTGATATTCCCAAAACAGGGATATGGGAATAACTCTAGCCCATGATGATACATATTCTAGAGTGTTGAAAACCCCTCAAAACTTATACAGAATCACATTAAATCAATTGTTTCAACATGAATGAACCTTTTCTCCTCAAAGGAGAGACTGAGCATCATTTTCCCTCCCTCCCTTCTAACCTTATTTGCTATTGCCAAGCCAAGATTCTTCCAGCAAAACCCACTGCAGTGGGCAGGGAGGAAGAGCCAGCTCTACAGAGGCTGACCAGACGTCCTGAGAGCTGGCACAGGAATTTTCCTGGCCACAGTGTACAAACAGTCCTGCTCTGATGGATTGTTAATTGATTTTGAAAGTGTTAATACTTCCAGATTTCTATGCCACCACTTGGTAACAGTGGCATGGCAACAGCCACGATTCTTTCAGGAGTGGCTGACAAGGACAAAAAAAGGCAATACATTTTCTGAAAAATAATGATAACTTGGAGAGCTCTTTGAACATCTCAGCAGTGTAATTACATTTATTTCCTTAGGAACAGTGTCTTTAAATAGGGAAGAATGCCTATCATTGAGAAAAAAGACAACTAAGGAAAGCAGGATGGCATCTAATATTTATCTACCTGGATGAAATGAGAACGATACCAATAAAATGGAGCAATTAATTCCGCTAAAAGCACTTGAATCAACAGGGCTCAGTGACCCCTTTGAGGCTGATCATTGCTTTTCTCACTCAAATGGTATTTTGGTATGATATAAATTGCTTTTTGGGACATCTAGTTCAAAATCTACAGTTTTAAAGGGTACACACACACACACAAAAAAAGGGAGGATAAATTAAGCTGACACTACTCCATTGGTTGTATGATCATTTCGGCTGTTGTCACAATCTCAGTTCCAACAAAATGGCAATTCTCTTCCATATTTATCAATATCATACATGCAGGCACTTTTCCCTGCTATAGACTCTCAAAGTTTTATAAACAACTCTTATACATTATATGATGGGATTCTTGAGGATAGAAATAAATATTAAATTCCATTAATGAGGAACAGTATTCTCTACTGCTCTGATTCTGATAGTTCATAATGGGATAATGAGAATTATTTCATTTAATGAAATGTAAAGGTCAAAAAGTACCTTTTAATAATCTATTCTGACTACCTGCTTGACACTGCTTTTAGATTTTTCTCCTATAATAACATGCCACTAAGCTACAGTATCTTTCAAAGTAAATCTGATCTTATTTTAAAAACTCAAAGTACAGAGATCCAGTGTGACTTTTGCCAAGTTCCTTAAAGCCTAATTATCTTTACTGATAAAGTTTATAACTCACTTTTGAAGTTTGAAAAGAAATCAAAATGAAAATCCAGTTGTTATTTCAATTTATTACTTTACCTAAAAGCATAAAGAAAAGTTGCCTTCATCTTCAGCTGCTCTGCCTCTAAGGACTATGACTAATACCAGCACATTTGATCATAGCATCTCCCTGTACATGAATTTTACAAGGAAGTTTTGTTTTTCCCTCTCTCCTTTTTCCAAAATTAAATGCTCTCTGTTCTCCTCTGGTAGCTTGAAGACCTTTGTAAGGAGCTGGCATCCAGTTATCCCATTTTGTCTTGGATGTGTGGGTGGTAAAAAGAAAATGGGATCTTTGCCTGACTCACCATGACATATAATCTACCAAAGAAGAGTACAATGCTACCTTTTAATTTTTTTTTCTTTTTTCAAACAGAGGCAAGTCTGCTTATGATTACTAAGGAGAAAATGCATAAAGGAAGAAAAGACATTTTCAAAATTATAAGGACAACACAAACAAATACATCTCAAACCCAAGCTCCTGCAGTTTTCCATTACGTCTTACAAAGAAGTGAAGAAACCAGTAAAACTCATCTCCAAGGACAAGGAGAAAGGAGCTTCCCAAATGAATATTACAGTGGGTTTTTTGAGGCTGCAAAGCAAGGAACCATGACCTCCCTTTCTTGCTCGCATTAGATTTGCAAAAAAAAAAGCAAAATAAGGCTCTGCTTGCTAAGTTATAGCACACAGACCATGGCACTTCCCCTTAGTGCCTGATAACTGTGGGATGCAGGAATCTGCCTGCATGGGAAGGAGGAAGAATTCCCAATATTTTGCAACCCATGCAAAACTGATCAGTTTCTTCAGCAGCTTTAAAATATCACCTATCCCTTCAGCACACTTGGCAGGAATTACTCCCAATACCTCTTGGTTTATTCAGCATTTTAATACAAATGCTCAATTAACATTGAACAAACTGCTTGGTGAGAAAATGTCACCATTGAAATTCTTGTCTGTGGTTGTACCTGCCCACGCTGCACGTGCTTTGCACTTACACAGTGACTGGGTGACAAAACTTCCAAGATAAAATTGTGTCACTGAAGGAGGAATTGGAATACGTGGTGACCCAGCCTGAACTGATCCTGCAAGAACCTTCCCTGTGCAAGCACATTCCTAGCAGGCAGCAGTGATTCCTTCCACTGGGAATATCACTGGCTCAGAAATGCTAATAAGCTTTCCACTCCCTGTGTTACATTTGGCTTGGAAAAGGCTCTGCCAGTTGGTTCTGCAGGAGGCTCTCGTTTGGGTGCCCCACTCTGCTGCCAGCTGAAAACATCAATCTGCAGGGAAAGGTGGTTTATAGTGATTTATTACAGAAAGATCATGGTTAGTAACCGAATGCAACCCAAAGCATATCAAGGAGATGTAGATTTTTCAGACATTTGCAGCATGTTGAAAGCTTCCCTTTGGATGAAAACTAAAAACTAACCACAGAAAACATCACCTCAATAAAGCAGATGTCAAAAGACAGAGGTCTCAAAACTGCTAAGGTTTTTGAGTCCAAAAACTTATCTTGCAACCTGCCACAAAGCCTGCATTGCAAGCAGAGAAATATATTTGTTTTAATAATCTTATTTATTTCTTACTAACACAAGGCATCCAAACATTTACATAACCTGCAACACCATGAAGTTTCCTTGAGTATAGATGCAGTCACACCTCAATCTATGCTGACACTGCAGCTTAATTTAAGAGAGTGCTGAGCAAATGAACACTACACTGAAAACTTTCAAGTCCTGAAAACACAGGACTCTCAAATAAATGTTAAGCTTCTTGCAGCAGTCCAGCCTAGGAGAAACACAGGTTCAGGAGAGTTCAAGTGCCTGATTCTCAGAAAAGTGACTGACAAAACTCAGGATAAAGGTGCTGTGTGCAGCCCCTTAACAGGAAAAGTGATGGATATCCTTGGTTACTGAAAGCACTCTTATCTACACTGAGCTCTCCTCAAAGAGCACCAAGATGTACAGGGAGGGATTGATGTATTTAATTCCTCCAGCAATCACTGCCTTACTGCCTTGGTCTTTCTGGGCAGGCACTGCTGAGATCAAAACCCAACAGTGACTTGCTTTTCTCACCTGATTCATGTAACATTAAAGGAATTCTACTTTCAAAATTAAGTTACAGAGTATTGATCTCCCAGAGCTCCATGTGCTGGAAACACAAGTGCAAAACAGACCTGCCAGCAGGAGCTGAGACCATGGGAAACAAATGTTAGTGAAAGCAAGGCACACCAGGGAATTAAGTTTTCATCCACGTACTTTTCTTGCGGGGCTGAGATGGTGATGTGGACTGTGAAGTGGTTCCATTAGTGCCGCTCTCTTCTTCCTCTTTAACCTCTGCTTTGATTTCAGGCTTCTTTTCCTCAATTTCCATTGGCTCCTGCTTCAGTTCTGTTCCATCTGGTTCTTCTTTTATTTGTGAAGATCCTTGTAAATCCTCCTCCACCTTAAGAAAGGATGCAACAAGAGGCACTGTTACATCTACAGCCCAAACTTCAGCCATCACAATATTAGTTTGAGACTGTTGAAACACTTTCCATCCATGGCTTTCCTCAGGAGTTACTTTGCAGTAACGACCCTCCTCTCGCCCCTTAGCTCACCGAGTCAGACACATCATTAAGTGCTTTTATATCTATCACTGCTTTCAGTTAAGCTGTAGAGAATCTCATTTACCTCAGTCTTAGCTTCCACTTGTGTCTCACTAGTCTCTGGCTCAGTTTCTTCAGTTTTAACTTCTGATTTGCTTTCTAGCATTGGTGCATCTGGTCCTAGTTGCTGGGAATTCGTATCAGCACTAGCAACTGAGGCAGGGGTGGGGACCCTGTTATCAATACTAGCTGCTGCCTGGGATAGCTGTTGTAAAAACAGTACAAAAGAAAGACACTGCATATATAGAAATATTTTCCTTTACTAAAAATGAACAGCACAAAAGAGACATGAGATGATATTCTACAACAGTGCAGAACATGGATACAGGTCACTGTAGCCAAGTTGTGATATTAGACATTTAATAACTCTGCTTTACAGAGGAGAAGCCAAGGAAGAATTCTGCCCCAAAGAGGCTTCTTTTACAGAGAAAACACCTGCCCAGTAAAACACTGTACATTCCTTGAAACGTGCATTTGCCCTAGCTGTATCTTAAAAGGAAAAAAACTACGCAAATCTCAGGATCAGAAAAGATTCTGATTATGGCCAAACAGAGTATTAGGCCTGTTACACCTCATCTTTCTGCACACTGCTGCCAAATTTACTTAGAGCAATTCAGCCATTCAACCCGCCCTCCTTCACACAATGCTGAGAACATCTGAACACACACATTTAACACATCTCTAACCAACCCCCTGGTCTAAAGCAGAAGCTGCTATGGACAGCTATGGGCTCTGTACATTCAGGACATGGTGCTACAGACAGGGACTCGTGGGATGTCATGACACAAGGCAGAGGGGACTGGCTGCTACTTACTGGAGTGCCAGGTGGCTGTGCCTGCACAGATGTTGGCTGCTGCTGGGCTGGCTGTGGGGTTGGCACAGACTGGGGCTGGGCAGGGGTCTGTGGCTGCGGTGTCACCTGGGCCTGGGCCGCAGTCTGCCCCGTGGGGGTGCTCTGGGTCTGCGTGGCCGTGGGAACAGAGCCCGGCGTCGGGGTCGGAGTTTGTCCCGAGGACGAGACCGGTGTCGAGGGCTGGGTGGGTGCTGCTGGCTGGGGAGGAGTCATGCCCGGGGGGGTTTGGTGCTGCATTGGTGGCATCCCGGCAGCAGTGGACACGGGAGGTGTGCTCTGGTGCAGGGGGGGCTGCGTCACCGGGGGACACGGCAGCTGCCCGCTCTGCGGCCCCAGCATGTTCAAGGAGTTGGGAAGAGCGGCACTGGGAACCTGCCCCTGCTGGGGAGAGAGAGAGAGAGTCTTACAGAGCCTGCAATCACACTTATCCTTTCAATCACAGCCCTGAAGCCTTCTCTGACAGGATACTGTCAGTGCAAGCAGATCAGCCACAAATGCTGCTGCTGCTGCAAGTGACTGCTCCGATTTCTGTCATCGCTGCCATCAGCTCTCAAGGACCTTTCTCCCAGATCTTGTGCCATGCACGTCCTGCATTAATTCCACTGGCATAGAGAGAGAATCCTCACAATCCCAGTAACACAGAAACCCACAGGCAGCCTTTAAATTGTGCCATTAGCTGGGCAAAGGTCAGGCTTTGACACAAAATGGTTTACAGCAAATACCCATTTTTAGGCCAGGACTCTGAGGGAGCTCTGCTTTAGCGGGCAGGTCAACATATTTAATGCTGCTGTTGCACAGAACAAGACTTAAGAGTATTTTTGTTTTCTTTTTCATTCTAATTAAATCACTTAAGATGCTTCAGAAAACCTGGGATTTGTTTTTCAGAGCAGCAACAATAAAGTACTCTGGATGTACTTAAACCTTTAAGTGATACATTTTACTGAAGACTGCATCAGATAACTGGTGATAAAAAAAGAGTACTCCATCCTCAAATGTAAGTGTTACTCTTAGAAATACAAATCAGATCATTTCCTGCAGATGAGGTTTCAAATTTAAAACACATTTCTGTATTTTCTTTACAGAGGCAGTTTTATGGAACTAAGTGCATTGGGAAAAAAACGTTCACCACAAAGGCAGTCAAACAACTGAGCCAGGGCTCATGGAACTGTAGATATTCCATCCTGAACATATTCCAAATTTGACCTGATCTAAGTAATCTCTCAGAACTCTGGAGATTTTAAATCGCCTAAATGACTTGGGCTCTGAGTTAAACAACAAGCCTTTCCCTCTGGAAAAGCAGATATTTTGGCATCATAAGCACAGCTCCTACTTCACTGACCACTACTGCAACAGAAAAATGTTACAGGAAAAACCCAACAATTTTCCCTCCAGAAGCAAAGAAGTTAAAACAAATTCTAGAAGACCTTGCCCAACCACTTTATTATAATCCTAGATTTAAAGTTAGCTACTCCGGTCCACACAGAGACAAAACATATGTTCATAGGCATCCCATAAACTGATTTCTGATATTTCCCCTAAAAATCTCGTCACATGCATTTTGAAAGGATTTAAATCAGGAATTGCAGGGCGTTGCGCCCCCATTAACAGATGTCGATAAGTTGTGTAAGAGCTTCAGAAGAAGGCAGATGTAATAACCCAGGATCCCCCAAAATTGGGGGGACTACATCAAACCATGGATATAGAAATACAAATCAACAAATATAAGTAAATAAATCAGAGCAAAACAATTAAGAGCAAATACATCTTAGAGAATCCATCTCACCTGTGCCACCCCGGCCTGGGCTGTTGACTGACCCATGCCCACATTGTTCACATTCATAGCTCCAGTGGATGCTGGGAACTGGTTTTGGGGCAGGAATTGGTTCTGGGTAGGAGCCTGACCCATCATGTTCTGGGAATGAGCTGCCATCATGTTCTGTGGCTGAGGCATTCGGGAAGGAGACATTGCCATCTGAAAATTAACACCCAGATTAACTAATTACCATTTAGTATTATGGAGTAGGACAAAGGAAAATACACTGAAATCAATCAAAAGATAGGACAAAAAAAAAAAGGAAAACTGGCTTAATTACACTAACTGGACGTGGGCATATGTCTATAACTTCAGCATTTGTTCCAAAACATTCATTATTTTTAACAGGTAACATTCAGAGTGTTAACTCTGTTTCGTTCTCTGGGGTGATGGAGAGAATCCGGGTAGCTGAAAATATTTTTGTTTTTCTAAAGAATAAAAACATGTTTTCATGTAGAAACAAAGAAGGTTTATATACTGCAAAGACACTGGATGCTCCTCCACAGATTGCTGGGGATTACTGCACCTGTGGCACGTGCCCCTCTAAAGCTCTGCTTGGTGTTTTTGGAACAGGCAAACATTGCAAACAAACGCCTCGATGAAAGCCTGTCAGCCTCGCTGCGTTCCCATGAAATTATCCCAGAATTTGCAGCACTGCTGTGTGGCTTGGCCTTTGCAGAGGGGAGGAGGTGAGGGGTGGGCTGAGCTGTGCTGAGCAGGGTGGCAGGGGGTACGAACCGCGGGCACGGCGCCCATGTTGTTCATCTGCACCGGGTGGTTCATCGGAGACGCCGCCCGCGGTCCCAGCGGTGCTTGGGGCATCTGTACATTCCCTATGGACATGGGGTTAAACTGATTCATTCCTGCAAATGCACCCCCAAAACAACTCATTAGGAACAAGTCAGCACAACTGATGGATCTATATTCTCTATACAATTAACAGTTATTATGACTGCAATTCAACAGCCCTGAGCTTTATCTTTGAGTTACTTCACCTGACAGACAAATCAGGATGCAAGAAGTGTTTAGAACAATACCAGTTAGGGTGAAATACAATTTTTGGTGTCTTAAAAAAGAATTAAATGCAAAAGATTAAGAAAAGATGATCTGCAGAGAATGCTGGATGATCTGCAGAGACAGGATGCTATTTATAAATAATACCTTAGGATGGTTTCCTAAAATCAGGCATTTGCTTTGAAACAGCAATGTCTTATTTAGGGCTCACTGAAATGGTTGAAGTAAATATGATAAAAATACATATAGGATGTATGAAGGCAACTCCAAACCTCAAATCAAGACAAAAGCTGGCAAAATGCTTTAACAGGGGTTGTGCTTTTCATACAAAACATTGAATCCCTCCAAAAAAACTCGTCTAAAGCTGCAATTATGGAGCTATACTTGTTATCAACTTGTTCTCCTATTCAAATGAATTTTAAAAGTATTTATTTTCCAAAAGACATTTCAACACCAATTTTGACTTAGTACTAACTCTGAACCAAGAAATAAAACAGCTAAGGACACTTATTTGAAGGAAGCTGAAGCACCTAAAAGTCATGGGTTTGTTTTTTGGGAAAAAACCACTCATGAGCTCACAGCAGCCTCAGTGAGTAATGGCAAGTGCTGTGAACAAGCTCCAAGGCTTTTTCAAATGCACTTTCTATCAGAAACCAAGAAAGGCTATCATTAGTTACACAGATTTTAGGACTAATGTGCTGTGTTTCCAGCTACAGGTGTATTTTTGGCTAATTAACTGATAAAAACATGCCAACATCCTTCCCCCTTTACAGTGCTCTAAATGAGATTACCCACAGTATTCTTGCCTGAGCTGTCCTCTCTTTGGAAGCACTGAATTAATTCCCAATCCCCAGCAAAGTGCTGGATCCATATTGTTAACACTGCACTGACACAGAGCAACACCAAAGAATGGTGCTGAAAAAAAGGCAGCCCTGGGAGTTCCTCCCTTCCAATACCAAAAAAACCCCAACATAAGATCAGCTTTTCCCCCCCAAGAATTATTTTGAACCCACAAATTGCAATTAGAGAGGAAAACAGATACCTTGAGAAACCTGCATCCGACTGATAGGCACGGTTGGCATGGACATTGGCCCATCTGCAACACAACACAACAACAGTCAGCAAAACCAGTTTGAAATACAACCTGAGGATTACTGAGTCCAAAGACTCCTGAGAAGCAGAGGCAGCTCCAGCAGCACTTACTGGGTGGCCTGACGGGCTGTGCCTGGCCCATGGCAGCAGCCACCTGGGGGATCCCTGGGGGCTGGGGCCCAGGGGTCTGTAAGGCTGCTTGGTTCCCCAGCATCCCTTGTTTGTGGAGACGAGACCTCCGCTTCTCTTCCAGCTCCTTCTGTATCTTATAGATTTTCTCTGCTAATAAATGATAGTATTCATCCTAAAAGGGAAAAACAAAGAGTAATCAGCAGCAGCAGCAGTAAAACTCATTCAGTCGATCTGAACGCCATCCTCTAGTTTTGGGCTGGGTTTTTTTGTTTTTTTAATGTATACATCTGCCTAATTGAAAAAGAAATATTTCTTTCCAGAATGCTGTAAATTAAGACAGATTTTTCTGCTTTAGTGCAGAAAAGGGGAAAACAAAGCTCCCAGAAATCACACTTGCTTTATGGCTACCCCACATATCTACTCTGAGTAAACTAGCAGACAAAGAAGGCTTGAGGTTCTCTGTTGCTTCAGCAAAACCCAGGAAGCTGTGATTTAGTTTCTAAGTGTTAATGATTTTTAAATGTTATTTTCATCATAAACATTTCCACTAATGAACAGACAAAAGAAAAATATATTCCCAGCACACTATTACACTGAATAAACTTTCAGGAGACAGATGTTAAGGACAGATCAATTTTTACATAAAGAAAGGAACTGCTCTTTTCCTGAAGAGTCTATCAACAATCATGGCAAGGGATAAACAAAACCAGACAAAACCTCAAAGGAATGGAGAAAATTCAGTGAAAAATAGTCCACAGGCAGAGACAAGTAAACACTACATCTGTACAAGATGAAAAATCCATTTTACTCAACCCACACTGACAACAGATTCAATAAGACAGTCACAGTGCACACCACGTAGACAATTTTGCTTGTCAGGAATTGCTGGACATACATCTGCCAAGTGCATGAGATTATGCACCTGTTAAAGGCAAAAAACCCCCACAAACCCTCGAGGCTGCAATTCTTTTGTGGGGTCACCATGCTCTTAGAACCCAGGGTTATACAGAGCACAGGCTAAGTGATACTTGCCCACTATTATTTTGTTTTTTTCAATATTCATCAAAACCAGAATATGTTATTACAGCAGGATTGAATTTTTTTCCCAAAACTTAATACAAGATATGTATTCCTCAGCAGCCTTGTTAAGAAGTCCAGTCATGCAATATAAAGCTTTGTTTTTCAGGTCACTTCTCTCCTCAAAAGAGTTTCTCAAAAATCAGTGCAGACACTTTTTGCTGTCCAGTTTAAAAGCTTTACAGTCCCTCCCCTTCTTCTGCTGAAGTAATTTCAGTTTCAAGTTCCTATGTGTAAATTTAATATTGTGCTGCTTTCCCACTGCAAAGATTCCTGCAAAAGCTGTGCTCACAAGGAGCACACAATGCTAGAACAGCATTGAACTCCTTACAGTGATGCCTCTTACTTAATCTGTTTTTCAGTGTCAAAGGAGAACGGAAGCTCCTCAAAAAGAAGGATGTAATTCCTCATGGCATCGTTAACACATTCTGAATTACTCCCTTCTTCCAAGTTTGCTGCTTGGAGCCAAATACATTAGATGAATTCCAGTAACAGAAACTTCTGGCCATGAGGCTACAACAGCTGTTCAGAGGGGTGAAGAGAAGATACTTCTGGGTGTTTGTCTGTCAAAAGGCATTTGATTTTACAGTCAGAAGTTTGCTATGCTCATCCTTCCTGAGAAGGTCTTTAGACACCCAGGTGTGACCATGAAATCCTACTTCTATCTAAAACTGGTCTCTAAAGCTGCCAGGGTAACCATGGCTGAGCACACCCAAGTCTTCCAACCTCTCGGTAGCTACAAGGAGATTACAATGTGGTTACTGACCAACACTGACACTGCAGCACTGGAAGTATGGCCACTGCCTGTTTACCTCTAGGAAATAAAACCTGCATTTCCATCTCCAGCTCTTCTGAGAGGAGCAGAAATGTCTGACTGGATCATCTGATTCTCACCTGAAATACCATTAACTACTCTGCTTAGATGCTCCTCCCTTGCTTAAGAAAGGATATCAAGTTTCTGATCAGGTAGGCTCTTGCTGGCTGTTACTACTGGCACTAATATTGTTGTCTTTTCCCAATGAAAACTTTCAGGGAGTGGTTCCTTTGGGGTAGAATTACCACCATGTCATATCCTCAGCATGTCAATCAACAGGGCTTTGCTCCCTTCAAATAAGAGAGATTTGAACTGACATCTCTGTGCAGACAGAGCAAAAATCATCAACTACAACAGGAATTCTGGGCTTCTTCCCATCCACAAGGCAGCCAAACTGACTTCTTATGTCTTAGCCCAAATACTCCTGGGGCTGTAGAGAAGAGAAGAATTCATTCCACCAGTACAGGTGGAAGGTGAGCAGTGGAACAGCACTGGGTCCTAGAGAAAACCTCCAGTGGTAAAGAGGCATTAAAAAAGTTGTAAAACTACTGCTTACACAGACTTCCAAAAAGGGGGTAAGTCACTAAAGGAAACATCAAGAACTGCAAGCTGTGCTCCAAGCTTCTTGCATGTCAATCACACTTTCAGGAGGATGCAAGTAGGATGGATGTGATGGTGTCTAGAGCTGAGGGGTGAATTAGCTTGGAGTGACATGATCACACGGCTTGGGACCACACAAACAGTCACAGACAACACGACTTTCCTCATGAAGAGGGCAGGGAAATGATCCTCTCTGGTTTTCTTTACACTTTTAAGATTTGTAATGCTACTGTTCTTTCACAGGTTGGACTGAAGCAACATACCCTGCTATTAGCAGACTCATACATGTCTCCTTCCACTTTCCTGGCATAAGCCACCAAGTTCTCCATGCGGCGATCCTTCAGTGCTGCTGGATCAGGAGTGGGGAAGATGGCTTGGACACTGCAAGGACAGAGGAACAATAATAGAAAAAGATCTTCAGAAAAAAAAACCCAAATCAATACAACTTTATGATAATCACCCTGGATGTTCCCTTACACACCAGATATGTAAAAGCATATCAAAATGGTTAAAAAGATAATATTTTACTGTTTGTCACAAGTTTAAAACAAATCAAATGATGAAAATAAAATGAGTTTAACAGTCTGGAGTCTAAATAACTGTTCACCACAGCAGAGCAAATTTACTAGCAATAGAAACTAATTCCATGCCCACTCCTTAATGAGCACAAAGAACAATCTGAAGAGGAGGATTAAAGGTAACAACTCATCCTGAGTGGCCCAGCACCTGAGAACCACTACTGATAACTTTCTTTTCAGCTTAATAGCAGAACTACTGTATCGAAAGTCTTTAAAAACATTGAAGAAAAAGGCAGCCTTGGTGAATACTTACAGTTTATGCACTAAATGATTGCGCAGGTCCTGAGTGACATGTTCATGCCATGCTTTCCTTACCCCGGTACTCGAAGGAGGTGCAGCCGTTGGCATTGAGCTGAGGTTTCCAACATTGCCAGAGTTTGTGCCATCATTCATTAGTGGGCTAAAATAAAAAGAAAAGGGACTGTTAGAGTACTAGAATGTAGAATTTTGTCATAGGTTTGATGCCTGAAGTAATTTTTGAGTTGTTGCTTTCATCACTTTTAGCTATTGCATCAAAGTGAAATTTTGCCATCAACAAACTGCAACCCCTGAAGCAGCAAAGCTCAGGAGTTTACAAGGCACATTCACAGTGTGAATGGTAAATAATCACAACTATGAACTTAACAACACAAAATATTCTTCCTTTGGGACTTCATTTAAAAGCAGTAAATATTGTGGGGCTCTCAGGAGGCACAAAGTGGCAGCTCTGGAACTGAAACACAAAAGAGAGCAGAGCTGTACACGTGACTGACCATCTCCATGCCAATACAATCAGTTTTTAAAGCATGCTCTTTATTTATGTTTATAAGCATGCAAATAAATGTTTAATTGAGCAAGAATGAAAATGTGTGCATTACTTATTTGTCCCAAGGGATGTTGGAAGAGCAGTTTCAGAAATTAGACCCGGTTGCTGGTCTGTTGTTATTCCTCCTGCGGGAAGGTTCATCTGGTTGGCTCCTTCGGGACAAAATTAAACATCATTGGTACACAGTTCACAATTTTGACAATAATATGACAAAGCTGCACTTTACTGATCCACCTGGCTAACAAAAGAAGCAATTTATCAGGTTAAGTATTTTTATAACAATACCTGCTGTGCTGCACATATGTGGCTATTTATGGAAACAAGTTACTCTCAGTCTGAACTACAAAAATAAGACTATTAACATTTTAAATTCATAAACTCTTAAGATTAGACCAATAAGCTATAAAGAAGGTAATACTAATTAAGATGCAAAAAAAGGTATTTGAGACAGAATTGTTTGTTAGAATAGGGGACAACTGTTAAACCAAAATCCTTCAGAAATTCTGTCTCATCACCTCAGAGAATGAGCTATGGGCTATATTTTAAAAGAAATGAAAACTCCTACTATTTGGCAAAAGCACTACATTCAAAACTTTCTAATATTCAAATGCAAATGAATGGCAGTATATAAAAATAATGTATTTTTAACTTACTAAACAACATGAGCAGACAGTCACTACTCTGACCAAACAAAATACCTGACTATCCTAAAAATCCAACATAAATTATTTTAACTTTTTTTATTTTTTTGGTCTTTTCTCCACCTACCCAGTGCATTAATGGTCCTCATTTGCTGGTGAGCCTGAGGCTGTGCTGGCTGCTGGCCTTGGACCTGGGGCTGCAGCTGTGTTTGGGGCTGGTTGCCATATGGCAGCCCCAGGGCAGCGTAGGCTCGTTGCATGGAGCTGGGGTCAATTGGATTGGGATTACTTAGTGATGGAGTGTTCTGCTGGCCTGTACCAACAGAACCGATGGAATTCTGGATCCCACCAGCTGGAGACCCTAAAAGGGCTGTAGAAAAGAGAAAGGATAAGAGAAAATTAAAACTCGATGAGGATAAGGAGTCAAACCAGTCATGCACATATTCTATGATACAGATATTTTTCTGCCACAGGACAGAACAACTTGAGATGCCAAGTGGGAAAACTCAGCCTTTGATTCTACAGGACAGAACTCATCCATTAATCCCTGAAGTGCTGTAAATTTCATGCAGCCCACAATTACTTGTAGTAGATATATAGTACAGGCTCCTGTGTAAGGCTAAATAGGATTTTCATGCTTGGGGACAGTAAACTAAGAGGGAAAAAATTTAGTTCCTCTACTTCCCTCTTTTCCCATCAATCCCGTTTTAGGTCAAAATATTTGGCTCCAGAACAGAGATCTTGAGCTCAGCAGAAACACTGTGCCCTTGGACACAAAGGTAATACTGAAGATCTGCTGGTAGAAATTTTCATTGTGAGCAGTCACCAGATGAATCCTCTGAAGGCCAAATTACCTTAAACACCAAGTTACTCAAAGATATGAAAAACCCTGATGAGTCTTAGATTGTACTGGCAAAATCGAAAATAAATTCTAGGTATTCATTAACCTATATGGCTGCCACAACCAACCAACCTCTCCCACCACACAGATGTATGGAAGAGTCATTTTCATTGTAGACAGGAAATGGAAACAACAGGGAAAAGTAGTATTTACTTAATCCACAAGAGAGCAAAATTTTGCTTTCTGGTTCTCATTTTAGCTGCCATTCTAAGTGTATACCATGTTCCCTTGTGAATGACCCATGGAGTACAACCTTCAGCACAAAGACACTGCATTTTGATAATCAGGACTCTGGTAGAAGCAACACTTCCTTCACATTTTCCCCCTCAAGTAATTAAATATGTAATGTGCATTACAAATGTGTGAACTAAACTTAGCAACAGTAATGGCTCTTAATATAGGCAACAATAACCATCTTATTGAAATATTAGTAAGGGCACGTGGTTAGATAAAAAAGTCATGAAAACAAGTCTTCTGAGACATTAACAGCATTATCCAGGCTTTCTTAAATCCTTACCCACTATGGAAACTGAATCACTGAAAGAGATACACAGGTTTCCAGCTTCCACCCAAGAGAAAACACACACATTGCAGAGTCCAGACTTCTCCCTCTCCAGATGAGAAATCAATTTCATCTCATTTGCCAAAGAACTACAAATAAATATACTCAGATATCTCCCTCTCCCAGATAAGCAGCCCTACAAAAAACATCCTTTTTCCCTCCAAAGGGCAATCCACAGTATTTTAAATGCTGGGATTACCATGGAAATTAAGGCTTATGTACACTTACACTCTGTGGACACACTCACAATAACTTCTGAACTCACTGATCACTTCCAAGAGAATTTAAAAACAAAGACAGAAGCTGATTAAGATCCTATCAGCTTAATTAAAAAAAACCAAAAAGATAGGGAAAAAAAAGAAAAGAGTAACTATATGAATTCCTCATAGGACTTGCAGTACCCTGGAATCACACAATCTAGGAGAAAGATGCCTTTACACTACTACAAGCCAAGGAACAGGAAGGTTAAATGGCACAAAAGTCGTGGCACCCTGGAACTCAAAAGACTTCAGAGGCTGCTGTGACAACACAGATTGATTCAGGAGCTAATAAGAATTCCAGCTTGTTAGAGGATGATATTCCACCAGAAGAATTAGAACTAAACCTCCCAGGTTGCTTTCAGTGGTGAAGTGTGGAGATGGCAGAACCCCACAGGTGCTGCTGATATTTGGGAACCAGGGAAAGGCTTCTGGCCACCCCACTGAGGAGAGCCCAGCCTTCCACCATCCCCCATGTTCTCCTGGGGAATAACCACAGATTGTCTGAGACTGCAAGCTTGGCTTGAAGCTCACTTGGACAAGTGCAGCGCTTCAGCCCACGGCTCTGGGCTGAGCTTTGGCAGCAGCACCAGTCACTACAAAGCACAAGCTCAGCCCTTGTGCTAGAACAGTTTTAGACTATTTGGCCTCAGCTTTTCTACACTTCACAACTCAACAGGACCCTGTTCTGAGTATTTCCAACACCAGGAATCTGGTTTTGAAGGAGCCTTTTTTGTCTGTTTGTTTTATATGAAGGCATGACATTATCTGTCAAACAAGAAGATGGAGGCAGAGAGTATTAAATTTCCACTCTGGAGAGACCCAAGTGCAAATGCTGTTCCTTCTGTGGCAGATACTGCAGGAAATAAAGTCAACTAAAACAAACACAGCCCTGGAACAAAGACATTAGGCCACTGCTACATGAAGCAATGTCTACTGCAATTTTCTTATCTGATGCTTCAGACATTGAGGAGCCCATGACAGAAGTTACAAGTGTGAAGTGAGCTCTGTAGTTCACATTTTAAATGCTGTAAAAACACCTGGCTCTGTGTGCCCCAGTGTCACTTGGAGGGAAGGTTCAAACAAGCACAAGTTAAGCAGCCCCAGAACTTCCTGAGCAGCACCAGTGACATCCCAATGCCCCAGAAGGTAACAAAACCATCAAACAGAAGCTCACCTGCAGGATTCTTGTCTCAAGGAATGCTGTTTAATGACACTGCACTCATGTCTTCTAGAGGGGAACCCCTCCAGCTAATTAAAATTTATTTTAAACACAGATCCCTAACATTATTTTAAGTATCAATGCCCAGCACTTCTCTAACTTGACCACTCCAGCGAACATGTTGAACCATTTCTGAGTATTTTAAATTTCTAAACTCCAAGGATTAGATCAACAAGCTAGAAAGGACACAATACTAAAAATTAAGATGCAAAAAGAAAGTAGCATTTGAGACAGAATTGTCTGTTAGAACAGCTGGCAACTGTTAAACCAAAATCCTTCAGCAACTCTGTCTCATCACCTCAGACAATAAGCTATGAGCTGATTTAAATTTAGCCACATCAGTTTAAATGTTTGATTTTGCTTTAACTGAGACTTGTTCTGTCCTGCAATTCCTCACTCTGCTCGTCTCAAAGTGGCTGGAGCAAGATTTTTTTGACTCACCTCAGCACAAGAGTGTCCTGCACTCAGAACTAGGCAGGTACAAAAAGGTAAATGCACACAATAATTTAATTAATGCACACAATAATTTAATTAAAGGCTGTATCTTGAATCAAATCATGGGGTAAAGACTTTATGAGGAACTTGAAGCAGGAAGTGTCAGTTTTTAAGCTCCACTGCCCACGTCATTTTAATTTTTGTTTAAGCATTAAATCATAAGCCTTCAGTACAGCATTGGATCAGTCAATCAGTGGAACTCCTTAATCCATGGCCTATCATCCATGATGTGGCTCCATGGGATAACTGAAGGCTCACCATTATATGATTTCCAGCAAGTGAAAAAACCAGAGACATGTTCTGCTTGTAGATCTTACAGTTACTGACAGTAAGACTTGAACAAGCTGCACTTAATTTTGTTTTCATTGGAAAAAGACTCCACTAAAAAAGCTGCTGCCTCCTCCTCCGGGACACATCTCCCTGTGCATGGATGCACTCCCTCCTTCCTTCTCTGCAAAGGATTGGCTCCCAAAGCTCCACATGCAGGTTCTCTTCCATTTTCTGCCTGTACTCAATTACCTGCTATGTCAGCCAGCTAGATCATAGATACTTCCCTCATCAGATTCCTGCTCTTTCATCCCTGACTTCACATACCCCAGAATTTCTGTCTCTATCTTCTCTAAAATCACACTTTCAGGTGAAGATTAGTTATCTTAAGTTTAATCTTTCTTAATCCAGCTTTTTCCTTGCTGCATTTTATTTAAAATTTTCCTACAAGGAAAGTGACAGAGGAGACCAGCTCCAAGTTCACAACTTCCCAGTCTCACTCATCTGAGTGAGATCCCAGGGATTTTCCAGTGCCCCTGATCCTGGAATGAAGCACACCAAGTGCTACATGGGGATGGCCCAGGACATTACAAATGGGAACAGATCCAGGAGCTGTGGCATGACACACCTGCCAGGCCAGGAATAGAAGAATTAAGGAGCTCAAGCATGTGCATGACAAAATGAATCTTCAAACAAACAACTGAAACAGCTACAAAACTAGGAAATATATTAACAACTGTTTGCAAAAGTTTGTAACTCTCATCGTGTTGGGCCAGCAGGGAACAAGAAGTATTTCCTAACATAAACAAGCCTTCAACCCCAAAATATTTCAACCAAATTTCAAGTCATTACTTCAAAATACAGGATTCATCTGCTTGTTCAAAAGAAAAGCTTAATGTTTTACCATGTGCAAAATAATATTTCTTTTCCAGTTTCCCCTGCCCCCTCAGAGGTACATGGGACACACAATAGGAACAGAAAGAATTTTAAATGTGTCTCAATATGTTCTATTAACAAGTCAGGTCACTATCAACCATTCTAGTAAAATATCATTCAAGAGTGTTTTAAAATAAATAAAAAAGGCAATACAAAGAAAACCTGGCACAATGTTCTTTGCAAAAATCCCCAACACTAAAAGACCTGTACAGAAACAGTTCCAAGGCAATAACCTAAACCCCAGGACTTTCCAGGACATGCAGATTCCCAAGGAGTAGGAACAGAAAGCCACAAAAGCATAGGAGTGACTGTGCATGGAGGTGAGGCATGACATTGCAGTGGCTCAGCAGTGCTGAACTGCAGATCCTTCTAAAAGGTGGGCACCCTTGAAGCAGCTTCTTGAAAGCCCAACATGACCACATCAGGACTGAAATAACAACAGGAAAACAGGGATAGGCACAGGAAGGAGGGTTCTGGACTCTCTGTAAGGAAGGCAGCCCGACAGCAGAAGGAGGATCACTACACTTCTCATTCCTTTTCCCTTTCTGAATGTTCTCTGTATTTTGCCAAATGCAGACTCCCTCTCCTCCCAGTTTAGTAGAAGCTACTATGACTTACTCTTAAGAAAGACAACATCTTCCAATTCTAAAACTAACCCAACTCTGGTTATCTCCACCTGATCAGGCATAGCATTTTAAAATATTTAAAATATTTACATACCAATGTAAATCATTTCACAAACCTTCCTGAATGCCCTAAAAGGGATTGTAACCTTTTACAGTATAACAAGTACTTCTAGTGTTCCTCTTTCACCTCCCAATAAACCAAGAGGTGTTACGTGTATGACTCAGAGACATAACCCAGGACAAAGAACCCTGCACCACTGGATTATTGATTAACTGAATGGGAGGAGATTTCATATCTATCTCCCTCCATATGCAACAAGGGAGGCAAATTCTGTTGCAGCCAGACAATATCCTATTCAATCCCGTAGCAAAATTATTTTTAAGATTGTTTATGTTCCAGCTTTTGTTCTCTTACGATCAGCTGTATGGGCAACAAAACAAATAGTGCACAAACTACTTTTCTCCAGCAGCTTGTATGGAAAAATACAATTCTGTTCTGGTAGATGTTGTTAGCACTTTGATAACAACTGTGTAATAAGGATGTTAAGCACAAATGGACCATGACATATTAAAAAGCAAAGCTTTCAGCACATTTTTCGAGGGCCAAACAAGTAATCACTTGCAACAAATTACTACTTTCAAAGCACAAGATTTATCTTGTTTACCAAGGAGAAGTTTGGTAAAATGAAAACAAAATCCTGACCTCCACGTAGCTCTACAGTTGTAATTTTCTTAGTTTTGGAGGAGGAAAACCCCTCCTTAAACCATAAGAGAACACACTCCACAGATAATTTTGGTAATTCCCCACTGCAGTCTCAGTTTAGCTGGAAATTAGCAGAATGCTTCCAATCCAATTCCAATGTACAAGTGCTGCATGTCCTGCAGCTATTTTCCACTTCTTAACCCTTATTTAAATATTCTTAGGCATAACATTACTTAAGACTTCTAGAACTTTACATCGATGCTGTAAAATGTTCCACCCTGGCATCTTTTCAAAGGACTTGATGAGAAGCAAGTCTACCAACGTAAGTTCAGAATTTTCTTTTTCAGAGCAAGAGGGAAAAAAAAATAAATTACAAATGGACCAGCCCCAAGGATCAGTAACAGCTCAGCTATTATAAAAACCAGACATGATTTGCAGAACTACAGCTAATCTATGCCAGTGTTAAATACACTTAATCATTGACACCCAGACCTTTTTACATGAGAGAATTATTTTTTCAAACATTTTTGATTATTTTAAATAATTAGCATGTTGATTTAAGTTGTTTCTAGCAAGAAACACAATCAAGTAGCTTATCTCCTCCCCAAACCCATACCTACATCCAAAATTGCTTCATAACTGGAATCTATTGACCTGCCCCACAATGAAACACCAGTTAGAAGTTGCCACACCCTTTAAAAAAGATATGTGCTTGAGCTCAGATTTTCCCAATTATTGTGCATTTAAGTCATAAATTGCATTCAATGATCAGAAATGGAAATTCACTGCTATATTTATCCTTGTACAAGATTGTTAACAGCTACTAAGAGTTTATTCCTCCATTGCACACGTGGTCAACTTTAAGTTTTAATGGTGACAGAAGTAAGAGAAGCACTCACGTTGTTGGTTTCTTTTGTCACTGGCGTTTTTCAGAGGAAGGCACACGGGACAGTCGTGCCGAGTACAATTCTTCCAGTGGGAGATGATTTGTCTCGAAGATGCACAATGAGCAACTGCAGCAAGGGAAAGCAAGAGTTAACAGTCACTCCTTGGTTGATTGGTTTTCAATTATTTCATTTTTTACAGCAATTCTATTCTTCAACTAGTTTTGAATGATTTCATTTTTTAGGGTAACTCTATTCTTCCTCCTTCGCAAAACGCAAACAAGTAAATTTTTTGGTGATCCACCAGCAAATGAAGGAAAACAGTCCTAAAATTTAAGACAAAGACATGGTGGACACTACACCCTCCTCATACAACAGAGATGAAAAGGATGATTGCAAGGCTACACTGCTACCATCCTACTTCCAAAAGGCAAATATTGCAATAATGTAGATACAACTAAACACAACTGAAATGTCTTGTGATTCAAGTGCAAACGAAGGAAACTAGTGCTGAAATTTAAGACAAAGACACAGTGGATAGCACACTTAATATAACCGAGGAGATGAAGAAGATGCTTGCAAGGCTATACTGGTACCATCCTACTTAAGGAGGGCAAATATTGCACTCTGTTTTCTAAACTGCGGAGAGAGGAGAGCTAGGAGCAGTTTAACCTGACACTCCCTTGTGCCAGGCACAGGGGACACAGAGCCAGGGAACAGGAGCCTTGTGCCAGGCACAGGGGACCCTGTGGATGACAAGAGCAAGGCTGGGGAGAGGCAGAGCAGGGAGGGTTTCGGAGTCTAAGACATCCCTTTGGGATCCAGAGTTGCCAAGACCCCTGTCGGGGGGCTCTGGGACCCTGGAATGATGCCCAAAACATCTGTGGGGTTGATTATAGCCCTTGGAACAAATTACCAGCTTTAGATGAGAACCTAGAAGTCACAGAAGTTTAAGTAGTGTTACCATAAAGTGAAAATATAGATTCTAGGATTTTTGGGAATGGGAATTTTAGAACACAAGATTTAGGAAAAAGCTTGTGTTTGGTCTTTCTTTGTTCTTCTTCTTCATCTCCATTTTCTATTGTGGAGTTGGCACTTTTGGATTGGTTTAGAGTAGAAGTTCACTGTCTAACATAGATGATAGTAATTGGGAAATAATTGTAAACATCATGTACATAGTTTTTAGTATAAAAAGATAACACTGCCCTGAAGGGGCAGAGAGTGTGCCATGACTGCCCTGCCAGACAGATCTGGCTGGGCTGAGAGAAAATATTACAGATAAGAAAATAACAAACAACCTTGAGACCCAAAACTAAAGAGCTCAGATTGATTCCAGCTCGGGCACACGAACTGCCAGACAAGAACTTTTACACATCTCAGAAGGAAAACACCAAAAGGGATTCGCAGAGGAGGGCTCACCTTGGCAGGCCTTGCCGGCCTGGCAGTGCGTCATGTGGTTGAGGACGTTCTTCATGGTGCGGCAGTGCGGCAGGGCGCAGGCGCGCACCTCGCCGTTGGCCTGCTCGCGCCGCTGACACTTGTGGGCGTGGAGCAGCAAGACCAGCTGCTGCTGGATCAGCTTGCGCTTCTCGGGGTCTGCCGTGGGCCCGGTGGCCATGGCCTGCGTCGGCACCATTCCCACTTGCTGGACTTGGGTTTGCATCTGGGACTGAGAGAAAAACAGAGCTCAGTTTGTGCTGCGAGCCAAAGGGCTGAGTTTCATCTTGTACAAGGATCACAAAACTGTTCACTGAGCTACAAGGGGTGACCTTAGCACTCTCTACAACTTCCTGGAAGAGGGTTGTGGTCAGGTGGGGTTGGTCTCTTCCACCTGAAGGACACAGAATCTGAGGACACAGTGTCAAGCTGCGTCAAGGGAAAATGAGGTTGGATATTAGGAAAAAATTTTTTACAGGAAGGGTGATAAAGTATTGGAATAGTCTGCCCAGGGAGGTGGTGGAGTCACCATCCCTGGATGTGTTTAAAAAAAGACTGGATGTGGCACTGGGTGCCGTGGTTTAGTTGAGGTGTTAGGGCATGGGTTGGACTCCATCTTGAAGGTCTCTTCCAACCTAGTCATTCTGTGTATTCTGTGAAGGATTATTGCACCACTCCCTGTAGCACTCTCAAACATTTCTAATCCTGAAACAACAGCAGTGTATTGAGATGTTCCTCTGTTAAAACACCCAAACAAGAGTTTAAATAACAAGCCATTCAAATACTGTTTATTAGAGACCACAATTCCAACAGCAGTGAGCTCTTATCACACTCAGAGATGGAATTCCCTAAGGTGCCTTCCAACCCACACCATACTATCGTTCTATGAATTCAAGCTTGTTTAGTATTATATTTTCATACTATAGGTCAGATTTTCCTATTATAGGTTTTATACACATCAATCCTAGTTCCTTGCCCCTAAAAGTACAATGGGAGAAGACAGTCAAAATTCTATGACTGTCTCCATGTATTACAGCAAAAGGCAGAGCTGATTTTCCAAGCCTAAGTTAATCCTTCTTCTCTCCAACTGATATTCCTTCCACAGAGAAAATTCCCAGGGCAAGCTGTATACAGTTTTCTCCTAGCAAGGGCCACCTGAATCTGGGTTGCATGATGGCTGCTGAAGAGAAACAGAGTTACCAGGGTGACACTGGATTCTATCAGCTTTAAAATCCAATCTTTTACTTCCAGCATCCATTGTTTATGGACACACTTCCCTACCAAGGCCTGGGCTCTGCCTGACAGCTGCAAACCTACAGAGATCTTCAGTCTGAGGCACAGCTCCATAAGAGTGCAGAAGAGAAACAGCCTCTTTAACATGTCAATTATTCAGCACAGATTAGGCAGCTTTTCTGCCTTCCCAGACAAATGTAGAAACTTGACTTTCAATGACTCCCCTAGCAGGAACAGATATGGGACTGCAGAAGTGCTGAAATCCCTGAATTTGCAGCTTGAATTAATCTTATGGACAAACAAGCAAGTGTCCCAAGAATCACTTTGATTATGCACTGTGAAAACAGGCTACCACAGGAAAGCTCACCAAATTCCAAGCCACCTAAAGAAAACCAGCCATGAAAAACACTTTTAAGCAGAATATAGGAACATTAGGATTATGCTGGGGAGGTAACAGAGGAAATAGTTCAGTGCTGCCTGCAGAACTACTAACCACAGCCTGTGTACCACATCTAAAGAAAATCAGGTTTAAGTGTCAGTATACACCGTTTGTAGCCCACCCTACTTCTAACCTTCTAGAGGGATTCCCCAGGAAACTCCATGGCCTACAAAATCCTGCTTTCTTAGACCAACAAAAAGTTCCCCAAGTTCTTCCTACTCTAGCAGCAAGCTTTGTCCCTGCACATCAGGTTTTGGAGCTTGCTTTGCTTCTGGGGAATGAAGCACACAAGGTCAAGTAGAAAACACCATGTCTGGTATTTGATGGAGGAAGTGGGAACTCTGTCACTTGATTATAGTAAGTCCTAGACAAAGAGGAATTGCTGAATCTGTTTGTCTTGGGCTTTCAAGAGAAAGAACAATAAAAGGAATAAGGAGGTGAATGAAGGAAGCCTGTGAACATCTGCTCCCACTGAATGCAGCTGAAATTCAGTCTTCTACTTCTCCTCTGAACAAATCCATAGAGCAAAGAGGTTTAGCTGAAACAATTCTTGGGTCACAAATAGGAAACAATTAGTTCAGCTAATCTGCAGAAAAATACAGGGATCATGCCAAAGAAAATCTTGTTGGAAGCGATGCTTTCATCCCAGTCAAAGAATTGTTTCCCAAGCCAAGTTCTCCTTTCATTACCACCCTTCCAGTTAACAGACACAACTGCAGCTGTATCAGCACAGATGTCCTGACCCAGAAGGGTTTCTTGAAGACTGAGTAACAAAAAGTAGAATTGCAGAGTATCAGTGGTTTGAAGAACAAAGCATTCTTAGTCCAGATCAGTGAGTCTGCAGGTAGGCACAAAACCCCCTCAGAATATAAAGCTTCCTGTTGCTTCACCTGACTGACTGACAATGTTCTTGCTGAAACAGGAAGTTCAGACACTTCTGGACCCACAATTAAAATAAATCATTCAATACTCAGATAAACAAGGCAAAAAAAGATATTTTTGTTTCTCTTGCCACTTGCTCTACCATCAACAGAGCAAATGGATCAGGGGTGGGAAATCTGCTAAAACTTCTGGCAGAAATGGGAATGTAAATAATCAGTTTTCTAGAAACTGAGTTATACACACTTCTATAGGGTAAGGCAGCTATTAATATGCTTTAAAATTATGGAAAGTCATTCACAGAGGAAGATGCTTCTGCCCTGTCCCTATCCGGAAGGCCAAAAGCTTCCTGCACATCTGGGCAGTACAGATGCACAAGATGTTGTGCATCTCATTGTTGTGAACTTGGATGGACTCAAAGTTCCCTGGAGGTTTTACTTTACTGAGGTGACCAGCTATTCTCAATGTTTTTATGTATTTATATTCAAAAACACTCAACATTGTCAAGATGGAACATTATGTACCTTTCCTTATGAAAGCAGGCAGCAATCTCAGCAGCAGTGGTAATCTTACAGCAGGTAAACAATGCAATACAGAACTCTGCCTCAGCTCCACTCTACAGAGCATTAAGGTTTTAAAATTCTTCTGTAATTTCTGTTTATTTCCATGTTTTTCCCCTCTCCCTGATAGAAGAATGTGACTTTCACTGTATGAGGACAAATCCTGCATTTAAAAAATGCCTCTTAGTTCTGTAAGAGAGGTTTGTAATCAACAGTAGATCTTAGTGAGTTTATTAAGAATCCACTGCACAAATCCCACACATGGGTACATTAAGGTGAAACACAAACTTCTTCAGTTCCCTTCCAACCACAAAGGCTCAAAGTGTGATCCTCTCCTTCCAGAGAAGGAATAGGGGCACAAAGTGGATACACACATGAACTGTAAATCTCAAAGAACTTCTAATTAGCAACATTTCTACCTGACTGAAGTGTTTATAGTGTGACCAGCTCCAATAGTGAGTATCCCAATACATTTCAAAATTTCAATACATCAATACATCCCAATACATTTCAGTAAGATTCAAAGAAGCCTTTCCTGCCCACAGGATTTGCAGAAATGCTCTAGTAAAGTGCTGAACCAGCTCTGAACAGCCCCAGGAACACCATTCTGTCCCAAAACTGAAGCAGAGCTCAAACAGCAGCTACTGGGTGGCATCAAGGCCAAAGGCACTCCCCAGTGCTTTGCTGGGAAAGTGACACGGGACGAGTTTATACTTCTTGCAATTCACTTGGATGGTTTCCCTGATTCCACCAGTTACTCTCAACAGGCATGGAATGAGCAGCCTGGTCCTGTCCAAACAGGAAGGATCCTTCTGACACCACCAACACCAGGGTCTGCTTTGGCCTCAGAGGCTGGAGCACAAATGGGCTGGGACGAGCACTGCAAGCACAAGCACTTGCATTTGTGCTCCACACCCCTGCAGTGCTGCATTTCCTCACCCAAGGAGCAGGAGGAATCAGAATCTGAGTCTGAATGGTGAGCAGAAGACTCCACAGGAGAGGAAAAGAGGCTTCCTGCAGTGGACACAGCCTCAGAAGGCTGTCCTGCTGTCTGGAGGGAGATGAGTGATGTCAGCCTACAGCACCAACCTGAGCACTGGCAGTGCTCTAGGGAATGAGGAGAGGTAGGAAGATATTCAGCTCCTGAACACAAGGCCAACATAATCACAGAACCATTTAGGTTGGAAGAGCTCTCTGAGATCATCAAGTCCAACCTGTGCCCAATCCCACCTTGTCACCAGCCCAGAGCACTGAGTGCCACATCCAGGCTTTCCTTAGACATCTCCAGGGATGGGGACTCCAACACCTCCCTGGGCAGCCCCTTCCTATTCCTGACCACCCTTTCTGGGAAAAAATCCTTCCTGATGTTCAACCTGAACCTCTCCTGGAGCACCTTGAGGCAGTGGTCTTTAACATGAAGAATGTATTTAGAGCTCAAGATTTATTTCAAAGCTTTGGCAATGACATGGATAAAGGCAGAGCTTTTATGTCAGGAGTAAACAGGAATATTTTCAACTTCCCACTACCACCCCTGAGAGTGGTAAATGAACCTGCAAGCCCATGACAATCTCAAAGGTGAGAAGGCTCCTATGACCAGGCCACAGAAAGAACCTGAATAGTTGGTCAGTGCACTTAGCTTTCAATTGCTAAAGGAATTTTGTTTTGAAACCAGCAAAGGTCTCAGTTCTATGCCATTGAGTCTGCTAGGCATCAAGGCTGGATCAGCATCTTTCTTAAGAATACACCTGTGGAGCTTTATCTCCTCATCTTTCTGATTTTCAGGACCAACAAATAACATACACTGAAGAAGTGTTTCAAAGTAGAAAAAATGGAAAGAATACAGGAAGGTGTAGACACATTCCAGCTCTCACATATAGGAAATTATCTCAGCAAAATATTGAGGGGTTATAAACCCTGCATAAACTTCATTATTTTTGTGGGGGACAAAGCAGCCTGAAGAATGAGGAACATTAAAAATCCCAGATAGCAAATCCTGAATAGAAGAAAGGATAAAGCACTAATGAGAAGTTTGTGAAGGAAGGAAAGCCATGCTGTCAGAGTGCTGGCTATGGAACACCTCAGCTGCTAGAATAGAGTAGGACACAGCAATGGATACTCTCCACCATTTATATTTGCATATGGGGGAGGGGAGAGTGGAACACGGGCCAGAGCATTGGGAAAAGATTAATTCCTCTTTGTCAGCTTTTGCCAGCCTGGCACTGTATTTATAGATGATGTAAAAGCTAAAATATTCCACCATTCAAAACAATCCACGTCCCCAGGATGAACTCCTGCACTAAGGCAAGACAGAGATGCTCTGCTCCCAAAAAAACAACGTCCTTTCCCAGGCACTGAACACTATCTGTTGGATTTGTTTCCAGGTTATTAAGATCTTCTCCTTTAGACCTTTTCCCAGCTGTTGACTGCTGTAAATCAGGTGGGATTTTCTTGAGGAAGAGAAGGAGTGAGCTTGCCTGTGAACAAGAAACTGGATTTCAGAGTGGAGGTCAGGGCAGGCACAGGGAAGGTGAGCACAGCTGACAGCAAGCCCAGCAGAGAGTGGGAGAATGCTGAAGAGTGCAGCAAGCAGGTACTCAGCATGCAACAGCCACAGACCTTTCCACAGGGACAGAGGAGAGTGGCTGAACTGCAAGAGAGGAAGAACCACAGAAAGGGTCAGAACACAGGCCTTCCACCTTGGAAGGGCACAAGAGTTAAGTGATTCTTCATAAAACCTTTTCTTTCTGATCTCTAGAACAAAATGGCAGTTGTCTATTTTAAGTAGCTACAGTTCTACTTGCTCTAATTAAACCTGGCCTCCCAGTTTAAAAGCTTTCTTCCTCTCCCTCAGAGGTCTGCAGCAAGGCACACCTGAGACATCCTCAGCCCCAGTCACTTCTTCTGTCTTCTGATCAAAATCTGTTATTACAGAAATCCATAGGACATAAAAAGAAACAAAGAAGAACACAACAGAGAGCTTCTGATGCAGTTTAGCAAGAGATGAGGGGGGAAGAAAGCACAAGAGATGTGCTGCTCCAATTCTAAGCCAAGAATTGAAGAAAAACGATTTCCCTCACTTCCACAAAGCAATATTCTCTCAACTCCATCTGCTGGTCATAGGGATAACTGTGAAACCACGCTGGTGTCTGGAAGCCAAACTTCCCCCATTGTGCTCCTAACCCATGCAGAAATACCAGATTTACTGGTATGTCCACGAAGGAACCATCCACCACCACCCTTGGAGCAGGCAGCACCGTAGGGAGTGCAGAGCTTCAGCGAGTTTGATGGAAAAGCCTCGCAGGGCTCCCCCCCAGCAGCTCCTCCTGGAGCCTGTGCACTCCAGAACCAGAGGCTGCTGGCTCCCAAAGTGGCTGCTGGCTCCCAGACTGGCTGCACACCACACTGAGAGCCCGAGAGCAGAGCGTGGCTCGCTCCCACAGCCCAGGGATCGAGCATGATCTCACCACAGCTCAGCACTGCCACTCCTGCATAAGAACCATCTCACCAGCACTGAAGCTTGGGAATGTGTCACCAAAACTTCCAACATCAGAAGCAACATTTTTCTTTTGGAAACAAGCCTTTCATTCAAGTTTTCAAGCAGCCCATTCTGTAAAGGGAACCAATTCTGTAGTAGCCCCACAAAGCAAGAGCTAATATGCTCTTTGGATCACCATTAAAACGAAACAACCAAACAAAATCAATCCATCCTGCTGGCACTGAAAATTAATACCTTAATGCTGACCTCTTAATCATTTTAATACCATAAGGTTTGTTCTTCTTTTCTAATTAAAGAGATTAATCCAAACGTGCTTCTCAGGGTGTAGTGTAAGGTCATGCCTGGAACATGGAACTAACACTTCACAGACCCACTTTACTGGGTAGGGAGAGGAGATAAGAGAGTGCTGTTCTCAGGAGAATGGTAGCCTGAATTTGGATCAAAAATCCAAATCCACAGCTGCAGCACATTTGTCCTGGCTGCCAGGGTTATGACTGGCAGTGGGAAAAGTCCTGGTAACTGTTGCAAACACAGTGTCACACAGTA
This sequence comes from Toxostoma redivivum, assembly GCA_013397375.1. Taxonomy (NCBI): domain Eukaryota; kingdom Metazoa; phylum Chordata; class Aves; order Passeriformes; family Mimidae; genus Toxostoma; species Toxostoma redivivum. The sequence goes on from VXBI01006292.1 coordinate 115,994, forward strand.
ATGATTAGAATAATGTGGGTTAAGAAAGTTAATCATCTTTTACTTTTGCAGTACACATATAAGGAGTAAGGTTAAAGACTGAAAGGAGTTTTTAAAAATATTTTGGTTTTCAGGACTTAGAGGTCCTCAGACAATGGCTGCACCTTTCTGCTTCCTCTTTTCTTGTTTGAATACCCCTTGTGGTAACCACAGTGCTCAGTGCCATGCTGCAATCTGGTTTCCTGCCTCAAACAGGCCACACACCACCAGCGTTTTCATTCACATGGGTTTGTCTCTCACATGGAATAGTACTTTGGGGGCCCTTTAAGATAAGGATAGTACAGAGGGCTGGTTGAGCAAGATATGTGGTTGCACTTATCCCACAAAGGACCCTGAATGGGTTTTTTTGGTTTTTTTACAATATGCAGTTGTCTTTCACTTGCTGTAGTGGATGGAGTCTGAACTGGTCCTCCACAGGTTCATTTTGGATCGATGTTAACACAGCACAGAACCCTTTTCCACATCACTGCTGCCTCCCTCAGAGAACAGCACAGGCCATGTCTCCAGGCCAAGCACATTAAATAAACCATCATCTCCAGGGACCTAAAGCATCCCAGGACACAGACATGGCAATGGGATTGCAGCAAGAACGCACAGCAGGATTGCTCAAACACTGCAGCTCTGCTCTGGGGACCTGCCTCTGTCACGAGCTGCTTTTCACAAGAGCCATTTGGGTCACATTTTGGTTGCCCAATGTGAGTGACATATGTCACTTAGACGTGTGTTTCTGTAACTCATGGAACTGCTGTGGATTTATTTTACCCTTAGGTAATGCCTTAACATATGAAATAAGGTTTAGCAAGCCAGAGCCTACAAACCTCAAGTTCTGACTCAGCAGATTCTGCCAGTCTTACTCTCCTTATGCCTCTGTGCTTAAAACTGGGGCAATGCATCTTTATCTCAGAGAGGTGCTGTGAAAATGAACCAATCCAAAGTATATGTCTGCTCCAGTGCTGACTGCCACAGGAAAGAGCATTTGGAAATGACCAAGTGAGATATATTACAACATACAGCCAGCAATGCCCACAGCTACACACCGAGCTGCAAAAATAGAACTAAATGTTGACTGTGTGCTCTTTCCAGGGGCTCTGTTCATATTGTTCACTGAATAAAGCAAAGTCCCTGTGGAAGGAATAACATATGGCCATGGATGTGCTATTACCAAATAATTACACTGCCTTACCCACTGCTGCCAAATAAAGGTTAAATTCTAACAAGTGTGACATTTCTTTGTAAGTTCTTGGCTTTGCAATAGAAATGTTTAGATGGAAATTCAGTTTTTGAAGTTGCACCCCTGTCAGGACCACCATGCCTCTACCCCCCACGTGAGCTGAGACCTTTGGGCTCCACAGTACCAATGTCTGTTGGCTGAAATGCCCATTACTCTCTGTGCTGGTGTGAAGGAAAAGAAGATATATTGGACATGCAAAGCTTTTGACACCTGAGAAACCAAGTCAGACGGCTCTGACTGTTCTCCCAGTTGCTATTTTTGACATTTTAAAACTGCAATTGATACTGCTGGGAAACTGGGTAAGTTTCCCTTACTTTTCCCTTTCTCTTGGACAAGATGGGAGAAAGAAAACAGTTTTTGATTTTATTTCTCTTCCATCACCTGACAAGCCTTGATGGCAAATGCCTTTTTTTTCCACCTGAATAATGACCACTACATCCTAATACTAGTAAGTATGTTATAATTTAGACTTTCCCAAACCTGTTAAATGAGCATAAAATTAGACTTCAAGATCACCCAGTCCTAGAGGTGAGTACAGCATTTTGGGGAGATCTGCAGGTTCTCTGCAGTGTCAGGACAATAATTCACTTACATTACACCTGATCCAAACACTTAAATACAACTACAGTGGTCATGCAGCAAATTGTTTTTTAAAAATATTCTGCATGAGTGCAAGTAGTGATCTGAACATGGTTTTAATCCAGTCACAAGCTCCTTTCCATAATCATAAACAGTACATGACAGATGATATTAAAGAAAGATTTCACAGCATAACTAGAGGAAAATTAGAAAGTGATTCTCTAAAATCAGGAGAAAAGAGGAAGTTTATTGCATCCTCTTGCCTCTCATACAGAGCCTATTAGTGACAGGCAGGTAGCAAATGCAGTGATAGAAGAGCAAGCATTGGTTGTGCCAAAAAATAGCTTTTTAAAATTTAAATTAAAAAATAAGCAATTTGCATCTTATGGAAGGTCTTACAAGTTTCTATAGTAACTGCTATCATGTATAAGAATATAAAATGCAACAAGCTGGAGTTTCCATAGAAACAACACAAGCATTTTGATTAATACGCAACATCCTGAGACAAACGGGAATATTTAATTTAACTTTATAAAGAGAACTCTGGTAAACATCATACTATGAACTTGTAAAGTATCCTAATAAGAACTGTTCTTGCAAGCTCGTGACATGCAAGTCATGCACAGTATAAAGTGAGAAGCATCTGGGGTGTTTACCACATCAGCTCCAAAGGATATGAGGCACTATTTAGCTTCAGGAAGGTGGTGGTGTACCCAACACATTTTAATTGACACACAGAAGGTAACGACATTTTTATCTAGTTTGTAACTAAATATACCAGCCAAAATGAAAGGATACAAGGCAGTTTTTATAATTGTGATTCTTGAGAAGGTATAATCACTGCATAAAAACGTACACAAGTTTTACATACACACTGCAGAGCGGAAGTGAGGAACCACGGGAAAACTCTGATGCTTAAATGACCGTGGAGAATTAATTTGATAACGTTGCAGAAGCTGGATCACCCAAGAATTTAGAAAGCACTAGGAAGAGGTAAAGAGTGCTGGAAGCAGCAGGTCCAACTCACCATGTTTGGCACACTGGTGACGGGAGTACTCTTGATGTCGGCAGGGAAGGGAGACAGACTATTGGCCATGCCTGGCTTGTTCGGCAACTGAGGATTCACTCCTGCAGCTCCCATCTGCTGCCCTCCAGTTTGACTGAAAGGCTGCCCAAAGGGAGTAGTGTTACCTGTCATTCCCAGCTGGAAAAGAATGAATGAATGAAATGATTAGAATTTTCGTGATTCCGAAGGGAGATTTAAAAAAAAAAAACAAACGTATGTCAAAATTCCGTCTTTGCATTCGCAGAGATCGAATTCCAGTTTATGTTTCTCAATATTAAATTCTCAGTATTAAATTCACAATTTCACGACTTTTACCAAGTTAAAATATATGCTAAAAAGATGTTTTACAAATATATACTGCAGTGTGGGGCTGAAGTCTTGCAATTCAACTTACAAAATCAAAGGAAAAGCCAAGATCATCCTTCCCAATCCACACTGACAGAAATTACTTTTTGAAACTTTGGAAGACCAAACAAACTTCAAATCCTGTGATACTTTGTGCATTCTAAGCACAAAGCATGACTTTGTACACTGACAGATGGGAGGGAGGGGAATATATAGAGGCATGGAGCAAATGGTTATCAGCTTATGTTTTGGTATTTGAGGAAAAGTGTCTGAGCAAAAAGATGTCTGAGACTGACAGCCTTGACAAATGACACCCCAAGAACTCCCCAAGACTAGAAAACAGAAACACAACTTCCCCTGAATGACTGGAGAGAACACTGTACATCCAAACAGCCTGCAGGAGTCTCCCCTCGGTGAAATCTCCTCCATTGGAACCACAGAACCACTGAGCTTGGAAAAGACCTCCAAGACCATCAAGTCCAACCTGGGACCCATCACCCCTTGTCACCCAGCCCAGAGCCCTGAGTGCCATGTCCAGGCTTTCCTTGGACTCCCCCAGGGATGGGGATTCCTCCACCTCCCTGGGCAGCCCCTTCCAATGACTGATCACCCTTTCTGGGAAGAAATTCTCCCTGATGTCCAACCCGAACCTCCGCCAGCACAGCTTGAGGCCGTTCCCTCTCATCCTGTTCCTTGTTTAGTGGGAGCAGAGCCTGACCCCCACCTGTGCCCACCCTTCTGTCAGGGAGCTGCAGAGCATCAGAAGGTCTCCCCAAGCCTTCTCTTCTCCAGGCTGAGCCCCCCAGTTCCCCTCAGTCCCTCCCACAGGACCCACTCAACAGATCACATTTGTTCACCCCCTGCCTCACACAGGGAGGATTTCTAAGTGACTTTATGACCTGGTCCTAAATATGAATCCAACCACTGAGAAAAGTCTTTATTTGGAATAGTAAATCCTATTTTCCTCTTCCCTTTACCTCTCCAGCCTTTCCTTCCTCAACAGTGTTCTGGGGTCCTGGTCTCTTCCCTAACCTTGCCAGCAGGGATTCAGGAGGACTGTTCCCATAGCTGGAGGAAGGACTGTTCACATCAGCTTATCACTGGAACTCATAATGAGGGATTATTCAGAGGTTGCCTTTTATGCTTACAGAAATCAGGCTGAACGAGCAGTTGAGGAAACACCAATTACAAGCAGTAAATTACACTGGGGCAGAGTCCAATAAACACAATTTGACTGGGCCTTGTCCTCTTTGTCCCTGTACTTTGTACCCTCTGCTTTCAGACAGCTGGCCCTGCCACTCTCCAAGCAGCTTTATGTTAGGAAATGCTCCTTTTCCCTGCATCCTGCCCAGCGACTGTTGCCAGATTTGGGCCTTTCTTCACTGTACAAGACGTTCTATCTTTACACATTAAAAAAATCCCAAAAGCTGTTACTTTGCAATATATGAGGTTATCAAATATGTGCTGTGTCCCAGAGTAAAGCTGAATAATTCAAATAGCAAGTAAGACCAAAAATTAACATCCAAAGTTTAGTCCCAAGACTGCCTTTAAAGAGAAGTGGTGTTAGCTACTATCACATCGCACAAATATAAAGAATTTAATATTCTGTATTTATGTTTGTTTTGCAGGCTGCATGTTCAGAGAAATTAGTTTAATTATTATTTATTACACCACAGATTTTGGCAGCTTTCTGAAGAATTAATAGCAAAGTATTTAATAAAATTACCCACTCAACCCACTATTTCAAACAAGGTATGAGAAAGTGTCATCTGATAATGACAGCTGTTCATTAATGCTGTAGGGGTCTATCAGATCAACAGTGAAGAAAATTTCTGAAACTAAAAGTGAGATTCTGAGACAGCTTAGGAGAACTACTGAAACCTTTCAGAGCCAGAAATAGGAACATTAACTCTGAGGCTCTTAGTTTTCTCATGTCTAATTCCCAACTACAAACTTCATTGCTGGAAGGACTTTGCCCTTCTAGTCTTCTTTGAACTCCCCTGAAAGTTTGGAGGAGTTTTTTTTGAATGGAATAATACACAGACTTCTCTGACAACCAGCACTACACTTCCTGCAGACCTTTACAGTCACCACCAGCACTGGGAGAGCTGCTGGGAGCCCAAACTGGGAGACAGGAATGCTGCTCCAACAGGAACCTCTTCCATGGCTTCCATGGGCCACCCCAGCCTGCAGAGCACAGCACAAGCAGAGCCTCCCTGCAGCTGGCAGCTCATGGATGGAGCAGGCTCAGACACCAGGGAGGAGATGGAAAAGGCTCAGTGCAGGCAATGAATGCCAACGTGGATGTGCTGAGCTTGGGAGCCTGGTGTTAAAAGCTTCTCACAGAATCTTCTACAGCTGGATTTTCAAAGAGCAAAAGAGAGATTTTGTTTGGGCAGTGAGAACGCTGAGGAAATTGTACCTCAAATTTAAGTTCTTGCTCCAAAGAAACAGAGAGGTGTTCTCATCTCATTAAAAGGAAATATTAGCGCTTTTTTATTCAAGGAAGAATGTTTAAAAATAGATTTGTAGGAAAAATATTAGAAATATTTTCATCTCAAAAGACAATCTCAAGTTTGGTAAAAGTCTAGATGACTAGAACGTCCCCAAAGCACCGAGGCTCTCCAATCCTAACAGGTACCACCACATGGTTGCTTCATTTTAACATTTCCTTTTCAGTAGATCTTGTTATTAGACAGATCACAGAACTCTGTACAACAACAAAGCAACCTTTCAAATATTCCAAGCTGAGTGCTTAATAGGATGAGGATAATTTTTTCTACTCTAGGTAATCATTAAGTAATAAATACTTGACTGAAATTTTAAAAAATGCTTTGCTGTTCTCTGAAATCCAGCTTGAAGCAGAGTAGCTTCCATTTGAAACCTTGTATTTTGGTTAACCTGCTATCTGCCACATTGTATTTCAGTGTCCAAAGCTGTGCTTTCATAAGGGAAAGGAATATAAAGTATTACACCAGTGTGTAACTTTTAAAAAATAGCATAATTTGATGACATTGTAAAACATTAGACATGCCTTTTAACCTACACTTCATTTTTGTAAATTATGCCAATAAAACAAACTATTAAAGACTTTTTTTTTGTTTTAAGTTCATCTTAAAAAAAAAAGTCTGAATAAGTGGAAAAACCTTTCTTAGGTGGCAATCCCTGAAGTTAAATATACAGACAAAAACTCTACAAGATGAGTTTATTAAAACTGATGGATGTTTGTGGTTTCAGGGGGGTTAAACTCAGTTTTTCCTGGGAAGAATTCAAATTAACAGGACTGCGATTTCCAGAGACTAAGAATGCACAATACAGAGTGAGACCTGCTCAAACAAACTCTCATCTATTTTTAACAGTTTCCAACCAGGTGTGGGATCAGCGAGGAGTTTCAGTGGCAGAACAACCTGCTGCCAAACAGCACTGAGACCCACAGCATTCCAGAGCTGTTACTGCTGCCCTGAGGAGCAGCTCAGAATTGATTCCAAACACTGCCAGGTAGGGACTCCAGCAGAGCAAACCACTGTCAGCTCCTCCCTGGTGGGAAGGCAGCAAAAAGGAGCTGGAAGGAAAGGAAGAATCAGGCAGATCCCTGGGTATCACACACTGAAAGACACCTGAGAACTCAAGGCATAAACTGCAATTCCTGGTTAATTATCTGAGCCCAGTGACTTCTGTGGAACTTTAAACCATGGTTGACTGAAATCTCAAAAAACAACTGGTAAATACATGCAGAAGATTGAGTCTATACACTGGAAAAACTTTATCCTGCTTCTTTATTCTGCAAATGGAAACTGGCAGCTCCAAGCAAACGACTCGGAAGGCTCAAACACCCCAACTCCTGCCTCTGCTTCCAGGCTTTTTCCAGGTAGGTAAGGGAAGGCAGACACTCAGAAGACCTTTGTTTTTATATTTCTGAAACAAAACTCTGATCCCAAAATAGGTAGTTCAGGGGAAGATTATCAGGTAATTAAAAGTCACCAAAGCAAATAAAACCAGCAAGAACACTGGAGTTTACAACTTGGTAAAAATGGTCATTTTCATGGGGAACTCTGAGCCATCACAAAAATTTGCATTTGGCTTAAAGTTTGTTAAATTTACTTTTCTAAAAGGAAGGAAAGCAAAGAGCAATCCAGTGTGAGTTGCTTTGTTTTCCACCTGCATGGATGTGCATCACAGGGCTACTCCACCTTCCATCCACTGCACCTCCGTAACACCCAAAGCTGAAAGCTTCTCTCTGAGAGAACATAACCTGGGTTATGTTGTTCATTCCCATTTTGTTCTAAGCTCATGGATGTTCCCTACATGTTGCCTTTGCTCCCCTCCCTCCATCATTTCATCTCCTTTCTCCTCCTGTCACCATTTTCAGCAGCCCTATTCCCTGCACTCCACCCCATGGTGGCTCCTTTCATTCCACCTCATCCTCTGCATCTCACGTCTTGCACTTCTGTTTCTGTGCTGCAATTTTGGGCAAATCTTGCTTCTTTTGCCCAGCTCTTTGTGGTCACAGCTGCATGAATTCTGATGGAGTAGAGCAGACTTCCCCATGAAAGGTGGTGTTCTGTTCCACCAGCTGCAGTGGGGGAGATAAAGGGGTGTATCCCAAGTGCAAGTTAAGGCTAGAGGTGCCTCAAGAAGGAACACGATTAATGCAGGACACCACCTTAAACACATTACTTCTGCTCTAAAACAGTTCTCAGAAATATGATAATGACACTCTCCTTTAATGGAAAAGAGGCATTTAATTTAATAATTCTGCTATCCCAGGAAGACAAGTAGATTCTGTTCCCTTTTTTATCACTATGGCAACTCTCTAAGATACTGGAATCTATTACCGAGTGTGGATAGGAAGTAGGGTATTTCACTCTACTCTCATAAGCCAAGGAATGTACAAACTTCCAAGCTGAAAAAAAAACAAACCAGCACTTAAAACCTTTGTTCAGCTGCCTTGGACTACAGGAGCCATCACACTGCAGTGGCCTGAGCAGCAGCTGTGCAAGGTGCTTCTCCTCTTTTGCTTTAGTTCTCTTCAAAGCAGAATAGCAATTCCATTTCCTCTAGTTCCTGGAGTTTCATAGATTTTATAGAGCAAGCTTGTGACAAAACTTACAAATCTCACCTGAGTGTGCAACTCAGAGGGGATGTGACAAGTGAGAAGTTCACCAACCTAATCCTGAAGACACCTTTTGGAGCAGACCTCCACACTGTGTTGTTCCTTCTGCTTTTAAAGGTTTCTTTTTCCCTCCCTTCTTTAGCAACACTGACACACCACAGCACTTCTTCCTCTAGCCCAGCATCAGGAAGATGGGTTGTACACCAAGGGTTCAGGCTGGAAATAAACTCTACCCTCCCCTCCTCCTTTAGGTTTTTACATCTGTCCCTCACCTCCACCAGCACAGCTCTCACTCCTGCACTCCAGGGTTCTCCATCTCCACATTCCTCCAGGCTCCCAGGACATGCAACCAACACAAGGGGCTGCAAACCCCACTCCCTGTTCAAACCCATCATTTCCTGCTCCCTTTTTTAGCTTCCTCTCTAACACACTGTCAGAAACCTCACATGCAGCTATGCTCCTTGCAATCCATTTTCCTTTGGGAAATTCTGCTGTCCTCTGTCACCCCAGCCCACCTTTCACTCCAGGGTTTCCAAACTTAATAAAAGATCTGGCAGGACAGACTGAGTTCAGCCTCAATGTTCTTGTGAAAGCATCTGCATTTGTAGGCATGTGCCAAGGAGCAGCAACCACCTCTGATAACACTCATGGGTTTCTATCTTATACCACCACTACATAAACTTAATGCCATATTTCTTTCTTTTTTTTTTTTTTTTAATTAGCTGGTCCAGACAGATTAGTCAAAAACTTCCCAAAAACTACCTAAACAAAAAACCCAAAGCAACAAACTGATCTCCAAGTTAAATGTTGATTTTCATTAAATTTTGAAGCACTGACTCTGTACAAAAATGGAAGAAGGTTATTCTGGCCAAGTATTTAAAACCAAAACAATACCATGAGATTTGGACTGAGCTGACAACAGAAAAAATACTGAAAGGTTGATATGAGAAGCAAAGAACTCAAAGCAGCATGGGCTCAGTGGAAAATAAGCCTGGCTGAAGTAATCTGATTATGATCCAATCCTATAAACTAAAAATAGTTATCGTTAATATTCAATTCAGTATCTGCTGGATTTTTTTTACTTGAAAACAGCCTGGAAAGAAAGGAAGCAAACGAGACAAGCTTGGCCAGACTTTGAAAGCCATGAATCTGCAAAATGCTTGAAGAAGAACAAATGTGAGCTCTCAGTATGCCAACAGAAGGGATGAAAAGACAACTGGATAAGGAGAAAGTGCCATCCTTATGTGTCTGGAGTGATGGGAATGCTGCTGCAACAACGACCAACATGCTGTGGGACCTCAGGAATGCCAGGTGAAAATGGCAGAATCCAGAGAGGGCTCAAGTAGTGCTCAAAGGACTAATGGGCATGGCCAAAGACAGGCTAATTGCAATCTAATAGCCTAATTTATTTAGCTTACTATTTAAGCTTATTAATTTGCTTATCTTATTAAGGCAAAGACTGAAGTGATTCTAAAGTACTGGCTTTGGGAATAAAAAGGTGATAACATAAATATTTTCTATTTAGCAAAGATGTATCAACAGGTAGGAGCTGAAGCTCTGTAGCTTCAAAGACAAAATTAGAAAAAAATAGAAGTGACTAAATACTACTGAAAGAGTTAAGATTATATTAATTTTTTATTTAAATAGTGTGTGTTTCTATTCATCAAGAATAATTAGTTCACAAAAATCATAAGGCCTCTCACTAGAGCTATCCTGTCTTTGTACCTCTGTCATTTTCATATGCTTTAGTTTTTATAAAATGGAACCATATAACAGAAAGATAATTACAAATCCTCTTCTGCTTGTCCAGAGACAACACAGAAAGATGAGAAGAAAAAGCTATCTCTGGATAGTTGAGACCTTGACTAGAGTCCATTAACCAAACCCAGGGACCAAAGTCCAGGAAGGCAGATGTGCAGAACAGAAGCCAAAAAATGAATCAAACTACTGCAGCCTCCTCTGCACCCCAGGACTGTGCTACTGAGCATGGCTGAGTGCAGCTCCAGGTGATGGCTCTTGGAAAGACATGAGATCACACACAGGATGGACTGCAGCACAGAATTCCATCCACTCACTCAATCCTGCAGCAATTAAGTTGCCTCTTCAGACTGACATTGACTGTAGGATCACAAATCAGTTATATTGTTAGTTAGGCATCCTAGGGAAACTGCACATCTCCCCCTCCCTCGCATCAATTTTTCTCTAATCACTTTGGAAATCACTGGTCAATTTGAGCCATTTTTCTTAATTAAGTTCCCAAGATTGCTGAGCAGAGATGGACAGGTAGATTATGACACAGCCCTGCTTCTGGCCAAGACAGATTTATTTTTTGCAGCGGCTGGGAGTCTCTTCCAGGGAGAAGGAGTGTTGTGAGCATTTTGCATGTGAGCCATTCACCTCTCTATTTGTTTTCTTATCTCTTTGCTGTTTCTTGCTCTTATCTCAGCCCGTGATCTTTGCCTTTTGTGCCTCTCTCTTCTCCAGCCCACCGCAGGGGGAGGGTGTCAGGGAGAGTCACTGAATTGGGGAATACCATTCTTAAACCACAACAGCCTTATCTGGCACCAGCGTGGCTCCAAGGGTTGAGATAACAACAGATCTGCCGAAGTGGGCTGGAAACAAATTTATCTGAGCATTTGCTGTATTAGGCAGAGGAGCACAATGCTGCTTTGTCTGTTCATGCGGGTGTGGTACTTCACCTGCTTCCTTAAGTGCCCATCGTTGTGCTCTTTTTCAGAGCAGGGAGAGACAAGCAGGATGGCTTTGGTGTTGTATTGTGGGATATCAGTTTGTGACAGGCTAACATCGAGAGCAATGAGGCTCATTTGGGATGGGTGTTCAGGGCTGCTCTCCTGCCCTTACTTCAGCACTGCCTTTGGGAATCCCCTAATAATCATACGCAGTCTGCGCGGGGAACAAGAGAGAATGATTTTTCCCAGCTTTCCACCCCCATTTTCTCCTTCAGGCCTGTTACAAGAGTTTTTGAGGATTTTAAATTTTCCTTGGACGTTAAGTATGCAATCATTGTGGCAGAAGTTTGTGTGGAGTGTGCTGGCTGTAGGCCAACTCACTGGCACTGATGTCAATGAACAGGGTTTCAGGTGACTCCTTAACTCTGGCAATATGAAGATCATCTTTTTTACTCCCTACCAACCTGTGGAAGGACTGACCAAGACTGTGGACAGATCAGACTGAGCAAATTAGAAAGTAAAAGTCCCTGTGGACACCAGTATGGACCAGAATCTCTGTTGCTGGGAGCAAGCTGCCACTGGCTTGAGAGGGGGACACACCACGAAGTAACCTCTGGTTTTACCTGCATGGTCACGGAGTGGACATGAAGAAGTGCGATGAGACAGTTGAGAGGAAGAGCAACCACCACAGGAAATTCTTCGAGGATAAGTGCCCCTCCATTTTCCTGGGGGCACATCCTCAGACAGAATGAAGGGCTGATCTTATTTCACAACTTCTTGAAGCTATCTCTGGTTCATATTTGCAAGAAGAGAGAAATAAGAACCAGAGGGGCCCTACACCCAGCCAGGTGGAGAAAAGGGATTGTTGGATCTCTTGGACTGTGTGGATCCACAGCCTGGCACACCAGATGCACAAGAATATGAGGCTGTAGTTGACACTGGTGCACAATGTCCCTGATGCCACTGAGATCTGCAGGGGCAGAATCCATCTCTGTTTCTGGGGTGGCAGGGGGATCCCAACAGCTGATTGTGTTGAAAGCTGAAGTGAGCCTGGCTGGGAATAAATGGCAAAACACTCCATCGTGACTGGCCCAAAGGCACCAGGCATCCTTGGCATGGATCACCTCAGGAGAGGGTCCCTAAAGGGAATCGTTGGGCTTTTAGAAGAGCTGTTATGGAGACAGAGAGAATTCAACAGCTGAATTCCTTGTCTGGTTTCTCAGAGGACCCTTCTGCTGGTAAGACTGATGAGGGATGAAGAACAACAAGCACTGACCACTACCACAACAGCTGCCCTGTTGGCAACATGGCACCAGCTGGCCCTGCAGGACACCCCATCCCTGGGATGGGCCATGGATTGGAGAGCTGGGAGTGCTCAGCAAGCCCTGCTCACCCTTTAACAGCCCTATAGGACCAGTCTCTTCTGGGGAGAAGGGATTCCTCCTGGTTGAGTAAGCCAGCAGGAGGGAGTGGGGATAACGCTGTTCTAAGCATTTTGCACGAATCACTTGCCTCTCTCATAATACTTTCGTTATTAATATCATTGCTGTTCCTGTTTCTTATCTCATTGCTGCTTCCAGTAAATTGTTCTTATCTCAGCCTATGATCTCTGCCTTTTCTGCCTCCAATTCTCCTCTCCATCCCACTGCAGGGAAAGGGGGACTGAACGAGTGGCAGCATGATTTGGAGAATCTCAGTGGGAGCACTATCACCCCTAAAGCACGGCACACTCGCAGATTGACATCCCCATGAAGGAAGGCACAGAGACCTCTGCCATCACCCACTGCATTTAGCAGCAGACACTACCCAGGGCTCCTGAGGAGCCACCACCATTGCCAGCACTGTCCTGTCAGCACCTCAGAGATTATCTGAGGACATGGGAGGGAGCTGAAAGCTTGACAGGAAACAGTTTAGAAGACCCCCATGGTGGGGGTGCTGTAAAGAACTGCAGCTTTGACAGTGGCAGTGTGAGGACACACAGCCAACCTACTGGGTGTGCTACTTGGATCTGTTCTGACAACAGAAAAACAGGGCAGTCAGAATCACCTTTTTTTTCTCAACAACTCTTCCCGCACCTCTGAACCCGATAAAATAACTGTAGGAGGAAGTCACAAAGTCAGCCTCTTAGTGAGCCACCACTATCCCTGCACTATTCTGGACTTAGTCTATGGTATAAAACCTAAAAACCAATTAAAGTCCCAGATTAATAATTCAAATTATTTCAGAGAACAGAACATGCCTGTCACAGCTAACGATGAGAGAGAGCAGAGGAATCCTACATCTGATCTGTTTTGATAAGAGGCCAGATCTTCACAAACTAACAGCAGTGCTGAAGAATTGCATACATGAGACCTTGGCTGTTCAACAGTGTAAACTGCTCTAGTAAAACACATCTGCCACTCACTACTGCTTTCTTCTAAATCCCTGGATTTGCAAGGAAGGACGTCCTCCCTACTTCCTCCTGCTGTATCATTGCCACAACTGCGTGTGATACAAAATGCTAAAGGCTGAGGAGACAGTAACTATCTTCACCCTTCAAGAGCTGCTGTAAACTCTGATGTCGTTTTCTGAATGCCTGAGCTGGAACTTTAGGGTTCCACTTCATCAATAGGCTGAGAGCAGCTGTGCACAAACACTGCAACCCTTACAGAGCCACAGCTACTCGTGCTTCACCCAAAATCCCCAGTTACATCACTGAGATGTTAGGGACACTTTTCTTCTCTCTCTCTCTCTCTCTCATTTTTATTTTAGAAAATAGAGCAAGCTGGCACAAAATGGGAATTCTGCACTTCCCACTATGACCTACACATCCAAGCAGTATCCTCTGGGTTCAGAATGAAGAGAATGAATGGGTACAGACCCAGCACCCTGCTTCTGCCTCCAGGCATTCGCTGCCAAGTCACTACAGGACAGAGATGACTCAATTTCCGGACATGCCATCCCAAGCACCCTTTACTTCCTTCTTCTATGGGCCTCACCAAAATCAGCCCCTTCACACTCCACTATTAGATTAAGCCTTTAAATCCCTTGCCATCAAATTACCACACCTACCTCAAATCTGGGCTTTCAACACACAAGTTGGTTACAACACTCAGCATTTTGCTCCCTTTTTCTCCCCATCCACTGAAATGTTTTTACAAGCAGCATATCCCCTTGCTTGGTTTAAATAGTTTTAATTTTCTTCCTTTGGGTCTTTATTCTCTCTCAAGACAAGGAAATCAAACAGCTGGGTGTCTCGGATGCTCAGAAGTTACAAACTGAAGTCTACAAAGCACTGTGAATGAAGGAGTCAATCTGCTAGGTAATGGAAGACCTAAGAAATTCAGACTGACAGGCAATTTAGCTGCTTTTAATGCTGTTAGTGACAGTGAAAGAGGACAGGACTGCTTTCATAATGCTTACTTCTGCTTCCCAGAGAGGTACCACACAGAGACAGGGACCTGTGCCTTGCCATCTGCACACTCCACCAGCAGATCCCAGGTGAGCAGAACACACACGAGCTCCAGAGCTGCTATGATCTGGCATCAACCCTCTGGAGTTAATCCCTCCTCAGCCCCTATGTGCTGCTGCCACGACTCCCAGCAGTGCTTTGCTCACAGGCTCGGTACCAAAGAGCAGTTTTGCAGCAGGCACAGGCTGAGGACTTTGCTCTTCGGACTCTTATCTCCCTCTGGAATGAGGCCCAAACCTCCAGCATGAAGCAAGGTCCACCTCAGCAATTACAGCTCCCAGAGAAGTGCAGGAGACAGGTTCATTAGGAATTCATGTTCATTTGTGAAGGGGAAAGACAGGCTTTCTTTACTACACTGGCATCATCTTGCATCTGTTTACTGACAAAAAAAACCCCTAAGTCTCTACAAATTGCTATTTCATCCTATAGTAATGTGTTCCAAAAGAAAGTCACCATGGCGCTTGCAATGTATATGCCAGAGGGACAGATGGAGAGGCAAGGAAAAGATTAATCATTTTATGGCAGAAAGCCAGTGGTGCTACCAAAAAAAAAAAAAAA